>JAKJMR010018383.1:249302-312575 GCA_024449315.1 Daboia siamensis | reverse complement strand
AAAAGAGGATCACGCAATCCCCGCAGCCGTCACGAATACGAACCGGTTGCCAAGAGGCTGAATTTTGATCCCGGGACCGTTGGGGATGCTGCAAACAGTTGCTAAGTGTGGAAAATGGCCATAAGTCACTTTCTGTCAGTGCGGGCGTAACTTTGAGCGGTCATTAAATGAATGCTTGAAAGTCGAGGACTACCTGGATAGAGTCCTTGGCTTCTTCTGACAAACGGCAGCAGAAGGTAAGCCAAAGAGAGCTGAATTTGGATTCCTGGCCCAGACGAGGCCCAAAGGAGGGAGGGTCAGGGATGGCCTACCCTGCAGGACAAGAACCAGGGCCCAAGTGGTCCAAGTGGGAGGCCGCGGAGAGAAGGCAGATTTTGAAGGGCTCCAGACCTGCGAAGGTGGAAGAGGGCTTCCCAGTGCTTCTCTGTCATGTTCTTGATCTGCTGCATCTCATCCACAATGAGGTACTTCCATCGTATCTTCATGAAGGCTTGGTGGCCCTTGAAGAGCTGCTTGTAGGAGGTGATGCAGACGTTGAAGCTGTTGGGTTCTGTCCACTCCTACGCAAGGAGGGAATGGAGGGAGGGAGGAAGGGAGGATATAGGCAATGGGAAGGGCAGGGAAGGAAGGAAGGAAGGAAGGAAGGAAGGAAGGAAGGAAGGAAGGAAGGAAGGAAGGAAGGAAGGAAGGAAGGAAGGAAGGAAGGAGGCAAAGTAAACAAAGAGTTAGAGAAGTGGTCCTGGAATCTACACCTGTATTAACTTGTGGATTAACTTGCAGGAATGTTACGTTCCCCTGTATCCCACTCCCCTTTTCTTTCATGTGAGTGACAACATTCCAGGAAAACATCTGGCATCTACTTAAACATTGATTTCTGAAGAATGAGAAACCATGACTTCAACCGTGGCTTAGGAAAACCGCAGCCATGACTGCACAAACTCAGTCAATCAAAAGTCTTCCAACAAACCATAGCTTAAGAAAGCCCAACCGTTCCCCACACGAGGCCGGGAAACTCTTGAGAGTTCAAGCTCAGATGCCAAGATTGAGGAATGCTGATTTGGCTGCATTTAAATCAGTCTGAGACAGCTTAGCAGGGAGTCTAGCTCAGTTCACCCCCAAATGGATGAAAGTCGATGGAAAGTCTCACTCCTCCAGGAAGCGGTTGTCCCAAAGGTGCTTTTTCAAAAGGCAACTGGACTTTTTCTTGAAAACATTCCCCTCCTTGGAAAACTGGAAAAAGAAAATGCTTTTTGGAGGAGAAGCGAAACTTTTTCCAAGGAAACACCCCTTCCCCCCAAGAAAGTCCAGTTTGCCCTTAGAAAAAAAGCACCTTTGGGACAAATGGAGGAAAACCCCTGGGTGTAGAACTGGGGCAAAATTTGTGGTAACCCTCCCGTGGATTTGGAATAAAAAAGATTAGGGGACTGAAGGCTAAAAAGTATGAAGAACGGTTGCTGGAACTGGGTTTGTCTAGTAGTTCAGGGCTAGGCAACCTTGGCTCTTTTATGACGCGTCGACTTCAACTCCCAGAATTCCTGAGCCAGCCGTGTTGAAGTCCACGAATCATAAAAGAGCCAAGGTTGCCTACCCCTGGTCTGGTTTAATGAAGAAAAAAAAAAGGACTGGGGGGAACATGACAGCAGTGCTCTAATATTTGAGGGGCTGTCACAAAGAAGAGGGGGTCACTCTATTCTCCAAAGCACCAGAAGGCGGGACAAGAAGCAATGGGTGGAAACTAACCAAAGAGAGAAGCAACCTAGAACTAAGGAGAAATTTCCTGACAGTGGGAACAATTAACCAGTGGAACAACCTGCCTCCAGAAGCTTTGGGTGCTCCAACACTGGAGGTTTTTAAGAAAAGAATGGACAGCCATTTGTCTGAAATGGTGTAGGGTTTCCTGCCTGAGCAGGGGGTTGGACTAGAGGATCTCCAAGGTCTCTTCCAACTATTCAGTTCTATTCTATTCTACTCTACTCTATTCTAATTCTAATTCTAATTCTAATTCTATTCCATCCCATATTCCATTCCATTCCGTTCCGTTCCATTCCATTCCTTCTATTCTATTCCATTCCATTCCGTATTCCATTCCATTCTATTCTATTCCTTATTCTATTCTATTCTATTCTATTCTATTCTATTCTATTCTATTCCATTCCATATTTTCTATTCTATTCCATATTTTCTATTCTATCCTATCCTATCCTATCCTATCCTATCCTATCCTATCCTATCCTATCCTATCCTATCCTATTCCCATTCCCATTCCCATTCCATTCCATTCTCTATATTCTATTCTTATTCTCCCCTAAAAATGGTCTACCTGTCTTTTCATTCTTAATTCTCGCTGGGTACCAATGTAGAGCAGGATTTTTAGACCAGGGCACCAACGTTTGAGCTCCAGCTCCCACTTCAGAATGTTACAACTTCGGACGACGACAAGGTGAGGACCCCAATCACCTGGAAAGGAAGACCAAGAAGAGACGCTAAGAATCCATCCCTTGTTCGCTACCTGACCTGCTTACACCACCTAGGAGCCCGTACCTTCGTTGCAGGCCAGGTGGGCGAAGAAGGCGATGATCTGGACCGTTTTCCCGAGGCCGGCTTCATCGGCCAAGACGCCATTCAGCTTCTTCTTGTACAACTTGGCTAACCAATCCAGGCCAATCTTCTGATACTCTCGGAGGGAGCCGTACAAGAGGGGAGGCGTGTTGTATTTGACCTGCAAGAAATTGTGCAAATATGTTTCCTCTCCGTGACATTCAGCTGCTCTCTTCGTGGCAGGGAGTCCTCGACTTACAACAGTTCGTTTAGGGACCGTTTGAAGTTACAACAGCACTGAAAAAGAGACTCGGGACCATTTTTCACGCTTAGGACTGTTGCAGAAGCCCCACGGTCACCTGATCAAAATTCGGATGTTTGGCAACAGACTCACATTGATGATGGTCTCCCGTGTCCCAGGGTCGTACAATTCCCCTTTTGCGACCTTCTGACAAGTAAAAGGAAGGAGGGAAACCGAATTCACTCAATAAACCTAATGTCAAGTTTCCAACGTATTTTTAAGTGACTCTGAAGCATTAAAAGTCCTTTATTCAGCCTAATAAACCGGCAAATGCTTGCTCGAAGGAAGCTGGAATCTGAAATCTCCGCCCCGCCCTTGCACAATATATTAAAGCACAATTCTCCACCTCTCTAATTTTGTCATTAATCATATTCTCCAAATAAAGAATCAGTTTCCCTTCCAGAGAAAACCCGCCAAGCTCTTATCTTCTTTACTTTCAGATGGCCTTGAGGAACAATCCTCCTCTTCCCCCCTCCCAACCTTAATCCACTCTCTTAAAGCAATACACAAGTTTCACAGATGAAATGGCTACTTCCTTCAACTCTTGTCAAGCAAGAACATTCGACGTTAGCAGCGTTGACCCCGAACTACTAACTTAACAAACGCAAGGATTCGCTTCAAACGACTGTGGCTAGAAGAGTCGTAAAACAGGGCAAAACTCACTCTAGCAAATGCCTCGCTTAGCAACATCAATTTTGGGGCTCAACTGTGGTCGTTAAGTCAAGGACTACCTGTAATTCACTACACATTGTATAGTGTATACCATACCGTATACTACACACTATACAGATGCTGCAACGGATGTAAGTGTGAAGAAGAATCCTAAGGCCTTTTTTTCCCAGTGCCATTGAAACGTCGAACGGTTACTAAAAAAATGGCTGTAATTCGAGGACTGCCTGTGCAGAGCCAACTGTCAGGCACCCCAAACGAAGACAGACCTGCAGAGTTACTTCTAAGCACTTTGCTTTATTGGTCCTCGTTTAGGAGAGAGAAGAATTCTTTATTTGGAGACAAAAGTCTTGCTGAATCTTGCCAGACGGTCGCAAAGGGATTCTGCGACCGTCCTAAATAGGAAGCGGTTGCCAAGGGTCTGGATTTTGAGTCACCTTGTCAGAATCCATTTACATCACATTTCATAAATGTATAGGCAGAACATTGTGCTTATTCTGGGGATTCTGCCATCTCTCCAAGGGGGGGGGGGGGGAGAGGAAGGTTACTTAGATTGAAATAAGGGATCTTCAAACAACAGGGAAAGGTCTGATCTGGGGGAGGAAGGGAGGGGGAGAGACAGATCTGGATCACATCTTCATTTACAACTGAAAAAGGAAGAAGCAATAACAATAAAACCAAGGAGAGTTCCCTTTCCCACGGAAGGGCCTGACACCTGAGTAAATGATGGGAGGCTGACCAAATGGATGAGGGGAGGGGGCTGAAATGGGAATGCTTTATATAGGATTGAAATGTAACTTTGTTAGATTCCGTCTTGCATTGCCACAATCGATTCCATCCTAGTAAACATTTTCCTTTTGGACTAAACTGGCATCCAAGAGTTCTTATTTCCTAAGATGTGGATTGAGGTGTGGATTGAGGTGGGGATGCTGTAACGGTGGTCAGTGTGGAAAGCGGGCCTAAGTCCCTTTCCCCATTGCCCTTGTAACTGAACGGTCACTAAATGAACTGTTGAAAGTTGAGGACTGCCTGCGTTATGGCCACAACTGACTAGAATTTCCATTTCTAAGCAAGGCAGGGGTTAAGGGGGCGGTGGTGCCATTCCACTCCATTTTGCAGGTTTGTCGAAAGGAATCACTGCAGTCGTTACACGGAATCTTGCCCGACGGTCGCAAAAGGATAACGCAACCGTCGTGAATAGGAACCGGTTGCCAAGCGCCTGGATTTTGCTCGCAGGGACCGGGGGTGGTGGTGGTGGTACGGCAACGGTTGTTCAGTGTGAAAAAAGCTCGTTAAGTTACTTTGTTTCAGTGCCGTTGTAACTTTGATCAAGGCCGCGAGCCGAGGGTTACCTGCAGGCCACCAGTGAAATCAGGACCAATCCACACGGATGGATTTACCGCAGTGGTGATCCGGGCGCTGCCTTTGGGCAAAAGGACTTCTGCTGTGGCCGCCACCTCGGCAATGTCTCGCCCGCGGTTCTTCCCGGGCATCAATCTCTCGGCCCCCTTGTACTGCTCAATGCTGAGGAGGGAGTCGATCGAGATGACCTCCTTTGGAAGGAAATCCCTTTCGGCTAGGTGATCTTCCATTTCTAAAGAAAGAATAAATGCCTTTTTTAAAAAAAAGCCCTCCCTTTTTATTGTTTTAATGAGTGCTGTGCTAGATAATTTCATTCATTCATTCACCCACCCATCCACCCAACTGGAATGCTACTCATCTCACCAAAAGCCAGACACTGAATAAAACCTTAAAACAATCATCCCAAAGATGCTTTTTCACAAGGCAACCGGAGTTCCTTGTTGTTGTTTTTTCTTTGAAGACGTTTCGCTTCTCACCGAAGAAGCTTCTTCAGCTCGGACTGGATGGTGGGGAGTGGAAGGACTTATACTCCTTGCAGACAGCTGGTCGTTTGCATTCTTTTAGAGAGTCGTTGAGGCCACCTGGAGGTTTCCGTGTGTCCTCGGGGTCACCTGAGTGGTGCAAATGGATGTAGAGCCTTCTTAGAACTGCTTTTAGCACACCCATTTCACTACTCAGGTGACCCCGAGGAGACAGACAAAGCTCCAAGTGGCCTCAACGACTCTCTAAAAGAAGGCAAATGACCAGCTGTCTGCAAGGGAGTATCGATCCTTCCATTCACCACCATCCAGTCAGAGCTGAAGAAGCTTCTTGGTTGAGAAGCGAAATGTCTTCAGAGAAAAAACAACAAGAAAGTTCCGTTGCCTTGTGAAAAAGCATCTTTGGGATAACTATGACCTGGACGATTGCGAATCTCCACAGGCATTAAAACAATCAAAATTTAAAAATCCAATTTAAATAAATCTAAGCAGGACACGGTGGCTCAGTGGGTTAGGACGCTGAGCTTGTCGATCAGATCGTCAGCAGTTTGGCGGGTCGAATCCCGAGTACCGCGTAGCAGAGTGAGCGCCTGTTACTCGTCCCAGCTTCTGCCATCCTAGCAGTTTGAAAGCACATAAAAATGCAAGTAGAAAAATAGGGACCACTATGGTGGGAAGGTAACAGCGTTCCGTGCGCCTTTGGCGTCTAGTCATGCCAGCCACATGACCATGGAGACATCCTCGGACAAGCACTGGCTCTTCGGCTTTGAAACGGAGATGAGCATCGGCCCCTAGAGTCAGAAATGACTAGCACCCATGTGCGGGGGAACCTTTACCTTTACCTTTAAGCAGGATGGAGAGGGAGAGAGGGAGAGAGCCATCTCCAACGTGCCACCCCTCCAACCCCACCCCCCATTAGGGCCTCAGGCTAGTTGGCCCAGCCAGATCTTCAAGGTCTTTCAGAAAGCCAAACAGACTGGAGCAGATCTGACCACAGGGAGCAAGATAATCCTTCCTGAATATCTCAAAATGCCCATAAATAGCTCAAAATTCCACATCCACACCAAGTGTTACATTAGTGGAGCTGAGTAACAGCCTCTCTCCATCCAAGCTGGTCCCTTCCAAGAAAGCAATTGGAAAGAAAATGCTTGCCGTCACAATACCTTCTTCGCTCATCTCGTCTTCCGGCTTCGGCCAGTGGAAACTATCGGCGAAGGCTCCTTCGTACATCTTCATCAGATCATCCAAAGGCAGCTCAGCTACGAACGAGATGGCGGGGGGGGGGAGGGGGGGAGAGAGAAAACAGAACTGATTTTGCTTGTAGGAAGCTGGCAGGGCACGGTTGCAAATTGTGATCTCGCGACATGCGATCCTACGATTGTCGTAAAGGTGGACGGGAAGATTCTTGGTTATCCAGGCAGAACGGTCTGGAAGTTGAGTCACGCCAACTGGGCCTGCTTCTTCACTGGTTTGAGACACTTTGTTGCTTGTCCAAGCAGCTTCTTCACTGTGTGACATGACAACCTTCGACAATGTATTGCCGTGCACTTTGGGGAAGAGGCCTGAGGTTGGTGCAGGATAACCCCCAGGAATTTTAGGATTTGGCAGATCCCGACAACTTGAGGAGAACATCTGCAGCTGAGAGCTAACATGAGGAGCCCTCGGTGCTCTCTGAGCTTGGTGGTTTTCTTGCGGACATTTCATTATCCAAAATAGACAATATCACCAATGCTAGAAGGGAGTGAGGTTTGCGAGGAGGAGGAGGAGGTCGTCCTTGATGCTCTCGTGAGTTTGATGGTTTTCTTGCAGACATTTCATTACCAATTTAGTTAATGAAACATCCGCAAAAAAGGAACTAAGCTCAGAGACCACCAAGGACCCCTCATTCCAATAACTTTCTCTCTATTCAGATTCCCCTAAACCAGGAGTCCCCAACTCCCGGGCTGGGGACCACTAACAGGCTGTGGCCTATTCAGAATCAGGCTGCACAAGAGGCGGGGTAGTGTGCTTGTGTGCGCACGCAGCTGAACTTACACTAGAACTTACACTAGAGCTGCACGTGTGTGCATGTGTGTGCTGGCCTGCCACTTGTGTCAAGTTGAGCTGTGCGTGCGCATGTGCCAGCCCACCACTCCTGCGGCCTGGCTTCCCTCTTCCCTTCCCGCTCCCCAGCAGGGACACCAAGCTGCAAAGGTTGGGGACCGCTGCTCTAACCAACTTGCTCAGACCTAAGAAGCTGCTTGGATGGGCAGCAAAACATCTGAAACCAACATGAAGATAAGTCCAAGTGCCGTGACTCAACTTCCGGGCAACTGTCATAAATGTGAGTTGGTTGCCAAGTGCCAAGGCCACCACGGGGTAGAGCTGGAATGGCTGGACTGTCAAGGCCAGGTCAGAACCATTACCCCTTCAGCACAGTCGTAACTGTGAATGACCGCTGAACCAAGGAGCTGTTAATCCTGTTAATATAGGCTGTTACCTATATTTGGCACTGCCCTATGGCAGTGGTTAAAGGGACACGGTGGCTCACTGGGTTAGGATGCTGAGCTTCTCGAGCAGAAGATCGGCAGTTTGGCGGGTCAAATCCTGAGTGCCGCGTAACAGAGTGAGCGCCTGTTTCTCGTCCCAGCTTCTGCCAACCTAGCAGTTCGAAAGCACGTCAAAATGCAAGTAGAAAAATAGGGACCACTCCGGTGGGAAGGTAACAGCGTTCCGTGCGCCTTTGGTGTCCAGTCATGCCGGCCACATGACCACGGAGACGTCCTCGGACAAGCGCTGGCTCTTCGGCTTTGAAACGGAGATGAGCACCGGCCCCTAGAGTCGGAAACGACTAGCACGCATGTGCAGGGGAACCTTTACCTTTACCTATGGCAGTGGTTCTCAACCTGTGTGGGGTCGTTGTGATTCTTCGCCAGCCCGTGGATCCGCCAGCTGAGTCTGAGGACTCAGATAAGGAGGAAGGGCCTGGAGTATCATCAGAGTCAGAGGGAGGCTCTGAGGAGCTCCAAGACTTACATCTGGACAAAGAGCCTGGCCCCTCTACTCGCGCCCAGGCTGAGACACAGCTGTGCTGGGAGGCTGAGTTGGGCAGCGATGAAGCACAGCTGGGAAATATTCAGGATGCACGAAAACGCCGGCAGGCAAAGAGAGCAGGACAAAGGAATGCAATGGGGAAGCTCCAGAGGCAAAGCAGCAGGCATTTGGGAAGCCACACCCTGGATGCATAATAAAAGGGGAGCCGTTCGGGTTAAGAATCAAGTTGCGATGAACTGTGTTTTGTTTTTCCTCAAGTCTGTGAGTAAATAAACAAGGAGCTCAAATGGCTGGGACAGAACAAGAGGCTATGATGTCGTCACAGGGGGTCCACAAAGGCTTGAAGAAATGTTATGATTTAAATCTTAAGTCTTTGGGCGTGGTGGGGGGTTTCCCATGGCCAGCATCGGTGGCCACAAAAGGTATTTAAAAAGGGTCCGCGGTGAAGAAAAGGTGGAGAACCAGTGCACTATGGAAAAGCTGGGCCGACGTTGTCGCGCTCACCTTCCTTCGCCAGTGTGGACAGCTCCAGCTGGCGGTTGACCTTCCCTTCTTTCAACTCCTGCTCTTCTATCGTCTCCTCCTCATCTTCCACTGAAAAGAAAAAGTCAGCCCCACCCCCCAGGTCAAGCCTGAAAGAGGAAGGCACATCCATAGACTGGAACATTTTACATTGCCCGTGAGGAATTTTATACAAACGGACATCTGTATTTCCTTAGCCAATCAATTCACGGATTGTTCATTTCAATGAAACCGTTTTGAAGCCCTTAAAACCTGGCTAATGGATATGGATTTAAATTTTAGGATTTTCTTTTTTTATCGTATCATTTCATACCCTAGTAAACAGTGTAGAGCAGGGGTGTCAAACTCGCAACGTCACGTGACGTGTCGCAACGGAGCGTGACTTTTTTCCCCACTCCCGGCAACGGGTTGGGCGCGGTTTCGGCATGACGCATCCGGCCCGCGGGCCGGCAGATTGACACCCCTGGCTTAGACCATGATCACAATTGCAGAATTGCTGTAATTTTTACATCCAGAAGTTCAAAAGTTATTTTAGAAACTCTAGCAGGGTTTGCAGAGGCACCCATTCAAGCTGAAACGTAGAACACCAGCTTGCATTTTTCAAGTTAATTTTTTTGGGGGGGAAAAGTGCTCTTTTTTTGGTACATCGAAAGCAGCAAATCTGTTAGGGAGAATATTTCTGGGCTGTTGTTTTATTGTTTTGCTCTGTTTCTTTCTCTCCGACACAGCAGGTAACTTTGAGACATCACAGCCTCAAGAAATACAGCCCAGACTCCTCAATTTTAACATCACACCTATAAATTTAGCTGCATCATATAAATTAAATAACACACTCGATTCGATAAGGGCCATCTTTACGTATCCAGAACAGCCAGCTCTATGTATGACTCACAATTCACAGAACCCAACCTATTTTCGGGGGCTGGAAGGAAGAACTGAACCAGCCAAGCGAGAATAACTGAGAAGGTGTAACAAAATTTTGGTTTGATTCTTGATTCTTGAATGGGTGAAAGCAGAATAGTATTTTCCCTCTGGAACTAAAATGGAATCCCCAAGCTGGAGATGTACAATTTTGTTTCAGTTTTCACATCTTCTACCACACGGGTAGAGCAACGCAAGTAGATGGGATAAAAAGGGTGGATCAGAAGACCACCCATCACCGACCTTCGTCATCTGTGAGGGACGTGCTAGCTTTTCTCTTTCTTCTACGGGACCACGAACCCTACAAAATGAATAGATAAATAGAATAGAGTTGGAAGGGACCTTGGAGGTCTTCTAGTCCAGCCCCCTGCTCAAGCAGGAGAACCTATACTGTCCCAGACAGGTGAATGTCCAGCCTCTTCTTGAAAATCTCCAGGGATGGAGCTCCCACAATTTCTGGGGGTAAATGTTGTGCATCTGTTTTAGAAGCGTTCTTCGCCTAACCCAGTTCATCAAATGCATGATTTATTGTTAATTACCACCAAGGAGGAACAGAACAGGACCCATTCCGCCGCCCCCCCAAAAAAATTGTGAAGAAGATGATGGGGAAGGTCTCCCCCAGGCCTGATGGAAAACAGCTGCCAGCCACAGCAGACGTTACTGAAGGAGACTGAGATGTGGGTACTTGATGTTAAGCAATTTCCTTCTTCAAACTCAGCAACAATGGCTTTGTTTTATAGACCAGTCTCCCATTACAGCTCCTCATCTTCCCACTATATTCCTTATGTACAAGAAAGCTATTTATTGGCAGCAGATCCACCACTATCTAAACATACTTGAACAAGTGTAATTTCAGTAACAGTAAAACATGCAATATGTCCAGAATTATCAACAAGGAATAAAACGTGCAATAGATCCAGAATTATCAACCAGGAGATGGGAGTGGGGGAGAGAAAATTCCTTACCAAGTTGTTCTCTTTTTCCAGAAGGAGATCCTCTAAATGTCTTGAAACTTTACCTGCAAAACAGTAACCCTTTTTAGGCATCTTCTAAGTTGCCCAACCCCTTATGTTAGCCTAGCTAGCATGGAAATTCAGCCAGGAGCAAGAAAATAAAAGCCAGTGAAAGAGAATGTTTGTTTTTTTTAAAAAATCCCATTTATATCCTGCCCTTCTCCGAAGACTCAGGGCGGCTTACAATTTCAAGCACAAATCAATGTGCTTAGCAATAGCCTTCATTCTATGTATATGCCTGCTTATTAGGGCTTTCGCCACCCACACAAGCGGCATGATTACAAAGTCAGCTTAATTGCCCCCAACAATCTGGGTCCTCATTTTACCTACCTCGGAAGGATGGGAGGCTGAGTCAACCTTGAGCCTGGTGGGACTCGAACCTGCACTGATTGCAGGCAGATGGTGTTACTTAAGGAGGCATTAGCCCACTGCTCCACCAAGGCTCTTTGTTACATATTCCCGTGTGGTAATTTTTTTTTTTTAAAAAAAATGAAACCTAAAGAATCCAAGTTCCCTCTTAAAATCATGCCTAATGAACAATGAAAACATGAAATTCGCCCCCAAGTTAAAATAGTAATAAGCCAGGATTAAGGGACAGCGGGACCACTGCAGCCCAGCAGGATCTGACCATTTTAAAAGAATGGTTTTAAAAGTCACTATAACTCTTGAGCAAGAACGTGCTTCCTGGTTTGCAATAGGCAAAGTGATAACGCACTGATGTTGTCACCTACTTTGGTAAGGAAACGTTTGCAAGAAAACCCTGAAGCTCAGACAGCACCAAGGATGCAACCTCATTTTGCAGCCAATATTGCAACCTCATTTTGCAGCAAACGACAGGAAAACTACCTTTCTTTGCACGCCTCTTTAAATTCAACGCTTTTCTCCTTTTCTCTTGAAATTCAATCTGCAGCTTTATTTCTACCACCTAAAAGACAGAGCAGAAATGGATTTATAACCCCGCTGGTTAATCATTACGATGTTTGCATTCACTTGACGTCACCTGTGTTTCACCAGGACAAACCTAGCCGGGGAAAACTGAATTGAGGGGCCTCTAAGCAGCGGCGTCCAGGTATGGCGTCTTAAAAAGGTAAAGGTTCCCCCGCACATGCGTGCTAGTCGTTTCCGACTCTAGGGGCCGGTGCTCATCTCTGTTTCAAAGCCGAAGAGCCAGCGCTTGTCCGAGGACGTCTCCGTGGTCACGTGGCCGGCATGACTAGACGCCAAAGGCGCACGGAGCGCTGTTACCTTCCCACCGGAGTGGTCCCTATTTTTCTACTTGCATTTTTACGTGCTTTCGAACTGCTAGGTTGGCAGAAGCTGGGACGAGTAACAGGCGCTCATTCTGCTACGTGGCACTCGGGATTCGACCCGCCAAACTGCCGACCATCTGATCGACAAGCTCTGCATCCTAACCCACTGAGCCACCGCGTCTTACCAAGGTGCTATGTCACCTTAGAATGAATCTTCTAATAACAAAAAGAGATGATCTCAAAGCCGCGTAACCCAGTCACATTTAGCCCCGTTATCTCTGTCAACTCCTAACAAGGGAAGACAAAAACTTCCCTTGATCTTCCCTCCTGCCAAGCAAGGGAACCACAACGGCTTTGTGCAAAACGCCTCTCGGTCAAAATTCTCAGCAAAATTCTCAAGTCCGCTCGCACCTCAAGAGAAGCTGGGAAATTTGAAGATCAGAGCTGCCTGCAGCTTTCCGGACTGACACGGACACACACACAGGGCATCACGAAATGTGAATCTCTATCTGGGAGTCCAGTTCATCTGGGAGTCCAGTTCACCCAGGGTAAACATCCCAGGGAGAATTTCCTCCCCCCCCCCCCCAGACAGTTTGAGGGTTTCAAAAGTGACTGGCAAAGAAAGAGAAGTGTTACCTGTTCGATATTAGACCAGAAATATTCTATTTCTCTGGCAATTGTAGCGGCGATGCGTCTTAGCTTGGTCTTCTCCTCTTTCTTAGCCCTCTCTGCGTTGAGGTGTTTCTCTTCGTGGTAGCGAGCCACTGTCCTGACCATCTAACGCAAAAATTCAAAAGAAGAATTGCTAGACGGTGGGGTCCTCCACCAATTTATTACAGCTCTGGCTTTAACAGCTATAAAATGCTTGACAGACATTTTAAATACTGCTTTTTGCAAATTCTTCATGCATTAATGTTGTATTCTATCATGCCACATGCCGTATATAGGAAAAAGCTGGCTTTTTTTTTTTTGCATTAATCATTAACTTTTCGAAAGCTCCCGTATGTAAAAGTTTATCTAATCCTGACTACAGCAGCTTCCTTCAAACCAGCGCACAGGATCTGCCTGAACTTTTAATTCACAGAATTCCTCAGCTCCCGTGGCTCTTCCTAGCTAAGAAAGTCTGGGAATGGCAGCGGCAGTACATCTAAGTTAGAGTTTTTCAACCCTGGCAACTTTAAAAGACGTGTGGACTTCCAACGCCCAGAATTCCCCAGCCAGATCTTCTAAATTTGTGAATATGCCTCTCTGCATCTTATCAGGAAGCTTTTGAAATTATTGTCTGAATTTAGTTTTAAAATATTAAACTGAATACCAGTACTTGCTTTGTGTTAGTTCTCTGCACGATTCCCCTGAACAAAAATTCTGGGAACAAACCGAATGGATGCCCTTGGATGTATTTGATCCATAAATGCAGGGAATAAAATGTACAAATGGGTTTGCTCAGGAGCTGCAGAAAAACTCAGCGTCCTGGAGAACATCAGCAGAAACAGCTCACAAAACACCATAGTGGTCACAAAGGCCTCCGCTAACTGCATCCTGACTTACACACAAACAGTTATCTCTTGGGTTAAGTAGTCTTGCATAGAAACCTTACATCAGCCCACTCCATATCTCATACCAACCTCTTCCACTTTATTCAACAGTCTGTGGCCAGTTAAACTAGCACCCCCATTTGTTTGAACCAGAAAACTGTGATTATTATAGTCCAAACTAGTGAGGACCCTGGTTTCTTTCATGTTTCTTCATTCCGGGCTTTGCGAAGGAATTACAAATAACCATCATCCAGACCTTCTTGGCAGTGGCCATCTTCCATCGTCTTTCTTGGGCAAAATCTGTTGCCATCCACTGCATCTCCTCCAGGAGATAATCCCACTGAGATTTGGGCCTGGGGGCCTCCTGAAGTTTTGGTAGTCGTCTCAGAGACCATAAGCCTTCCTTTCTCAGCTCCGCGATGCGTTGGTGAACGTGGTTTTCCTTGTGGAGGCAAGCAAGGGAGAACGGTAAGTTAGTGGCTAGGGTCTCTGGTGACATCAAAAGAAGTAGGGAGCTTTAGAAGAATTCAAGCAGTGCATGAAATTTATCAAAGAGAGAAGCAACTTGGAACTGAGGAGAAATTTCCTGACAGAAAAATTAATTCGTGCAATGACCTGCCTCCAGAGGTTGTGGGTGCTTCAACACTTGAGGCTTTTAAGAAGAGATTAGGAAACCATTAGACAACCTGACTATCTTGGTTATGCATTATTCTTTAAAAACTACTTGTTTTGGAATTCCCCAATATTTTTGATGTTATATCCTAATTTGAAGTGGGTTTTGGCTACAAACCTATGTATTTGGGGGATTGGTGTATATTGAATTTAATGGATTTTACATTTGCATAGCAGTACGGCATAAATAAAAGGGACGCAGTGGCTCAGTGGGTTAGGACGCAGAGCTTGTCGATCAGAAGGTGGGCAGTTTGGCGGGTCGAATCCCGAGTGCCGCGTAACAGAGTGAGCGCCTGTTACTCGTCCCAGCTTCTGCCAACCTAGCAGTTCGAAAGCACGTAAAAAAATGCAAGTAGAAAAATAGGGACCACTACGGTGGGAAGATAACAGCATTGCATGCGCCTTTGGCGTCTAGTCATGCCGGCCACATGACCACGGAGGCGTCCTCGGACAAGCGCTGGATCTTCAGCTTTGAAACGGGGATGAGCACCGGCCCCTAGAGTTGAAAACGACAAGCACGCTTGTGCGGGGGAACTTTACCTTACGGCATAAATATACATTTTGTTTGATAAAAACAAAGGATACAATCTAATACCCATTTACTTATGAATAAAACCCACTAACCATTTCCCTGAAATGGTATTGGGTTTCCTGCTTGGACTAGAAGACCTCCAAGGTCCCTTCCAACTCTGTTATTCTGTTAAATCTTAAACCTGGAACATGGACATCTTCTTTTAGACTATGAACTGCAATGGCCAGATGGGTTGGAATACAGCTATTTATTGGTTAATAGCACTAGCAACAGCACTTATACCGCTTCACAGTGCTTTACAGCCCTATCTAAGCGGTTTAGAGTCAGCCTATTGGCCTCCAACAATCTGGGTCCTCACTTTCATCAACCTCAGAAGGATGGAAGGCTGAGACAACCTTGACCCGGTGAAAATCGAACTGCTAGCAGTTGGCAGAGTTAGCCTGCAGTACTGCATTCTAACAAATGCGCCACCACGGCTCATGATCATAAACATGAGTCATTTCACAAGCGTCTGAATTTTGAGCATGTGATCATGGGGATGCTGTAACGGTCGTAAGCATGAAAAATGGTCACAAGTGACTTTTTTTTGGCATTAGAAAAGGAAAGAAAAACTCTCACCAACTTCACTTGCTCAGCCAACTTCTCATGCGCGCTATCCTGGGGCAGGGCTGCTGTGGTGTTTTGTGCTGTGTTCTGAGTTTTGGGTGCTGCCGCCACTGCCAACCCTGGGGGTTTGGAGGCAACAGGAGAGGCTGATTTATTTGTCCCTGGCGAGGATCGGTTGGCTTGGGTTGAGTGCGTCGTTTGTGGCGCAGGATTGGCAACAGACGTTGGCGGGTTGCTTGAGGTAGGAGGAACCACACTTGCTGAAATACGCTGGGAGTTCTGGTTAGAGTCGGAGGAGGGACGAGCCAGAGTTGTGTTCTACAAAGAACATGCATAAATTAGGATACAAGTTTAGAATAACAAACAGCTTCAAGGGATAAACCATATTCCGTTTTAGAGGAGCAGTCAAACAGAAAAATATACACACAAATTCACCCTTGTTGAACGGAAGCATAATGCTCTGGTCTTGGATCTGAACAGTAGATAGTCTAAGCCAGAGATCCCCAACCTTTGGAGCACCAGGGACCGGTTCTATGGAGAGAGGTTTTTCCGTGGATTGGAGGGTGTGTGGTTTTGTGCGTTGCCTGCATCCCACGGATGGGGCTTTGCTTGTTTGTGCAGACCGGATGCTGGCATGCCGTGGCCCGTTACTAGTCCACGGATCGGGGGGTTGGGAACCCCTGGTCTAAGCCTGTTGGTTTTCATACACAATGAGGTCTCTAGTTATGACCAGAAAAATGTGCACGATCACACAACTCTAGGCTGCAGAAATAAATGCATGGGCATAGATCACTCGCATTTACAATGCCTCTTAAAAAAGGATAATTGACTGAGAATCAAGAATGCTAGCTAAGTTTTGCCTTTAATGCTGCTCCTTTAGATTTTATCTTGCAAGGTCATTCATATTTGCAAAGGAAATGTTTAACCCTTTAGAATGGACTCTCACCCCTGACTAAAACGCCAAGTAACTGGATCTACCTACCTGCTGTGGGGTGGGGGTTTGAGAGGGCACCACCTGGGAGGGGGCCATCTGTCCCAGCCCATGCGCTGTCGGCTGCACTTGTGGCTGGGATGGTGCTTGAACCTGGCCGTGGGACACAGCAGCAGCGGCAGTGACCGTCACGCTTTGGGGCTGAGCCTTCACGTGAATCGCCGCTTGCTGCACCGGTGGGTCATTCATCTGAGTTGCTTGGGGTGCCAACTGCAGCGTTGGTGGAAGAGAGGTGATGGGCACATTGGTTGACTGCAGTCTACCGGGCAGTTGAGGCGGTGGGGTGTGGAGACTGGCTGCATTCTGCACTGGGGGACCTTTGGAAGGATCATACTGCTGCTGGTTCTGCTTCTGGCCCGTCAGCTGCACAGTCTGAGGAGTAGGAGGCATCCCACCTGCAAAGCAAAAGAAAAAAAAGAATTAAGGAGGCAAGGCTCAAAAACGTATAATGGCAGCACAGGGAAGACGGGAAACGTCCGCCGAATTACTCATTTCTGACTCTAGGGGCCGGTGCTCATCTCCGTTTCAAAGCCGAAGAGCCGGCGCTTGTCCGAGGACATCTCTGTGGTCAGGTCAATTAAATAAACCACCCTCTTCATGAACCAACAAATTCAAATTCACTGGGGAATCCCGGCAAGAGAAACCCACCGACCCAACTTGACCGTGGTGCTGAATTTAGGAAGATTTGGCCTAGTGAATCGACCGGCGGAAAGCAAACCTCGCGATGAACTAAATGGCTAAATGAACGTCCTACAGCTTGAGAAGTGTTGATAGGAAGTTACGAAACCAAAACCAAAATCAAAACCGGGCACGAAGGAGAAATGGAGGCACTGAGATCCGTTAAAAAGAAAAAAAGGGGCAGGAGAAAAAAAATAAAAAAGAACTACCGGGGTTCCAGAACTAATTATTTTGGCCTCGACACGCAGTGAGTGGTTGGGGTTGGTTTTTTTTTTTCCCCATGCCCCGCACGCATCGTTCAAGGTCGCGTTCCCCGGCCTCTTTTTGACACGAGCAAAGCCACTTTAGGCCAAAGGTTAATTTGCAAGGGGGTGAGGGCGGGGGCGGAGGGGCAGAACCAGAGAGCTCAAAGAAGAAGAAAAAACAGAAAAATTTAATTCGAGCGGGGCTTCTGCTTCCCTCGCCCCACCCCTCTGCTAAATTAATCTGTGGCTGGCATGTGGGCACACAGTACCTTGTGCAGTTGGCATGAGCTGTTGAAGAGGGACTCCTGAAGCCACGCCTGGATGCTGAAAAACCACCCCGTGCCGGCCCACTTCAATTCGGGTTCTCTTAGACGAATCTGGTGATATTCAAATTCCATTTATGGCACGGAAAAATGCACAAGGAGGCGGGGGTGGAGGGGTGGGGGTGTCAGGTGATACGCTTTGCAACGCTGCTCCCTAGGAGTTCAGAACCTCACTATCAACCAGTCTACCGGGAAGGGTTCTGGCCCTGAAAGACACTTTAGAAACACAGGTAGTCCTCGACTTACGACCATTTGTTTAGCAACCGTTCAAAGTTACAAGGGCACAGGGAAAAAAAAGGGACTTATGACTTATCCCCCAGGGTCACGTGATCGAAATGCAGAGGCTCGGCAACTGGTTCGTACTTATGACGGTTGGCTTGTCTCCCCCCCCTCCCCTGCATCACCACCACCACCCCCCTTTGTGACTTTCTGACGAGCAAAGTCAACGGGGGAAGCCAGATCCGCTTAACAACCGTCGTTAACGACTGTAGGGATTTGCTTAACGAGGGTGGCGAGAAAGGTCGTAAAAAATGGGGCAGAACTTGCCCGACGGATACTTCGCCTCGCGACATAAATCCGGGGCTCCCTTGTGGTCGTAAGTCGGGGGACTACCTGTGCTTCGATGTGGATGGGTTTTGCTTTTTTTTTTTGTTTGTTTTAAATCAAGACTACGAAAGGAGAAGATGAAGATGTCGTTCCTTCAAAGGTGGCTGTTGGAGGAGACAGGATGGGACTTTTCCGTCGCAAGAGCCTGGCCAAATGATCGAGTCGAGGAGTAGCGGGTTTTTGGTTTTTTTTTTTAAAAAGTGCGAATCGAAGCCGTCTTTGGGTCGAGACCCTAAAGGGACTGGAAAAGTTGTGCAGAAGGAGGAGGAGGAGGAGGAGGAGGAGGAGGAGGAGGAGGAGGAGGAGGCCATACCTGCTGATGTAAGTGCTTGCTGTCTCTTAAAGGCTTCAATTTCTATGGCATTCACCGTTCCAGTTACTGGAGTCCCTGCATGCACCTGCTATTGTAAAACAGAACAGTCTGTGAGTGGGAGACAGATGTGTGTGTTTTTTTTTTATTAAAAAAAAAGGCAGTTCACCCTTGTTTGTAAAAAGTCGACAGTGAAGGAATGTGAGCTTATTTTGATTTCCAAAGGTTTGCCTTTGTATTCATTTGGGTAAAGATCCTTCCAAGCGCAAAGATAAAAGCTGCCGAACGCTGGGTTGGGTCTCTCTTTCCTAATAATACAATACGCTAAAGAGCTTTCTCTCTCTCGCAACTCAAACCTCTCTTGTATTTCTACCATCCCGGTCTAATCAACGGATCCTGTATTTTGCATTACAAACAGATGATCTATGGAGAGCTCGGTGCTTGCCAGATTACATGGGTGGCTTTCTCCAAAATTCAACACAGCTGTTTTGTCTCCTGTTTCTCTCGTCTACAATCACGCCATGCAGACGTTACCTGCCAATTCTCAACTCTCTCTCTAAATAGGAAAGATGGAAGTAGTTTGCCAGTACGGTGTCACTGAAAATAATTCAACGTACAAGTTCCCGATGCAAATTTCTGCCTTATTGGTGTTTCTCTCCTACGCTGTTGACATTTGGACTCTTATATCTACAGCCAGGAAACCCATATAGTTTGTCACTGATCTGGCAACGAACATTGCTATTTTTATAATGGGTGTGGGATTACATATTAAAAGAGAGGGATGTGTCCATGAAATGAGATGAAATGCCCATTCTGTCTCACATCCTCTTTTTTTTTTTTTCCCCTAACAAGCGGTAAAAAGATTCTACTTAAAACTTTATGGCAGGGGCCTTCAAACTTGTGGACACGTGCCTGGCTGAGGAATTCTGGGAGTTGAAGTCCACAAGTCATTAAAGGGCCAAGTTTGAAGACCCCTGCTTTTACGGGCTGCTAAGGGAGCCGTTTTCCCCAATGTACTACCCAAGGAAGAGATGCTTTGCTATTAAGCATGGAGCATCTGCTTAACCGTCTAATGATCTCTCTTACTCTACAAATTACTCTCCTGCTTGAGCAGGGGGCTGGACTAGAAGGCCTCCAAGGTCCCTTCCAGCTTTATTCTATTCTTCTTCTACTACTTTGACTAATTATCGCTTAAAGACATATTTATAGTAAAGAGGATGTTTACTAACATAGTCTTTTATATCTGTATTGGTGGTTTTTTCAACCCTCATTTTTTAAATCTATTGTTGTGCCCCACCCTGAGGTGCCTTGGCTCAGAGGGGTAGCTATATAAATTTGATAAATAAAATAAAATCAATAATCTACCTTGGAGGGAAGAAGCACTTCTTTCGAATCACTCAGTATCTAAACCCCGTCAAAGTTCATCGTGTCACATTTGCTCCCTCAAATAAAAAGACCTGGATATTTTCCTGCATGGACATTTATCTTTACTGAACCAGTAAGGGCACAGTAAAGAAATACATGCATCACTTGGAAAAGCTGTTCCTGATAACAATATTGTAGCAAGTAAGAGACTCTCTGGGCTGCTTTGTAAACTTATGTATTTAGCTTAAAAAGGTAAAGGTTCCCCCGCACATGCATGCTAGTCGTTTCCGACTCTAGGGGCCGGTGCTCATCTCCGTTTCAAAGCCGAAGAGCCAGCGCTTGTCCGAGGACGTCTCCGTGGTCATGTGGCCGGCATGACTGGACGCCAAAGGCGCACGGAACACTGTTACCTTCCCACCGGAGTGGTCCCTATTTTTCTACTCGCATTTTTACGTGCTTTCGAACTGCTAGGTTGGCAGAAGCTGGGACGAGTAACAGGCGCTCACTCTGTTACGCGGCACTCGGGATTCGACCCGCCAAACTGCCGACCTTCTGATCGACAAGCTCAGCGTCCTAACCCACTGAGCCACCGCATCCCTATGGTATTTAGCTTATTTCCCGGCTAATCAATTCCTAATGACTCTGGGCAGCACTGGGGTCAACAAACATTTTATACAGCCCTACAACAGCCATATTCGGGTTGAATTATGCGCTGGAAAAATTGACCTTAACCAAAGGATTGGATTATTCATCTCCAGAGTTCCTATTAAGCCTATTTCAGACACACTGAAAACCAATATAAATTTTCATAAATGAATGAATGAATGAATGAACGGGAAAGCATCTCTCGTCTCTCTTTTCCCTGCTTCATGATTTCTGCACTCACCAGAACTCTGTTGCTTCTGAATTGTAGAAGCAGTGGCCTACTCTAAGTAAGCAAGCAGGACAGAGAAAGGCAATATCCCCTGACATTTCTGTTGATCTTATTTATTGATCAATAATCTACTGGCTATTCCTTATTGATTTACAACATTTACGTAGCTGCCCATCTTGTAACAAACTCTGGTGGATCCCAGTCAAAAAAATGAAAACAACGTACATAGTTTTAAAGCAAACAGATGAAAACCAAAACCTGGTGCCAAGTCACACTGGATTCCCCCCACTGTGACATTTTCAAAGTGTCTAGGTGCCTTATGCGACATTTATAAAAAAAAAAATCTTTTTAAATAAAGATGCAAACGTCTATTTATCTAAAACGTTTTGTGTGGGGGTTTTTTTGGATCCCGCATTTTTTAGCCTAAGAGCAAACAAGGTTTGAACAGCTTCACTGCCTCAAATCTAAATGCCAAAGCTATCCTCCTCCTGTCGCAGGAAGAACGAACGCCTAGTCCAAGGGTCTTCAACTTGGCCCATTTGAGACTTGTGGACTTCAACTCCCAGAATTCCTCAGCCAGCATGCCTGGCTGATGAATTCTGGGAGATGAAGTCCACAAGTCTCAAATGGGCCAAGTTTGAACAAGACCCCTGGACTAGTCCTAGACCTGCAAAGGCTCCTTTTTATAACACTCAACCGTGGTTTGTCATTAGTACCGAATCAAGGTATTATTGATTCACATGCCGCAAACCCCATGCTTGCTTCATCGCACTTACAGTTAATCTGGCAATCCTGCAATGCGTACACTGGGCCCTAAATTAGCATGCCGGTGGACTTTATAAAATGTGCTAGCTCAACCTGAATCAGAAAGAAAGGCAGGCAACGGTTGCAAACTTGTCATTTTTGTAGGTTAGCATTGGAGGACCACCACCAGACCCCCAAAAAAGAATTTTTAGAAAGATTCCACAGTCAGAGAGAGAGAGAGAGAGAGACAGAGAGAGACCCACAGTTACCAGATAGTAGATACATACAAAGGAATCGAAGGACAAGCAAACCAAGTGGAACACGTTAAAAGCTGAAAGTTAATGAAATCAGCCAGCAACTTTGAGACAAGGTAAATAAATAAAAACTTTCTTGCTTTCCCACGAATACTCATGCATTTGAAAAGTTTAAATGTTTTACTGCTCATTTTTTTTCTAAAATGAGAAGGGATGGGCTGGGATGGGATGGGGGGGGGAGAAGGGGGGGTGGTGGGGGGGGAAAAAAAAACAAGACTTCACTTTCAATTACCAAATCTGACTGAGCAAAAATAAGGATCATCAGTATTATCGTCATCCGGGATGAAAAAACTAAGATTTTGAAATCCATTGAAAAAAAGTACCTGAAATGGTTGCTGCTGAATTGAAAAAGCAGCAGAAACATTTGGAGGAAGCTGGGTTGCTATAGCAACAGGAGTACCAGTCTGCCCATCCTTTCCTGTCACAACCTTTACCTGAGAGAAGATATTTTGGGAGGGGGGAAACAAAAGGGGAAATCATTTTTTTTTCTTTCATTCTCTTTTTCTCTTCCCAAAAAAAAAGGAAAAAAAAATCTGATCCACAACGCGTCCCACTTTGCACTATCGCAAATGGGGTGGAGAACAAAAGGTGTAACTTCGTTTAACTCCGACTGCTTTTGTTTAAAGAGTTCTGGTGGGCGGTGTGTGTTGTGGTTGTTCTTTTTGGTTATATATCAAAACAGAGTGAGGGACAAGCTAGCAGCAAATATTTTCCCTCTGGCCATGCAAAAGTCTACACTGAAATTGCATGTAGACGTTAGCGTGGGTTAAAGTTTTGAGATCTTGGCTTTCTAACAAACAACAAAAGTAGCACGACAGACAGTAGACACTCAGAAGAGCCCCAGACATTGATTAAGCAATGAGGGTACACCTCCCATTCGTTCCCCACCAACCGCCACCCTTCCCCATAATGACCGGCCCCGTCTAGACGAGCGATGAGGTGCGTTGCTTTAGCTTAGCAGAAGATGGTGAAGAAGAGAAGGACATTGCAATATACAAAGGAAGGAAGAGACACTGGAAAACCTTAACGATGGTCAACATGTCACACACTATCATTTGCTGGTTAGACAAGCCGGTTTTCCCGTGGTTTTGTGAAAGCTTTTCCTAAATCCTGTGGGGTCCTGCATGTTCTGAGCTTGGTGGTTATCTTGCAGACATTTCATGACCTGATTAGGTGACATCATCAGGGTTACAAAGGAGGGGGGGGGGGTTCATTTGCTTTTGACAGACTAGTCACAGGGGTAGGCAACCTTGGCTCTTTTATGACTCATGGCTGGCTCAGGAATTCTGGGAGTTGAAGTCCATGAGTCATAAAAGAGCCACGGTTGCCTACCCCTGGACTACTGGCTTGCCCTGCTAGTGTTGGTGGGAACGTTCTTGGCGACTCCTTTTGTTAGGCTGTTGTTTACTGTTGGCTTGTTTGTCTAGGTCAGGGGTCTTCAAACTTGGCCCTTTTATGACTTGTGGACTTCAACTCCCAAAATTCCTCAGCCAGGCACACTGGCTGAGGAATTCTGGGAGTTGAAGTCCACAAGTCATAAAAGGGCCAAGTTTGAAGACCCCTGGTCTAGGTTGATAGTTCCTTGATCGGAGTATTGTTTAACTGCTTGATTGTTGGTAAACAACAGCAAGAACATTCCCACCAACACCGACAGTGCAAGCCACTAGTATAAAAAAAATGAGAGCGAACCCCACTCCCTTCTAGCCCTGATGATGTTTCCTAGTTGGGTCATGAAACGTCTGCAAAGAAAACAGCCAAGCTCAGAGAGCACCGACGACCCCCACAGTTCAACCCTGAGCTACCAATATTCTCTTCTATCTTTCCTGAATCGGTTTAGACCATTTTTGGCTCCCCCCACCCCCTTACTGACCCTACAAACCAATTTTCCAAAATGAGCATAAACGTGTAAGAAACATTTAGCTGGATATCTCAGCGAGGATCATGGAGACCAAAAACATTTGCCCAGTCCCACCAAACAACAACTACCACAAATAAAGATTACTTGCAGATTAAGAACTGGAAGCAAACGCCTGTGTGTCACAAAAATCCGACAATTGTTATCAATCTAATGGACCATTTAAAAAAAGATGAGAGAGTCAGTTAAAAGCCCATCTTTTAAACTATCACAATGGACAGAAAAGAGCACCATTAATTTTATCCAGAAAAGCTCTGGGGGATTTCTTTTGCTGCATCTCACCTTTCTCAGGTGAACAGATTTTAACAGGACTTTCTCAGTAATACCTGCTTTTAAAACAGGCAGCCTTTGCCTAAATATTAAACGTTTAAAATCAAACGAAGGGACATTACATTAATGTGGTAGCTTCTCCTGGCTTTATTAGAATTAATTCAGCAGCACAAAATAATTAAATTCCCTGTGTGACGGAGATGCAAGCATTTACTACCTTCTGAATATTTATTATGCCTTATAAGCAATCCATCTAATTTGAAAGCCAATATCCCTAGGTTTTTTTTTTTTTAGGAACACAGCCATTATTGCTGTGATGGAGGTAAATATTCTATTAATTTACTAACAGTACAATTATACTCGCTATTTTTTATTAAAGCCAAATCTGCCATAATTTAAACCTCAGGAAATTGTACCTACAAATCAAAACCTATATATTCTATATTTTTAACAAAGCTAAACAGCAATTGAGTCAATTTACGAGGCTTCAGAAATAATCTTAGAAAACAACTGTCCGTTAAACGAATGACACTTCAAACTGGAATTGTACAACATAAACTATTAATAAAATCCCAATGAAAGATTTTCTTTTCTTTCTCTCTCAAGAGAGTTGCGGATTTGTATAAAGAGTACTCACGGTTCAGAATAAAAGATTGGCAAAGTTTATGTAGTTTTACAAATAAATAAAGAGTAGATAAACAAACACCAGTTTATAAAATGTTGACATGTTTTGACTTTAGGTTGCAATTCTCAATTGTAACTACTTTAGATTGCAATTCTGTATACAATTACCAAACAAGTCTCAATAAATTCAAAAGGCGTATATGCGAAGCATTACATTTGAACTTTTTTATTTTCAGGAAAAAAGCTGGAGATTGGACATTTTCAGCAAGACGATCAAAGAAAATACTGGATTGGGGTAACCAATCTGCAACTTTTAAAAAAACTTAATGAAGGAACATGAATCAGGATCCAAAAATTACATCTAGCTTCTATCAGCGATATTTAATATATTTTTGTCTTCCACAGCAAATGTGTAAAAAAGAGACAGAACTGAATCAAGTTCCTGCCCCTTTTTCTCTATACGAGTATAAATAAATAGTCCAAAACAACTGATTCCTTATTAAAACAGCCTTTTTCTGATAATGCTTTTGAGATATAACTAGGAGAACATCTCAGATCATAGAGGGATGTGACAAAGTAAAGCAAAACCCGAGACTTAACACAATTCCACGCTCAATTCTAACTGCTGCAAAGGACGATTTTGTCAATCTCCTTTG
The DNA here is from genome assembly GCA_024449315.1 of Daboia siamensis. Lineage (NCBI taxonomy): Eukaryota > Metazoa > Chordata > Lepidosauria > Squamata > Viperidae > Daboia > Daboia siamensis. The sequence goes on along the minus strand of JAKJMR010018383.1, from coordinate 287,227 downwards.
GAGTCTGTGGTTTCTTTGAAGAAGCAATCACTACTCGCACAGAAACTTTTCCACTTCCTTGGAACTTCCACTTCCCCATTTTACAATCAGCTTTCAAAGGTGAATGAAAAGATACTTCTACATTTTACCCCCATCCAAAATGAACGTCCCACATCCCTCTTATTTGTGTTAGCGCAGGTGCTGACACAACTCAGCATGAGTTTTGCAGACTGATGCATTAACCGTTGGACCAACCAGACCATCTGGTCTTCCTCAAATGTTTCTCCCTGACAAAGATACCAATTCAGCTTCATTTAGGGAGGCAGAACCACTGCCTTCGAAACGCTAGCTAACGTACTCGGGTTTTAGCCAAGGTGGGCAAAGAGAGTTCCTACCTCATCGTTGATAACTTCAGATTGTTCTTCCTCCTCCTCCTCCTCCAGATCCAAGTCGTTCTGCCGAAGGTAGGCTTGCAATGGCAGGCAGTGCTTCTTCTTGAAGGCCAAGAAGTCCATCATATTCCCTTGCAGGTGTTGCAAGAAAAACAACTCAATCAAGTACTCTTTGAAAGCCTCTTTCAAAGCCTCCATCTGCTTGAGGTGATGCTCCAGACACTGCTTCCTCATCTGAGCAGCTTCTGGAGTGGCGGGGGGGATATCCTCCACTTTTTTGGCCTTTTTCACCACGGCACAGACCGAGGGGGCCAGCGGGAGGCCGCTTAGTCCTTGAGGGATGTTCGCCCGGGAAGGACTCGTGGGAGGCGGTGGGGATGTGATGCCGAAGGCAGGGCCTCCGACCCCGGCGATTAATCCGGCAGAAGTCCTATCAAATCCCAAAGGTCTGTTCAAGGGCTGCCCTTGTTGCTGCTGCTGCTGCTGCATCCCTTGGATGATATTGCTGATCTGGGGAGGCAGGTTGTTAGTGGCAATGTGACCAGGGTTAGGTAAAGCTTGGATATTTCCTCCGCTAGCCACGGGGCTCTGAGGTCCAAGATGGTGGATGGTCCCTCCGGTCTGAGAATGGGGCTGGGAGAGCCTGCGTTCTCGGACTGTCACCGAGGTGCCGGAGGATGAAAGCTGGACCTGGGCCGTGGCGCTTTGAGCTATCTGAGTCAGGCCAGACCCCTCTTGGTACACAAAGTGTCCGCCGTTCGAAGGGCTCAAGCTGATCTGCCTCACCAACACGCTGGCGTCCACGAACCCCCGCGTGGGGCTCTGGCTGCACATCCCCAAGCCGGGCCCTGGGGTGCCTGCTCGAACACTTGAAATGGTCTGAACGGAGACCGGGCTGGGCTGCGTGGGGCTCTGCGACTGGACCTGAGGTGGCAACGGAGAGGTGACCTGGATATAGGAGGGGGAGCCATGCTCAAACCGTCTTTGTTGAGGGCTGAACTGAAAACTAGGGGAAGTCGGGCTCGGGATTGGCAACGGGGTAAGGGTGATCTGCTGGTTGGTGGTTGAAACAGGTCCCACATTCTGCAAGGTGATGTTCACGTTTTGCCCTGCTACTGGGCTCCGGCTCATGATAAACTGCTGGATCTGGTAGCTGGGAGACTGAGGAGCCGAAGGGCTGGCCGAAGGAGCAAAGGAAGGGGCCGGAGAGTGTGGCAAGTTGGCCTGCTGATCTTCGCTCTCGCTGCCGGTGAAGGATCGGGACCTCTGGAGCTGGCGCTGTGCATTTTGCGGACCAGTCCCATGGTGCATTATCGCGCTGACTGCAGTCTCTGAGTCTAAAAGAAGACAGATAAAGTTCCGTTAGGGGAAACCTAAGCCAAATTCCTTGTTAGGGCAACTGACCATCACTTTCTACAACTCCGTACAAAAGTTTATAATCCACAAAGAGAAATTAAGAGGGGAAAAGAAAGGGAAATGCCTTTATGAATAGCTTTTGGAATTTAAGAATGATTATACTCGACAGGGCTGAGGAAAACAGTAGAGGCTAACAACAAAAAGGATAGACAAAATCTTGGACTGATACGCATTTGTCCAAAAAAATCACTATGAATCAAATCTAATTGGATAGCACCCATATTCCTAACTGAAAACATCTCTTCCCAATCAAATAGAAACATTTTATTAAAGTCACCTTCCAGCCAGTGAAGACCCTGGACAGTTTCTTGTGGATTGCAAATTGCACTCTCCAGAAAGTGCGGCTTATCTTGACCCTTATTTAAAAACTAAAAAATATTGGGGCACTAGGAAAAACAGTCTTAGTTCTTGCAAAGAACAAACCTGCACATCATCAATTACTATATTCTTCGTATCAAAGGCCAGCTCGAGGAGGACTGAACTTGATCAGACGTGAGCTAAGTGCAAGAGTGATGATTTATTCTGAAGTTTTATTTTCTTTTTTACCTATCTGAATGTTTGTATTAGTTTGATAGTCAATTGACTTGATTAATAAAGTTCTCTTCTTCTATTTCACCTTATACGATGTTAACTTACTCTTTCATCTTCACTTTCTTACTAGATTTTATCCTGTTTTATCTTCTTGTAGCTATTTTATCTCACATCACTGTATCTTATCTCATTTTATTCTATTTTACTCTGCCTGATGCTGAGTTTGACATGATCCACTGACATATTTAACAAAGCCTCTTTCTTTTCTTCTTCTCCTTCTCCTCTTCTTTCTCCTCCTTGATCTTCTCCTATTTGATCTTAATCTTTTACCTTCACTTTATCTCACCAACTACATTTTATCCCATTTTATCTGACGGTTAACTTTTACCCAACTTCACCGAATCCTATTTTACTCTATTTTCCTGTGGCTGACGCTCTTAGGCCCACTGACTTAATAAAGTTCTTCCATTTTACCTCACACTATTTGATCTTATTTTAATAATAATAATAATAAAGTTGGAAGGGACCTCGGAGGTCATCTAGTCCAACCCCCTGCTCTGGTAAAGGTAAAGGTTCCCCCCGCACATGCGTGCTAGTCGTTTCCAACTCTAGGGGCCGGTGCTCATCTCCGTTTCAAAGCTGAAGAGCCAGCACTTGTCTGAGGACGTCTCCATGGTCATGTGGCCGACATGATTAGACGCCAAAGGCACACGGAACGCTGTTATCTTCCCACCGGAGTGGTCCCTATTTTTCTACTTGCATTTTTACGTGCTTTCGAACTGCTAGGTTGGCAGAAGCTGGGACGAGTAACAGGCGCTCATTCTGTTACGCGGCACTCGGGATTCGACCTGCCAAACTGCCAACCTTCTGATCGACAAGCTCAGCGTCCTAAGCCGCTGAGCCACCACATCCCTGCTCTGGTAGGAAACCCTGTACCACTTCAGGCAAATGGCTGTCCAGTCTCTTCTTAAAAACTTCCAGTGTTGGAGCATTCACCACTTCTGGAGGCAGGTTGTTCCACTGATTAATTGTTCTAACAGTCAGGAAGTTTCTCCTTAATTCCAGGTTGCTTCTCTCCTTGATTAGTTCCCAATCCGTTGCTTCTTGTCCTGCCTTCAGGGGCTTTGGAGAATAACTTGACTCCCTCTTCTTTGGAGCAGCCCCTGAGATACTGGAAGGCTGCTATCATGTCACCCCTCATCCTTCTCTTCATTAGACTAAAAGGTAAAGGTGAAGGTTCCCCTGCACATGCGGGCTTGTCGTTTCCAACTCTAGGGGCCGGTGCTCGTCTCCGTTTCAAAGCCGAAGAGCCAGCGCTTGTCCGAGGACGTCTCCGTGGTCATGTGGCCGGCATGACTGGACGCCAAAGGCACACGGAACGCTGTTACCTTCCCACCGGAGCGGTCCCTATTTTTCTACTTGCATTTTTACGTGCTTTCGAACTGCTAGGTTGGCAGAAGCTGGGACGCGTAACAGGCGCTCACTCTGTTACGCGGCACTCGGGATTCGACCCGCCAAACTGCCGACCTTCCGATCGATAAGCTCAGCGTCCTAACCCACTGAGCCACCGCGTCCCTTCTCTTCATTAGACTAGACACCCCCAATTCCAGCAGCCGCTCCTTATGCTTTTTTTTAAACCTTCACTTTACCTTCCCTACCACATTTTGTATCCCGTCTTATCTCACCTCAGCTGTTTCACACACACACACACACACCCCGCGTCCCTTAATTCTCATTTTATTCTATTTTCCTGCGGCTGAGGCTCAGCTTTTGAGAGGGCCCACATGGACCTATCAACCGAGGGCGTCCTATCGGTTCTTGGCCTCCAGACGCCTTTATGGGCCTCGGCAACCTGTGGGACCGTTAGTCGTGGCCGTTCAGCCTGGCTGCTAAAGAGGAAAAAGATGAAGGGAGGGAAAGAAAGAAAAAAAATGCCCCGAAAGGCAGCAAGTCTCAAAGTCCAGCAAACGCGCTTTCCATAGCTAGGGGAAAGGAAGGGGGAAAAAAAAAAAAGCGTTCGCCTTTCTCGCACGTCACCTTTTTGGCCTTTGCCGCTTCCCGTTATTCCTCCCTTCGCAGGCACGCGCGCAACGCCTGGATGCGGGAAGGGAGGGGGGGGGGAGAGAGCGGGGAGCGTAACGTTCCTTCCGAGCGGCCTAAGCCGCCTGCTCGCCCGCCCGCGGCACCGCCGCTGCCCTCCTGGTTACCTTTTCTTCCCCTCCCGCGTCGGCTCTCAGGAAGCCGGAGCGCGCGAGCGAAGCGTCCGCCGCTGCTCAGCGAAGACGGCCCGCTCCGAGCCGGGCCCAGCCTCGGCCATCCGCTCCTGACAGGAAACGGACTGCGACGGGGGAGGGGGGGGTGAAAGGGAGGAGCCTGAGGAAGACAACAAAAAAGGGCGCATGCGCCGAGCGGACGAGCGCCGGCAAGGGACAAAACAAACAAACAAACAAAAAAAAAGCCCCACGAAAACGACGGTTTTTTTTTTCTTCCCTTCCCCGCCTTGCAGTAACGTAGCGGCTGGGAAGAAATGAGTGCGCATGCGGGAAGAGACTCCGCCTGGTGTAGAGACGAAATGGGAAGGAGCGGGGGGGGGGGGGGGGGGGGGGAAAAAAGGCGGGGCGCGGGGGGGGGGGGGGGGGGGGGGGAAGGAAAGAAGCTCGTACTCCGCATGCGCAATCTAGAAGCGTTGCTAATTAAAAAGATTAGGGTCTTGCATTTTGGAGGTGGATTTTCCAAATCAAACAAATGGGGTTTTAGGATCCTCCCAAGGAGAGATGTATTGTGTTCTATTGATCCACGCATTCTAGAATGCATTCAGTGAGGTTTCACTGCAAAAGAAAAATGAACAATTAAATGTCAACAAAAGTGCGTATAGTCAAGGCTGTGGTCTTCCCAGTTGCAATGTATGGCAGTGAAAGTTGGACCATAAGAAAGGCTGAGCGTCAAAGAATGGAGGCCTTTGAACTCTGGTGCTGGAGAAGACTCCTGCGAGTCCCTTGGACTGCAAGGCGATCAAACCGGTCAGTCCTAGAGGAGATCAACTCTGACTGCTCTTTAGAAGGCCAGATCCTGAAGCTGAAACTCAAATACTTTGGCCACCTAACAAGAAGAAAGGAGTCACTGGAGAAGAGCCTCATGCTGGGAAAGGTTGAGGGCAAGAGAAGAAGGGGACGACAGAGAATGAGGTGGCTGGATGGAGTCACTGAAGCAGTAGGCGTGAGCTTAAATGGACTCCAGAAGATGGTAGAGGACAGGAAGGCCTGGAGGAACGTTGACCATGAGGTCGCGATGGGTCGGACACGACTTTGCAACTAACAACAACATTTGTTAAAACTAATTCCATAACACACCGGCCTGGCAAGTCAATTCTGCATAAAGTTGATAAAAATTATTGAACGGGAAATAATTTTTATCAACTTTATGCAGAATTGACTTGCCAGGCCGGTGTGTTGTGCAATTAGTTCACATGGTGTAATAAGATGGTTTGTTGTCACTGTGAGTTGGGGGGTGGGGGCACGAAGGGAGGCTCAGCCAATCTCAATGTATACATGGTTGTACTTTTGACAATAAAGTTTCATTCATTCATTCAAAACTAAATTGAATATTTAGGACGGCTAAACCTCTGGTCTCGGTGACCGACCCAGATTGGGTCTTGCAATATTTATTAAGTTTTTATGCTGCCCATCTCACTCTGCAAAGCGACTCTGGGTGGCTAATACGAGTTGGGGTATTCTTTATTGTTTCCGTATGGGCTTTTGCTTTGCAGAAATTGGACTCAAACCAGGAAAAATTCAAATCTGCAAGACATGTACACTGCGACTACGGAGTTGATTTATTTTGTGGCATCAATTCCTAGTTTTCGTTTCCTCATAGATTTTCTCCCAACCTACCAGACTTGATCCTTTAGTTTAGTCCTTCCCCCATCACTCCAGTAACTGAGTATGTCCATCTTGCTGTTCGCTATAACCTTTCTCACCATTATAGATTGGCACGCGGTGGCTCACATAGTTAGAACACTGCATTGGAGGTTAGCAAGGCTGGATTTGAAACCCAAGAGCTGCTTCATGTCGGGGTGAGCTCGTCACTCACTCCAGCTCCTTACAAGTTCATGAAGAGTCCCCCACAGGCAAAGGTGATGTCACCCACTAATTCTTTCAACACTAATTCTTTAAATGGTGACTCCAAGACTGTTATCAACTTCTCACATGAACCAAGGCTTTGAGTATGTGCCGTTGGCAACTTTTAAAACAGTTTCAAAGACGTTCAGACACAATCATCCCGTTAGAATCCAGTTTATTTCATTGCAGTTACAGATTACAAATTGGACAGATGAATGCTTAAATTAGACATACTCTAAAGCAGGGGTGTCAAACTGCCAGCCCGCAGGCCGGATGCATCATAGCGAAACCGTGCCCACCCCATCACCGGCAATGGCAAAAAAGTCACAACACGTCTCGTGACATTGCCAGTTTGACACCCCTGCTCTAAAGTCACTTTTCCAGACCTCGAAAATTCTGTCCCAAGCAAGGTAGAATTTCAACAGGGAGACCATCAGGAGTCTCATGCAAGAACCAAAAGAAACTTTTAGATAGTGTAGATAGAACAATTTGACCTTAAATCTGATCCTACCTCTTGTGAGTCAAGAGGCCGAGATCCTATGATACAGCTTGGTTTTGGATTCTGCATGCCCCTGTCAGTGTTAACTTTGTTTTAAAATGTGGGACTTCAGAAAACCACATTGTTTTTTATGTGGATCTATCAAACAGCTAGGCTTCTTAATGGCATTAATGTGCTCACACAGGGAGGGTCTTCTCAGGGTGCCGCCGGTAGAAGACTGCCGGTGGATAACACTCAGGGGGAGGGCCTTCTCTGTGGGTTCACCTGCCCTCTGGAACCAGTTGCCCGTGGAGCTTAGGACTGCCCCCGACCTTCGTTCATTTCGCCAGGACCTGAAGAGCTCTCCGGCCCAGGCTGAGAATTTTTAACTGGGGTTTTTATTTTTTAGGGATGATTTAATTTTTTTAATTGTTTTTTAATTTTTGTATTGATTTGGTTTTAACCACCCTGTAAACCGCCCTGAGTCCTTCGGGAAAGGGCGGTATATAAATCCAATAAAATAAATAAAAATAAATAAATTATTCCAATCACTCAGTGCCACCAACAGAGGCCAATTCCTTCCAAAGTTTAACCAGCCAGTTAATCCAAGTGAGTAACTCATTCTGCCCATATTCCAAAGGAGAGAATCTTGGTATGTATCTTCTTGCGAAGATCTCAAGATCGATACATTATACACTGCTGGGATCTGTTCTGGAGATCAACTGCGCTTGTTACATAGAAGGTGTGACCGGCGTTCAGATGTCACTGTCCATCGTGAGTTTCACAGTTAGAATCAAAGTGCCTAAAAAGGAAAAAGAATCGAAACAGAAATTCCTAATTATACATTTAGCAAGCTAGATATGAGATAATTTATTGTGCCCCAAGCAATCAACAGGTAACAATACGGGATGTTTGTTCTAACTGTAGGCCTCAAAGGGGATCAAGTACCCTTCTGGAGATCCAGTTCAGCACACTTTCACTGTATCCTCAGGCAATGCCAGGGCACTCCATAGGTTGTGGAGACTCTGGAGTAAGGATGAGGAAAAGCAGGGGCTACAATTAATATTCTAATTATTACACCATTCCTAAATATCTCTCTTCTCTCAACAAATGAGCTCATGATGCAATTAAACTATTTATTAATTATTCCAATTTCTCACCCTCGGATCCACAATCCGCAAAACACAGAGAACTGTGTTGAACCCATGATGGAATTAAAATTATTAATTTATATAACCACGCCTCTCCTCCAGGACTCTAGGAGGCTTGCAAGCAATTAAAACTATAAAAAAAAACCCTCCAAAGTACCCTCAAACAGTTGAAAAACAAGCAAGAAACGATAACAAGCACGTTAAAAACCATCATAAAATACATAAAACTCACACCCTACAAACCCATTCCTTTAAAAACTGATCAGTACTCCATTGCACTGGCTGAAAAATTCCATTTATATTTATATATTTAAAGTTCCCAGCAGCCAGAAAAATGCCCTTTCCTATTGTTTTTTAAAAATGAATTTAATCTTTTTTTTTAAAAAAAGAATTTAATCTACTTACTAGTTCTATCCATTTTTTTCCCACGTGCAAACCTAACTTCTGCCAAGTTTGCTCAAAATGCACGTTTACTGCATTCTGCACCACTTTAGAATCCCCTTCTCCAGATCATACCATTCCGAGCTGTTCATGGGGGGGGGGAGAGATTCTATTGGTCGATGCCAATGTAGAGCTCCGTCAGCGCAGGCGCAATAGATGGGGGTTTTCGTAAGCGGAAGAGAAAAAATAGGAAGACAGGATTCCCTCTACGGAAGCCAGCAAGGGACAAAATAACATAGGGGGGGGGGGGAAGACAAAGCTTAACACATTCACGTCTCCTAATCAAAACTGTTTTAACAAACAAGGTTGCTTCTGTCATGGGAGTTGTAGATTTTGCTCTGCAGATTTCCCCAATAGATAAAAGTGTATTTCTAAACTGGATCATTATTATAATTTTTTTTCCCAGTTTTCCAACAATTTGGCTCTCCTGCATTTTGCTTATCAAAATATACTCCCATAATAATTGGATTAAAACCCCCAACAGGTTAAAGTTTATTTAACCCTGGTTCACCAAATAAATAATAAATAGCCATTTATTTCCAGCTGGGCTGTTCGTTTTTGCAGTCTTTATTTTTATTAGGGAATTCATAATGATCTCTGTACTCATCCTTGACTTGCAACTATTAAGTCACTTTTTTCAGTACCGTTCTAACTTTGAATGGTCACTAAACAAATGCAGCAACTAGTAAGCCACACAACTACATTCTGATTTGTTTTTCTTGATGGCTTCCAAAGCTTAGAATGTTCTCTCACCTCCCCCCAGATCAAATTATATCAGCATTACGTCCAACCTAGATTAGAAATATTTTTTAAAAAAACCTTTGTACCTTGTGTCAAAAAAAGCCTTTATTATTTTTTTTCAAAAGGAGCATTAAAAAAAAACCCTGAAATAGTTTTCTAAAAAAAAAAAAATGATGAAACTCAGATGTTCCAACCCAGAGTTTGTTTCAACCACATTATTTGGTCTATGCGAAAGTGGAAATAAAAAATAAAAATAAAAATATATTGTTTTTACAAAAGGAAGAAAGAAGTTTCCTAAGTCCTTATTACTTGGCTGAGGCAATAATCACGAGAAAGCTTTCCAAAGGAACAATTAATGTTGGCTGTTTGGAAAAATCAAAAGGGAACAGCATTCTTAACAGGTTGCATTTATCCGTAAGAGTCTGATAATTATTTTTCTCCGTTTTAACCAAAATTTAGCAAACTTCTTTTTTTTTAAAAAAAAGAAATATTTTTATCGAGCATAATTAAAGCAGTGTTTGTTCTAGCTAGCATGTCTCCCATTCCGTTGCTGCAAAGGGGACAGAAAGCACCACTTCTGTTCTTCTTCATCTCTGTTCAAGACTAAGGAACATCCATCATTGAGAAAAGCTTGATTTTTCTGCCCAAAGGGACTTGAATCCAAGGTATCAAAGTGTGCCTGAAATCCTCAATCAGAGTTGTCTTCACATCCATCGCTACCTTCAGGATCAGACTGAAAGAAACAAAACACTTTTAATTCTTCAATGGAGATTCTCAATCATCCAAGACATGATTGATTTTTTTTTTCCCCAAAAAGGCACCTTTATTTTCTTTTTCCCCCTTGAAAATGTTTCATTTCTCATCCAAGAACTGAAGAAGCTTCTTGGTTGAGAAGCAAAACGTTTTCAAAGAAAAAAAAAACCCAAGAAAATCCAGTTGCCTTTTGGGGAAAAATAAAAACAAAAAACATCTTTGAGACTTTTAATTCTTCCCAAAGAAAACGCCCACATAAGGCAATGAATGGTTACAATCTGCAATATCATGGTTGGAAGTCACAACCTTGCGTATTTCTTAGGTTTTTGTTTTTTTTGTCTATGGGGGATCTCCGTCAACGAGGTCACGGTTGTCTCAAAAGGTGCTTTCAAAAAGGCAACTGGATTTTCCTCAACAAAACTCAAGAAAGTCCAGTTGCCTTTTTGAAAGCACGTCTAAGACATTCTTAAGATTTATTTTCTGCTTTCTTCAAGGACCCCATGGAATCTCCATTAGCGTCTCCAATCATGTTATCCTCCCCCCACCCAATGATAAATCTGTGGGCTGAGAAATAGCCAAAATTCTTTTCTTTTCTTTCTCATTCCCTTCTATGGGTTCTGCCACATTCGTAGGGGGAAAGGTATGTATATTGTTCTTTCGCTTAGCTGCTACAATGTATCCTCTCCGCCTCCTCTATCTGCTTACTCTTTGAACTATTCTCCCCTTGATGTCATCCTGGGGATGAGAAAGGAATGTGCCTCCTGCCATCTAGCTTATTTCTCGCTGCAGATGAGAAGGTGCAAAGACTCCACGATGTTTTCACAGCCTTGGGAATGGAGTCATATCAGCCTCATTCCCACTGTGGACTTAACACCTGAGGACTGGTCCATTTGAACTGACCAGATGAATTATTGGGGTGGGGTTTGCTTTTTGCTCCTTTAACCTATTGATTTGAGTGGGAAACCCTCAGATCCTGCCTTCTGTGCCTGCTGTCAGCTTCTCCTAATAAAAGTTCCTTTTGGGATGAATCTGTTGCAAGAGTTCTGCTTTCTTGGGAAGAGGTTTTGAAGTGGGTCCTTACAGCCTCTCCTCTGGTCCAGCCTCATCACCGCTGAATCCCCCTGGTTCTTGGGTTGGGAAGGAGGAAGACAAAATTATTTCCCCTCACCTTGGCATCTCGGATGTCTTCCTGCAACCTTGAGACGGTGGAATCAAACTGATGGTTGAAGAGCGTCTCCAGCCAGTTCATCATGGACCTTTCTTCCTTCTCTGTATGGATGATGGTGGGATAGATGTGCTGCTCTTTGAAAGCCGCGATCTCCTCCTCTTCTTCTGCCCATTCCAGGGCTTCGTGGAGACCGTCGTCCCCAAACCGTTGATTGTAACTCTCGAAGTGAACCCGTTCCAAAATCAGACCCAGTCCAGGGGCTTTGGGGATGTCCACTCGCTCCTCACCCCAGCTCTGCTCCAGGATGGAGAGGGTGGCGTGGCCCTTCACAATGGCGATCACCAAGCCGATCATTTTGCGGATCTGGTGCATCATGAAACTTTGCCCTTTCACCTTCACCACCGCAAACTCCAGCCCGTTCCTGACGAAAGGCTCTTCGCAAAACATCTCCATGATGTAGCGTTTGGCGCTGGGATCCTTAGGGCCCTTCTGGGAGGTGAAGTTATGGAAGTTGTGGGTGCCTTTGTAGCAAGCCAGGAGGTGGTTGACGGCCTCCAAAGTCTCGGCACTCAAGCGGTAGGTTTCATCCTGAGGAGCATCGTCCTTGTGGGCAAAGGCGAACGTTGGTAGCATGTAGGAATAGGTCCGGGCGTCACATCTGTTCTTGGAATTGAATTTCCCGGTCACCCTTTTGAGCCCTATTTTTTTTTTAACAGACAAAACTTTAGAACAATGTCAACTTTGGGTCAACCTTTTCTCACAGCTGGGCAGGATCCCGAAAACAAGAACTTATACACACCCCCAGTATGGGTCCTTTGATAATGGGTTAAATGCCGAATCCAGAGGAATTTCCAAATCTGATTAAAAGTCGTTTCCTTAAAGTAGAAACTCTTGGGATGATGTGCATGGTGATCCTCAGTCAATCCAGGTCAGGGTTGCCCCAAAGGTTCTTGTTCAGGAGGCAACTGGACTTTTCTTGTTTTTCTTTGAAGACGTTTCACTTCTCATGCGAGAAGCTTCTTCAGCTCTGACTAGAATGGTGGGGAATGGAAAAACAACAAGAAGAAAAAAATCCAAAAAATCCCAAGAAAGGCCAGCTGCCTCCTGGAAAAGCACCTTTGGGACAACCATGACCTGGAGGACTGAGAATCTCCACATACATTTAGCTACGCGCTGTGGATGAACACCCTTCGGATGGTGAGGGACTAGGAACAGATTTCCAGAAAAATAAAATTGCAGACCGCAGGAACCGTTTGCGCTTCAGTTTGAGATGCAGACAACACAGACTCATCCACAAAAGCCTGCGTCTGTCTTCAACAATGGAGGGACGCAGAGCTTCCACAACACAAGTCCTTTCAGCAGTTCCAAGAAGGCTCCACACCCATTTGCACCACTCAGGTGACCCTGAAGCCTCCAAGGGACCTCAGCGTCTCTCCAAAAGAAGGCAAATGACCGGCTGTTTGCAAAGAGTATCAATCCTTCCATTCCTCACCATCCAGTCAGAGCTGAAGAAGTTTCCTGGCTGAGAAGCGAAACGTCTTCAAAGGAAAAATGAAGAAGTCCAGTTGCCTCCTGAAAAAGCCCCTTTGGGATTTTGGATGGATCTGAATCTGGATTTGATCTGATCCAAATTTGGATGTTTGGGAACTTGTGTATTTACAACAGCTTGCAGCGTCTGCAACCTTCCCAGCCAGCTTCCAACCAGCAAAACCAGTGGGAGGAGCCAGACTCACTTAAAAGACGATGTAATTCCCTTAAGAACTGCAGTGATTCCTTTCGACAAGACTGCAAAATGGAGTGGAATGGCGCCACCGCCCTCTTAACACCTGCCTTGCTTAGAAATGGAAATTCTAGTCAGTTGTGGCCATAACGCAGGCAGTCCTCAACTTCCAACAGTTCATTTAGTGACCGTTCAGTTATAAGGGCAATGAGGAAAGGGACTTAGGCCCGCTTTTCACACTGACGACCGTTACAGCATCCCCACGGTCAGGTGATCACAATCCAGACCCTTGGCAACCGCTTTCTATTTACGACGGTCGCAGTATCCCTTTGCGACTGTCTGGCAAGATTCAGCAAGACTTTTGTCTCTAAGCTTGTAAACTGCCCTGAGTCTTCGGAGAAGGGCGGGATATAAATGGAATTAAAATAAAAAAATAAATAAATAAAGAATTCTATCTATTCCAAACGAGGACCAATAAAGCAAATTGCTTAGAAGTAACTCTGCAGGTCTTTCTAAGTTTGGGAGCCTAACAGATGCCTCTGCACAGGCGGTCCTCGAATTACAACCAATTTTTTTTTAGTAACCGTTTGAAGTTTCAACGGCAGTGAAAAAAGTAACTTATGCCCATTTTTCACACTGACATCCGTTGCAGCATCTCCATAGTCAGATGATCAAAATTCACTCTCAACAACTGACTCGTATTTACGACGGTTGCAGCATCCCCGGGGTCACGTGATCCCCTTTTACGGTCTTCTGACAAGCAAAGTCAACGGGGGAAGACAGATTCGTTTAACAACCAGGTTACTAAGAGAGAATTTTTATAAAATGTTTTATAGGTGGCATTTAGATCCTAAAAAATTAGCAAGTATGTATCCGAACTGTCAGCCTAAATGTTGGAGGTGTGGTGGTGAAGATGCAACATATTTTCATATATGGTGGACCTGCAAAAAGGTTAAAGCTTTTTGGATTAGAATCTGGTGGAACATGCAAAAGATATTTAAGAAAAGGATAAAGTTTTGTCCACAATTGTTTTTATTGGGAATTATTACTGATACTACTGTTGTGGACACTAAGTTGATGTTGAATTTAATTACGGCAGCAAGACTTTTAGTAGGGCAATATTGGAAGAAGAAAGAACTGCCGACTATAGAGGAATGGACTTTAAAAGTTTCCAACCTGGCGGAAATGGCAGAGATTTCAGCGTATTTGAAAGACCATTCACAACAGATATATATCGTGGAGTGGAAAAAATGGATTGATTATATTCAGAATAAATATGGGACTAAAAAGTTTCATTTAGCATTTGAATAAGTATTGATGTGATATTTATGTTGCTTGTAGTTATTTTATAAGAGTTAAAGTGTGATAGATTTAATAGTTTATTGTTGTTTGCATAAGATAGATTATGATTGTTTGTATTTTTATACCCTGTATTTAGCTCTGGGAAGTCAGGGAGGGGGGAGGGGGAAGGAAGGGAGGTGTAGGGAAGGGTTGGGGAGGGGAGAGGGGGTTGGGAGTGGTTTGTTTTGTTTTGTTAAAAATAAAATGTATTGTAAAACTTTTCAATAAAAAAAAAACCAGGTTACTGACTTAAAAACTGGAGGGACCCACTTAACAACTGTGGCAAGGAAGGCCGCAAAATGGGGCTACACTCAATTAAGAAATGTCTCACTTAACAACCCAAATTTTGGGCTCAATTGTGTTAGTAAGTTGAGGACTACCTGCAGAGGGCTATCTATCTCTGGCGGGTCCTAGACTGTATGCACAACCTTAACTGAAAAACAAACCAACCCAAAAAATACATTTAACGTCATAAGTTAAATATTTCCACCTGTGCAGCTGTTTCTGGTTTTTCTAGCTGTGCAAGATTTTATTCCTGTTACACAAGGTTTGACTATAGGGGGCAAGAACCCCCCTTACTTGAAATGAGAAACCCCCAAGCTTGTTGTGCCTATGGTGTAATTCTAAAGTGGTACTCTCTTACCTAAAATTCTTATATGAGAAGGAAGATGCTCGTTAATCTTTTGTAAAATATCTTCAATCATCCAGACCTTCAAGGAGACAATCTGTCCAGCCGCAGACACGCCCTGAATTTTTCGTTTTGCAAAGAAAAAAGAAAGGAAAAAAAAATCAAATAAAAACGAGGGATGATTTAAACGGAACTGGACAGAATTTTATAAAAATGCCAGAGTCACTTTTTAAAGGATGTTTGTTTGCAACTCAATTTATAATTCACAGACTTGAAAATGTTAAATGTTAAAATTAAGTCCAAGGGGTGGGGGGGAAGCTGCTCTTTCAAAAACTGCCTGTATTACTCTTTCAGCGCAATCGTAATTCCCTGCCGTTAAACAGATGGTCATTAAGTCAAGACCTACCTTATCGGTCCTGGCACATCTCTGAAACGACATTTTCTTCATGTCTTCTCCATGATTTTCTGGAATACATCTGGATTTTATGAGGGCTGATACTAGGTCATCCTCAATTGTCCTGTACTGGGAAGTTTTCACATTGCGCTGAGAGGGGTGAGGAGAGAGAGAAATGAATACATTCAACTCATCTGAGCCCGGAGAATGAATTGCTCTGCAGGAACATGCCTGGCTGAGGAATCCTTGGAGTTGAAGTCCACAAGTCATAAAAGGGCCAAGTTTGAAGACCCCTACTCTATGAGACCATCTGAGAGAACTTAACATCAGCTGAACCAGCTCATCTTCACCCAAACAAGGACTTTAATAGCTCTATAGATAGAGAATTCAAACCTCTGCAGAGAACAGAATAACAGATCTGGAAGGGACCTTGGAGGTCATCTAGCCCAACCCCCTGCTCAGGCAGGAAACCCTATACCATTTCAGACAAACGGTTGTCCAATCTCTTCTTAAAAACTTCCAGTGTTGGAGCATTCACAGCTTCTGGAGGCAGGTTGTTCCACTGGTTAATTGTTCCAACTGTCAGGAAATTTCTCCTTACTTCTAGGCTGCTTCTCTCCTTGATGAGTTCCCATCCGTTGCTTCTTCTCCTGCCTTCGGGTGCTTTGGAGAATAGCTTGACCCCTCTTCTTTATGGCAACCCCTCAAATACTGGAACACTGCTCTCGTGTCACCCCTAGTCCTTTCTTTTCATTTTTCTCAACTGTGGCAACTTGAAGAGGTCTGGACTTCAGCTCCCAGAATTCCACAGCCAGCAATTTTACCCTCATCTTTACATCTCCAAGAAGCTAGCGGGGAAAAGAGTCCCTTCTGAGTCTCTTTCTCCACCCATTGTGCATCTGTGGGCTACGCCGTCTCTTTTCTCTGCGCTCCCTAGGCCAGGGGCCCCCAAGCACTGAGCCACAGCCCATTACCGGTCCACAGCCTATTTGGAACCGGCCTGTGTGAAAGATGGACTGGGGTGCACAGAAAAGCACACTCCAACTCATGCAAGCGTTGGGGGGGCTTGCAGACATGCTGCGTGTGCACGCCCATGCGTGCCGGCCTACCACTCTTGCGAATTGAGCTGTATGTGTGCAGCAGCCCGATGCTCACGGGGTGTGGTTCCCCTCTGACCCGCCACCAGCCAGGCTGGTAAGCTGCAAAGATTGGGGACCTCTGCCCTAGACACCCTCTCTTCCTCCTCCCCCCCCACCCAAAGTCTTTCCCACATGCCATTATATCCAGGCGCTGACCTGCATTCCATGGTAGCCCTTCCCACAATACACCAGCAGGAGCACAACTTTCTTCTTCGGGAACTTCTTCGTCTCGTCCTTGACCTCTTCCTCATTGTCCTTGAACCTTTTGACCTCGTGTCCATTCTCCTCCTGCCTGCCGTCTCCGTCTCTCGGCCGCTTAGCCAGGCTGTTTTCCAGACTTCCCAGCTGCTCAGCCATGGCAAAACACTGGAAGAGACCATACCGAGAGCCACAAGGACCCACAGATTAATGGAGGAACAGCTGCTTCGTTGCAATGCTAGTTGGGTGTGGTAGTCAAGTACAGTTGCAATGCTAATCAGGGATAGCTGATAGCTAGTTAGATATAGGTATAATGCCAGATGTGGGACGTGGTGGCTCAGTGGGTTAGGACGCTGAGCTTGTCGATCAGAAGGTCGGCAGTTTGGCGGGTCGAATCCCGAGTGCCGCGTAACAGAGTGAGCGCCTGTTACTCGTCCCAGACAAGTAGAAAAATAGGGACCACTACGGTGGGAAGGTAACAGCGCTCCGTGCGCCTTTGGCGTCTAGTCATGCCGGCCACATGACCACGGAGACGTCCTCGGACAAGCGCTGGCTCTTCGGCTTTGAAACGGAGATGAGCACCGGCCCCTAGAGTCGGAAACGACTAGCACGCATGTGTGGGGGGGGGAACCTTTACCTTTACCATATAATGCTAGATACAGATGTAATGCTAGATATAGGTGCAATGCCAGTTAGGTACAGTGCAATGCTAGCTAGCTACAGTTGCAAGGCTAGTTAAGGACAATTGCAATGCTAGTTAGGTATAGTAGCAATGGTAAGTTATGTGCCATTTCAAAGTTGCTTATATATATAAGGGCAGAAAGCGAGAACCCACGTATAAGGATAGCTTTTAAACTGCTTCTACGTTGCTTGTACAGAATGTAAAATAACAAGGGTTGAAGGGACCTCGGAGGTCTTCTAGTCCAACCCCCTGCTCAAGCAAGAGACCCTCTACCATCCGGACAAATGGTTGTCCAGTATAAACGCAACCACGAATAAATATTTAGAGCTGAAAAGCAGATGATAATTTTGCAGGAAAGAACGGTTAAAAATAAAGCCGGGGAAGGAAATCCTGTTTATGTCCAGAGATGGATGGATAGGAGGGAGGGAGTGGGGAAGAAGGAAGGAAGGGATGGGAGGGAAGGAAGAAAGGAAGGAAAGAAGGAAGGGATGGGAGGGAGCAAGGAAGATTGAGAGTGGGAAGGAAGGAAGAGATGGGAGGGAAGGAGGAGAGAAAGGAAGGGAGGGAGGGAGGGAAGAAAGAAGGAAGGAAGGAGAAAGATGGAAGAGAAAGGAAAGAAAGAAGGAAATACAATCTGGAGCTGAAAGGCAGGCAGAACCTTCGCCAAGCCTGGCTACAAGGGCCTGCAGCCCAAGGGATTCTCTGCCCTGCTGGCTGAGAACGACCCTCCTCCCTCCGTTTTCCACGGATACCCACATTCCGACGTGCGCCGCAGCGCCAAAGACTCGCGCCTCTCCTCCGGCTTTCGCCCACCAACCGGCTAGATTTCCAAGAAGCCAGCCAGAATCGGCCGCTTGGCCCGAGAAACCCAGGATCCGGCCGCCTCCGCCGACCCCCGGGGGCGCTTCTCCATGCCCCAGCGGCGACCCAGAGAGAAGCCCAAATCCCCTTTTTCCCCCCAAGCAGCCACTTCATTCCAGCCCGCGCCGGAGAGCAGCCGAGCCAGGAGACCCGTCTGGCAAAGCGCCGGCCGCCGCTCCGACGTGCAATGCAACAACAATCCCCGCGTCCCAAACCCCGGGACCACGTGGGAAAGCGGAGCAGGAGGAAGGGGAGGGTGGGGAGAAAGAGGGAGGGGTTATTATGGGATGGCGTACGGCAGGCGAAGAGGGACCCGGGTGCATCGGCCGGCCGTGCACGGCTTTGCGCGTTTTCGCTTTGCAAACGGGGAAAAAAAAAAAAAGCAAAAAAAAAAAAAAACACAGCAAGGCCGGAGGCTCCAAGGGGTTTGGAAACAGACCGCGGGCGGGGGCAGGGGGGGGGGGGGGGGCAAGCAACCGTGTCTCCAGCACCCCTTTGGAGATTCGAGTTTGATTGCACTCGCTTTGCCAAGAGGCGGGGGATGGGGGGTGGGGGTGGGGAAGAGTGGCAGCGCCTTACACGGATCTGCTGTTGTGTGAACGGGGCACAATCTTTTGAGGGCTTGGCACAGCAGGGTTGGAAGGGAAACCCCAACTTGGTTAACCCAGCCGTGCTGGATTCAAACGGTGGTCGCTTGGGTTGCGATTCAATCGCTTGGTTGCAAACCCAGCCTTGGGTTTGGAAGTTGGGATTGGAGAATTGAGGCACTTGGCGTGGCGGGCTTCGCATCTCGGTTTGTTTCCAGGGGGCTTGACCATGTTGAGGAATGCCAGGTCTTTTTATGGTTCAGGGCTGGGGGGAGCCTCAAACGTAGAGAATTGGGGTCCCACGCGGATAGGTTCCTGTGTCCTTTGCTCCTTTTAGCCCACTAAAGCGGGCCTCGACTTAAAACCGTTTGTTTGGTGGCAACTAAGGGTTGTAAAAAAGGGACGCGGTGGCTCAGTGCGTTAAGACGCTGAGCTTGTCGATCAGAAGGTTGGCAGTTTGGCGGGTCGAAACTCGAGTGCCGTGTAACAGAGTGAGAGCCTGTTACTCGTCCCAGCTTCTGCCAACCTAGCAGTTCGAAAATGCAAGTAGAAAAATAGGGACCGCTATGGTGGGAAGGTAACAGCGTTCCGTGCGCCTTTGGCGTCTAGTCATGCCAGCCACATGACCACGGAGACGTCCTCGGACAAGCGCTGGCTCTTCGGCTTTGAAACGGAGATGAGCACCGGCCCCTAGAGTCGGAAACGACTAGCACGCATGTGCGGGGGAACCTTTACCTTTACCTTTAAGGGTTGTAAAATGGGGCAAAATTCATTTAACAAATGTCTCACTTAACAGAAGTTAACAATGGCACTGGGAAAAGGGGCTTATGACCACTTTGCAGCCTCCCCAGGGTCACGTGATCAAAAGACCCTTGGCAACTGACTCATATTTATAACGGTCGCCGTGTCGCGGGGTTCACTGATCCCCCTTTGCGGCCTTCTGACAACTGAACAACTGCAGCGATTCACTTAAAAACGATGGCAAGAGGAGGTCGTAAAAAGGGGCAAAATTCGTTTTAACAAATGTCTCACTTAACAGCAGAAATGTGGGGCTCAACTGAGAGGACTACCATCTGTACTTATGATGGCTGCCGTGTCACGTGGACATCTTTTGTGGCCTGACAAGCCAAGTCAGTGGGGAAAAAGCCAGATTCACTTGAACAACTGTGGCAAGGAAGGTCGTAAAGCAGGGCAAAACTCACTTAAGAAATGTCTTGCTTAGCAATGAATATTTTGGGCTCAATTCTGGTTGTAAATTGAGGACTAGTAGAGTTGTAGGCTAAACAGAGAAGTCGAAAACATCCTTTAAAAGGGGTCCATAATCAACCTTTTTCACGTCTGTGGAGATCCTCAGTCAATCCAGGTCAGGCTTGTCCCAAAAGGGCAACTGGGCTTCCTTGTTTTTCTTTGAAGACGTTTCGCTTCTCATCCCAGAAGCTTCTTCAGCTCTGACTGGACGGTGGGAAGTGGAAGGAACATCACAGTCAGAGCTGAAGAAGCTTCTCAGATGAGAAGCGAAACGCCTTCAAAGCAAAGTCAGGAAGTCCAGTTGCCTCGTGAAAAAAAAAATCTCCTTTGGGGCCAAACATGCTCACGTTGTAGCCAAGATCATGCGAGGGTTTCCCCGTGGCGTCACCAAGAATCAAGTCCTTTCCAAGGCGACTTCTGCCTGACAGGCCACCATCGGCAGAAGGTCCCAAGGGTGCTTTTTCAAAAGACAACTGGACTTTGTCTTTCCTTGAAGACCTTTCGCTTCCCATCCAAGAAGCTTCTTCAGTTCTGACTGAAGTCAGAACTCAGAAGCCGGAAGGTCTATGGAGATCCTCAGTCAATCCAGGTCATGGTTGTCCCAAAGGGGCTTTTTTCAGGAGGCAACTGGACTTTCTTCTTTTTCCTTTGAAGATGTTTCGCTTCTCATCCCAGAAGCTTCTTCAGCTCGGACTGGATGGTGGGGGAATGGAAGGATTTATACTCCATGCAGAGAGCTGGTCATTCGCATTCTTTTAGAGAGCTGTTGAGGCCACTTGAAAGTTTTATCTGTGTCCTTGGGGTCACCTGAGTAGTGCAAATGTGACACACATTTGCAAATGTGACACACATTTCTTGGCTGCAAGATCAGGTGACCCCGAGGGCACAGGTAAACCTCCAAACCTCTATGACTCTCTAAAAGAAGGCAAATGACCAGCTGTCTGCAAGGAGTATAAATCTTTCCATTCCCCACCATCTATTCAGAGCTGGAGCTTCTTACATGAGAAGTGAAATGTCTTCAAAGAAAAACAAGGAAGTCCAGTTGCCTCCTGAAAAAAGTACTAGTAAGCCCTAGTAAGGCCACACCTGGAATACTGCAGCCAATTTTGGTCACCATATCATAAAAAAAGATGTTGAGAGTTTGGAAAAAAATTCAGAGAAGAGCAACTAAGAGGATCCAAAGCCTGGAGACCAAAACATACGAAGACTGGCTGCAGGACTTGGATTTGGCTAGTCTAAAGAAAAGAAGAAATAGGGGAGACATGATGGCAGTCTTCCAGTATTTGAGGGGTTGCCACAAGGAAGAGGGGGTCATTTGTTCACCAAAGCACCAGAGGGCAGGACGAGAAACAATGGTTGGAAACTAATCAAGGAGAGAAGCAACCTGGAACTAAGGAGAAACTTCCTAGCAGTGAGGACAATTAACCAGTGGAACAGCTTGCCACCAGAAATCATGGGCGCTCCATCACTGGAGGTTTTTAAGAGGCTAGAGACAGTCACTTGTCTGAGATGGTATAGGTTCTTCGGCTTGAGCATGGGGCTGGACTAGAAGACCTCCAAGGTCCCTTCCAGCTCTATTCTATTCATCTCCAAGGTCCCTTCCAATTCTATGGGATTTAATTCAGTGCACACTCTTAGTGCACACTTCTATTCTATTCTATTCTATTCTTCATTCCGTTATTCTATTCTATTCTACTCTACTCTACTCTATTCTTCTCTACTCTACTCCTATTCTATTCTATTCTACTCTACTCTATTCTATTCTTCATTCCGTTATTCTATTCTATTCTATTCTATTCTATTCTATTCTATTCTATTCTACTCTACTCTACTCTTCTCTACTCCTATTCTATTCTATTCTACTCTACTCTACTCTATTCTATTCTATTCTATTCTGAAGAAGCTTCTTGGATGAGAAGTGAAATGTCTTCAAAGAAAAAACAAGAAAGTCCAGTTGCCTCTGGAAAAAAAGCACCTTTGGGTCAGAAGCCAGAACTGAAGAAGCTTCTCGGATGAGAAACGAAACGTCTTCAAGGAAAAACAAAGTCCAGTTGCCTTTTGAAAAAGCATCTTTGGGACAACCATGATGAGAATCTCAGCAGAACACAGCTACTGAACTAGAGGTCCATCTTGGAGAGAGGGGGGGGGGGGCGGGGAAGACCAAAGCACTCCAAGGATGAAAAATCAAAATTTTATTTTCCTGAAGTTGGCGCCATACAACGGAAAGCAAGAATACACCCATGTGCCAAGTCACATAACACTTTTCCAACAACAACAACAACAAAATAATAAAAGGCCAAGTGTCGATCAAACATACTTTCCCATGAACATGAACAGAGTGGCGATGATGCTGAAGGTCAGTTGGGATCTAAATTCAGACGTTACGTACAAAATGCTGAATCAGTAACAACCCCGTCGAGGAAAGGAAGCGGATGAAAGAAGCCCCTTCCATCCTTATTTCCCCACCACCACCATTTTAAAACTTCTCCCCATTCCTGACGTGTACAGATCAATAAATAACTACTTTCCCCACCAAACAAAACGAACCAAAAAAAAAAAAAAGTCAACAATGTCTCATGCTACATGCGGTTAGTTTGAAAACCTAAAAGGACAAAATAATAACAAAGTCACCAATATGGCGTTAAGAAATGCCTTGTTTCTATATTCGTTTTTCTTTAATCCAAGCACAGTGGTTGAATTTCAAGTATTGAGCAAATATTGTACATGTGAGAAAGATGAAGCTCAGTGATTTCTCTTCCTTCCTTCCTTCCTTCCTTCCTTCCTTCCTTCCTTTCTTTCTCTTTTTCCTTCTTTCTCTTTCCTTTTTTTTCTCTCCTGAATGATGTGGACAGCTAAGATGCATTCAAGTCACTAAGGATAGCAGAAAAGCGAGCTCTGAGTAAACCAAGCGGTTTAACAAAGTGGGGAGATAAAAGTGGAAATGTACAGCCTCAAAAGCAAAACTGGCAAGCAGGAAAGACTTTTTCAAACCATGTTTCTCGTGCAACAGGCACGGCGTCTTTGTCCCATAGCAGCAGGAACAGAATATCTTAAAAGTTTAGCTTATCCAACTAGCCCCTTTGGTGTTTTAAACGGAAGAAAACAGCTGAAATACGCAAAAAAACGGGACCTAATTTGATCAAGGAGAAAAGGCGACGTGCATTTTTAAGACTGGACATCTCGACGGGGCTTTTGCTAAGTGAAGAAAAAAAAGCGAAATGATGATTGATGGATTGAATGATTGGAGAGAGAGAGAAAAAAATCCATATTCAATGAAGCAGATAGAAAAGCCAGAAAAACATGCCGTCATGGCCAAGCTAGCAACACGCTCGGCCCGATGCGAAAGTCCTAAAACGAGACCAGGAGGCTATTATTTTAAAAGCAGATAAAGGCCACGCAACGGTGGTTACGAACCGCACGGATTATGAAATGAAAGCGTTTGCCTTCAGGAGACTCGAAACTCATTGGTAGCCTCACATTGCAATGAAATGGACACACATTCAATTTTGCAGCTGCTAAGATTGTTGGCCGAGCAGGTACGAAGATAGCCAGGGAAAAGATTGAAGCCTGAGATACGGGCCCCTTGTCGGTCAACAGGAACGCTGATTTACCACTAGCTTATCCGAGTGATTGGCAGCCAGTCGCCAGCCATCAGTACACCAATCAGCCAATGGAGAATAATTCCCTGAAAAATGGGCTCCAGAACGAGTCCGACAGCTTGGAAGAATAAAACCACTGGTCCCAGTGACCGATCCAGATTCAACTTTGAAAAAAAAAAAATTAAGGAGCAGAAGGGATTTCTGGAATAATTCAGAAGGGAAAATGTTGGGTCTGTTAGGATGTTTTGAACAGTAGATAGGAAGTCATCTGCTTTAGTTCCTCGAGTTATTGTTCTCTCTTTTGTTTCCCCCCCCCTTCTCTTGTTTTCTGTTTTCATTACAGTTTTTTTTTTAATTTATGGAAAAACATTTTTCATTAAAAAAAAAAATTAAAAGTCTTCCAGAGGAGAAGATGGCTTAAGATAAGTGGAATCTTTATTTCCCCACTCTGTTTTGGTTCATAGTTGTGAAAAGGGGTTGGGGTTTGCCTCAAATTTTTTGAGCAGGTGACAATATGAATTTTTTTGGGGGGTGGGGAGGATGTGTGAGTGGCTCCAAATGATAAATTGCTTTCACAGTTGATTGCCTTGGATGCCGATTGGTAGAGAAAAACATTAGAGAGAGGGAGGGAGAGAGAGAGGGAGAGGTGGAGGGAGGGGGAGAGAGAGGGAGAGATGGAGAGAGGGAGGGAGAGGGAGAGAGAGAGGAAGGGAAAGAGAGATGGAGGGAGGGGGAGAGAGAGGGAGAGAGAGAGGAAGGGAAAGAAGGAGAGATGAAGAGAGAGAGGGAGAGATGGAGAGAGGAAGGGAGAGGGGAAGAGAGAGACGGAGGGAGAGAGAAAGGGAAAGAGGGAGAGATGAGAGAGAGGGAGAGATGGAGAGAGGAAGGGAGAGAGGGAAAGGAGAGGAAGAGAGAGACGGAGGGAGGGAGGGAGGAAGGGAAAGAGGGAGAGATGGAGAAGGAGAGAGATTGCAGCTACAAGCCATGTTGTAACAGATACGTTCTGCACTAGAAAAGTCACAACCAAGTATTACAAACACAATGGGATAAGATCAGACTGTGGGATAATGTGCAAATAGAGGACATTATTTGCGCTCTCTCTCAAACACACACACACACACACCATCTCAGGAGCAGAAGTGAGAATATTCCTTCTCTCCAACTCCATTTTGGAGCTTTTCATGACTGTATCTTCCTAATTTCTAACTTTTCTGTTTTGCACCCCTAGAGAAGTTGGAAGTTTCTGGAGCCCAAGAAACTAACACAAAGCTGAATGTTCATCTTATGGACTAGCCAGAAGAATTCCTATTCTCAATTCTCTCAATCTGTGGTTTGTCCTCGAGGCGATGTATCTAAGAAGGTCTGAACTATATTCCTAACACCTAGCTAGTTCTTGATAATAACTTGATGCTTGATAAACCCAGATATGTTTAGCCCTGCTGGAAACTTGGAGACAAAGATATTATACTTTTGATTACTTTGGGTTTGTATGTAAGGTCTGCATCTCCACTCCTGGCTCATATTTTCACAAGGGCTAAAATAATGTTTGCTGGTTTCTTATTTGTTCAGGCACAATTCAACATGGATGGCTTTTAATCCATAAAGCCCTCTTTCCCTTGAAACGAAACATCATTGTACCTAATTTAAACACGATCGAGTTGCCAGACACGCCGTAAACAAAAGATGTGTGGAAATGTTGCATGTAAATGAGAAGGATTTTTTTTTTAAAAAAAGCTTTTAATGCATTAAATGTAGATTACCTTTTTAAAAAAAAAAAAAAAAAGTTCAGAACTGGCTTCTAAGTCAGTAAGATTGTTCCTTACGAGAAAATCAGGGATAGATTCTGAACTGGCTGTATGCAAAGAAACGTGACTTGCTCTTATTTCAGAAATGGGGGGGGGGGACGTTAACACTGAAATCTAGGTTGTATTTTACAAGCGTGCGTCCTCACTTTGCACAGACAAAAAAAAAAAAAATGAACCAAACTTTGAATCCCTCTGTTTTAAAAATAATAATAATAATAAATCAAACCCAAATGCACGCATCACAAAAACAACACAACACAAAGCTCACGGGTGTGTCTCAAGCATTTGCTCGCAGCTGTGGCGCCTTCACAAGTTCAGCTGTGCATGAAACAGCCCACCCGCCCCTTCAGACAAACGCAGGCACACCACCCCAAAATGCAGAAACGTATGCACGCCAGGCCCTAACATTTTTGGGGGGGGAGTGGGGTGGGAGAGCTATTTCATTGCTTTAAAAACAGGAGGATTGGGAAATTTTAAGTTAAATGCTAAAACAGGAAAACAGACAACTAAAAAAAAAAAACTATGCAAAAAATGGGGGGGGGGGGGGGGGGGGAAAGAACCCAGCAAATTGCAAATACACAAGCAGTCGCAATCCTGTCCTTGAGCTTCTGAAGACCAGGCTGCTTTGAACAGCATATCCATTAAAAAGAGAGAGAGAGAGAGAGAGAAAGATAGGAGACAGACAAGAGAGAGAGAGACAGACAGACAGACAGACAGCAGACAGAAAGAAAGAATAAGAGAGACCATCATTGATGTTAGAAAACGTTCAAGTTAGCAACCTGGATTACAGACAGCAGGAAGAAAAAGGCGTAGCTGTTTCCCCCCCACCCCCCACTCTAATAACATACAGTACAGTTAAAACGTGTAAGATTACGCTATACATTATATACACATAAATACATACTGGATTTTAGCAACGGGTTTGTGTGTGTGTAGACACCCACACGTACTTGTAGTGCAATTTCTGAACAACAACAACAACAACAAAAAAAAAAAAACGCAAAGGAATCCTCTACGATGAAATTAGCACATAGCAGAACATGTCA
This sequence comes from Daboia siamensis, assembly GCA_024449315.1. NCBI lineage: Eukaryota > Metazoa > Chordata > Lepidosauria > Squamata > Viperidae > Daboia > Daboia siamensis. The sequence continues at coordinate 260,811 of JAKJMR010018383.1, read as the reverse complement.
AGAAGTCCCATCCCAGGAGCTGTTAAAAGAGAAAAATCCAGCACTCCAGCATCAAATTCCACATCTCCGTAAAGTGCTCCTTTGCTTCACAAAGCTAGTGTGTGTATTGCATATGTGTTTTCTTTCCTCTCTTTTCCTGTCCTTTAGAGAAGAGAAGCTATTGATGAGAAGAAGAAAGAAAAAAACCCAACCCCAATGTTTCTCCAGAAGAGATGCCTTCTTACAACACAGGTACCTAAATTGGACGAGGGGGCCGTTTCCATGCATTGATTTAATGCCCCCTTGCCCGCGTGCAGAAGGCATCTCTGCCCTAGACGTTTTTGGCTTCTTGAGACGGAACACGATAACTTTTAAGATCGTCTGGCGTGGCTCCAACTGCTTGAAAGAGGTCTACGGTCTTCTAAGGATCTGTCCACCTCCCTATCGATGAAGGGAAGAATGGCTCTGCCCCATCGCATCCACCGCAGGAGAGCATCAAGTCTAATTTCCAGCACCCCAGACGATGAAGCAGGCTCAGGCAAAGCTGAGCTCTGGATCTTCTTCCTTCTTCCCACGCCAAGAGGGACGCGAAGCATGGGAGATGTTGAAGAACACCAAGTACGTGGAGATTGGGGAATGGTGGGCAGGTCCCAAGCGTGCAACCAGACAAAATCTGTAGAAGAACAGCTCTCTTCACCAGGGATGTTCTTCCCCGGCTGAGCTTCATCCTTCTAACCAGGAGAAGCCATCCAGGTGTCCACTGCCAGCAGTAGACAAAAGTAACTCCAAGTTAAGAGGGCCCAAGCTGGCCTTGCCGTAACCCCACCTGTTCGTCTTCAGAAACAAAACAAAACCAGTGGACATGAAGCAGATTTGGTCCTTGGTTTCCTCAGCCCTTTTCCACCAGCTGGAAGAGGGTCTTTCTGTATCTACCTGTCCCCAGTTTGCACCAAGGTGAGCAGGAAAGAGCTGCTACTCCTGAAAAAAAAAAGAGAAAGGAAGAGAAGGGATAACCAGGGAAGCCAAAAATGGCTTCCAAGAAGAGGTCCCATCTGAGACTTCTTCAGAAGGGTGCAGGGCTTAACTCCCGAGGGTTTTAGGAACCAAAGCAATTACCTGGGTGGAAAAAAAACCCTAAAGCTTATTGTCATGCACAGATCCCTGATAGCAAGCTGGACAGCCGCCGTTCAATGCACATTTTACCTAAAAAGACAAAAGGATAAGAGGAACGTCATTCATTGGTTGGGTGAGACGCACCAACATTCGCCAGGACTGGAAAAATACCCCAAATCTTCAAAAATTAAAATAGCTTTAAGCTCCAAGGTCAAACCTGACTTGACTCCGTAGTTGCCTGCACCTGCTTTTGCTCACAGCTTTCCTAAAAAGGCAGGAGGAGGGTGGAAGGAGACTATGGAATGGAAGAGAACCAGGAGTCGTTATCTACCAAGGAGGAGTGATGGAAGAACGTTTGACCAGAGCAGTTCTTCCCAAAGCAAAAGAACTGAAAAGTGGTGAACTATGAACTGTGGGTAGCCCAGAATGGAAGAGGGGAGTTACCTATTGGGGTTTTTTACGGGAAAATCCCCAAACTGACTTTGCTTCTGCCGGGCCAAGATGGTAGCAGAACATCCAGATGCAGTCACAGCTTTGTTCCATACAGTATCAACCTTGTGAACTGTAAAGCTTCCTCCTTCCATTATATATTCAAGATGGACGGTGATTAATATTTATGTTACTTATATGTAAGGTTGTAGATCTATACATATGTTACATATAGTATGTTTTAGATGTGTGTTATATATATGTATAAGCCCTAATAAGCAGGCATATACATAGAATGAAGGCTACTGCTAAGCTTGTAAGCCGCCCTGAGTCTTCGGAGAAGGGCGGGATATAAATGGAATTAAAATAAATAAATAAAATAAATAAAATATGTACACTTTGAGAGGAAGCAACTAAATTTCATTTTTTAAAAATCTGTGCCATTGTGCCCACAGGGGAAAAAAAATGACAATAAAGTTTATCTAATCCAAGAAAAAAAAATCAATAAAGCTAGACTCTTGGTCACCCTAAAGAGCTGGGACTTTCTTTTGTTGAAAGTGCCAAATGGGACGGTCAATACCCAATTTTGTACAAAATCCCATTTTGTGTCCCAAAATCCTTTCTTCTCCAAATAAGTGAAAAAGGCCAGAACAGTAGACCTCAAAGCAGTTATGATTATGAGAGTCATTACGTAAGAAAGTTGGAGAAAGCAACAAACAAAAACTCTCTGAAGGGGTCTCACGAGTCTCTTGCCTGGCCCTCCTTACATTTATTGATGTTCTCAACATCTCCTTGCTCAGTGATGAAGTTCAAGAGTCCTTCCATCAAGAGCAACGCTTTCTGGTATCTTTGCACACAGTCTTCTCGGTGGTGAAACATCTCATCCAAAGCAGCAGCCTGAACCTGGGAAGGAAAAATACCTTTATATATCTATCTTTATATATCTATATCTTTATATCTATCCATCTATCTATCTAATCTATCTAATCTATCTCTATATCTTTATATCTATATCTATCTTTATATCTATCTATATATCTATATCTATCTCTATATCTTTATATCTATATCTATGTTTATATCTATCTTTATATCTATATCTATCTATCTATATATCCCTCTCATCTATCTCCATCAATCACCATCTATATCTATCTCCAGCCATGTGAATCATCTGTCTGTCTATCTATCTATCTATCTATCTATCTATCTATCTATCTATCTATCTATCTATCTATCTATCTATCTATCTATCATCTATTTCCATATCTTTATATCTATATCTATCTTTATATCTATATTTATATCTATCTCTATCTCTATCTATCTCTATCTCTATATCTCTATATCTATCTATCTCCATATCTTTATATCTATATCTATATTTATATCAAAGGGACGTGTTGGCTCAGTGGGTTAGGACGCTGAGCTTGTTGATCAGAAGGCCGGCAGTTTGGCGGGTCGAATCCCGAGTGTCGCGTAACAGAGGGAGCGCGCCTGTTACTCGTCCCAGCTTCTGCCATCCTAGCAGTTCGAAAGCACGTAAAAATGCAAGTAGAAAAATAGGGACCACGACGGTGGGAAGGTAACAACGTTCCGTGCGCCTTTGGCATCTAGTCATGCCGGCCACATGACCACGGAGGGTCTTCAGGTTTGAAACGGAGATGAGCACCGGCCCCTAGAGTCGGAAACGACTAGCACGCATGAGCGGGGAAACCTTTACCTTTATTTATATCTATATCCAGGGCTTTTTTTCTCACAGAACGCTCAGAACGGAGTTCCGGCACCTTTTTGGGATGGAACCTTGTAGGGTAGGCAAGGTGGGTTATATGACATGTGTGAGTTCCGGCACCTTTTTCTTTTACAAAAAAGCACTGTCTATATCTATATCTATCTATCTATCTATCTATCTATCTATCTATCTATCTATCTATCTATCTATCTATCTATCTACACACACACACATACACAAATGCTTAATATTTTATCAGCAACTTATTGTCTGGGTTCCAACATTTAACCTACTAACACACATTAAGTTCCTTTCTCTCTACCTCGTTTTTCTAGCCATTGATCAAAGGTATCCCATGTTCTAAAGCATACTGAATCTTCTTTCACTTTCAATGTCAATCTATCCATTTCTGCACAATCTAAAAATTTTTTTAATTAATTATTCCGCCATCAGTAAATCTTCATTTTTCCCTAATGTTGAGCGAATACAATTCTTGCCTCAGTTAATACATGTAATATTAGATATATGCACTCTTTCTCATAGTTTCCTACGATTATGCCTAACAAAAATAATTCTGGCTTAAAATCTATCTGTTCTTTAGTCATTTTCTCTAACCGTGTGTGTGACCAGAATCTTTTGGCTTTGGGGCTTGTCCACCAAAGACGGTAATAAGTGCCTGGTTTTTGTCTACATTTCCAACAGTTGCTTGACACATTTTTAAACATTTTTGCTAGCCTCCCCGGTGTTAAGTGCCATCTGTAAAACATTTTGTATAGATTTTCTTTGTATGTCACCGCTGCTGTTATGTTAGTATTTCTTTCCCAGAGGCTTTGCCAGTTTTCTAGTTCTATGTTATGTCCAAAATTCTTTGGACAGTGTTATCACTGTTTCCTTAACTTGTTCCTCTTGGAAGGAAAAACATCTTGAGGTTCTTCTAATTGCCTTCAGATCAAAACTCTTTTGAGTTCCCACCCCAAGACAGACCGGGGCCCCACCGCTGCCACCAACATGGCCATCCTCCTACATGGCAACACCAGGTGAGGTCTCACCTACCATCTGCACAGCGTGGCTGAAGATGAGCTTCTCAGCGGTGGTGCTGTTGATGCGGTCCATGAGTTTCTGTTTGTCCATGAACCACCTCTGCAGCCTTAAGTTCAGGTGATGGCACGAAGAGACGCTGCTTTTATACAGGTCGTTGAGCTTTCTCACAACTACAGGAAGGAAACAACAAGGGAGAAAGTCACCCGCCAGATAAAGAAAACCAGCCGCACACTTCCTACAAGGCTCAAGGGTTCTCTTGTGTGGCGTGTCCCCTGAATGTCCTTGGACCGATTGCAATCAGTCAACCTGCTTCCAGAAGTTGTGAATGAACAAGTTGGACTAGAAGATCTCCAAGGTCCCTTCCAACTCCATTATTCTGTTATTTCATGACAGCGAGAACAATTAACCAGTGGAACAACCTGCCTCCAGAAGTTGTGAATGATCCAACACTGTAAGTTTTTAAGAAGAGATTGGACAACCATTTGTCTGAAATGGTATAGGGTTTCCTGCCTGAGCAGGGGGTTGGAGTAGATGACCTCCAAGATCCCTTCCAACTTTATTATTATTTTTTATTCATTAAACATGAACCTCAAGTCAACTGAACATTCAAATTGACTGGCGCTGATGGTTGACACAGGTTGCTGCCAGCATCCTAGGTATCAACCAGGTACCTCCTTAAAATGTAAGATGGTCCGAGTAGCGCAGTTTTTTGTAACTCTGCTGGAGTTATTACAGGAAGCTGCGATGTTAATATTATTATTATTAATTAATAATAATAACAATCATAATAATAGTTATTGTTGTTATTACCTTGACTACCATATTAAGAGGCAAAAAGAGACTGTTCTATCATCTTGAGCTCCAGGAAGGGAAGAAGGGATACAGTTGAAATACGTTGAACCAACCTGAACTTTAACATGGGCTGCTAAAATTCATTCCAAAGCTGTTGGAATTGCAGTTTTCAGTATGACAGGAGAAGAATGAAAGAACTAGACAGGGATGCCTTCAACTCCAAAAGGTTTGTACATCTCTATCAGAATTTTAAACTTTCTTCATGCTTTCCATAAAGTAAGATAAGAAAGCAGTACGCGAGAATTTTTCCCCCAGCAGTGACAATGCTTTCCATAAGTAAGATAAGAAAGCAGTACGCGAGAATTTTTTTCCCCAGCAGTGACAGAGGGACGATAATTTATTTTTAAAGTAAAGGTAAAAGGTAAAGGTTCCCCCACACATGCGTGCTAGTCGTTTCCGACTCTAGGGGCCGGTGCTCATCTCCCTTTCAAAGCCGAAGAGCCGGCGCTTGTCCGAGGACGTCTCCGTGGTCATGTGGCCGGCATGACTAGACGCCAAAGGCACACGGAACGCTGTTACCTTCCCACCACGTGGTCCCTATTTTTCTACTTGCATTTTTACGTGCTTTCGAACTGCTAGGTTGGCAGAAGCTGGGACGAGTAACAGGCGCTCACTCTGCTACGCGGCACTCGGGATTCGACCCGCCAAACTGCCGACCTTCTGATCGACAAGCTCAGCGTTTTAACCCACTGAGCCACCGCGTCCCTCTTTAAAGTAAAAATAACACTTAAAAAAAAAGACACCTCAGATCAACCATGAAGATATTTAAAACCACCCCTTAACTCCATTCCGTATTAGTAAGTCAAATTTAGTTATTCTCCTTTAAATGTAATCTGTTTTAATTGTTCCTTCTGGTTCCCTCTAACCTTGGAAGTTCCATCCTATCTCGTTTTTGTTTTTTTAAGAACTCCAAACAAAGTTAATAATAATAATAATAATAATAATAATAAAGTTGGAAGGGACCTTGGAGGTCATCTAGTCCAACCCCCTGCTCAGGCAGGAAACCTTATACCATTTCAGACAAATGGCTGTCCAGTCTCTTCTTAAAAGCTTCCAGTGTTGGAGCATTCACCACCTCTGGAGGCAGGTTGTTCCACTGGTTAATTGTTCTAACTGTCAGGAAGTTTCTCCTTAGTTCTAGGTTGCTTCTCTCCTTGACTAGTTTCCATCCGTTGCTTCTTGTCCTGCTTTCAGGTGCTTTGGAGAATAGCTTGACTCCCTCTTCTTTGTGGCAGCCCCTGAGATATTGGAACACTGCTATCATGTCACCCCTCACTCTTCTCTTCGTTAAACTACACATACCCAATTCCAGCAACCGTTCCCTATATGTTTTAGCCTCCAGCCCCCTAATCATCTTTGTTGCTCTTCTCTGTACCTTTTCTAGAGTCTCAACATCTTTTTTACATCCTGGTGACCAAAACTGGATGCAGTATTCCAGATGTGGCCTTACCAAAGCATTGTAAAGTGGTATTAGTACTTCACTTGATCTTGATTCTATCCCTCTGTTAATGCATCCTAGCACTGTGTTGGCTTTTTTGGCAGCTGCAGCACACTGCTGGCTCATATTGAAGTGATTGTCTACTAAGACTCCGAGATCCCTCTCACAGTTACTGCTATTGAGCAAGGTACCACCTATACTATACCTGTGCATTTGATTTTTCCTCCCTAAATGTAGAACCTTACTTTTTTCACCATTGAATTTCATTTTGTTAGATAGTGCCCAGTGTTCGAGTCTGTCCAGATCCTTCTGTATCTTAAGCCTATCTTCTGGAGTATTGGCTATTCCTGCCAGCTTGGTGTCATCTGCAAATTTGATGAGTTCCCCATCTATCTCCTCATCCAAATCATTAATGAAGATATTGAAGAGCACTGGGCCCAAAACAGAGCCCTGGGGCACCCCACTACACACTTCTTTCCATGTAGATGCGGTTCCATTGAGGACCACACGCTGAGTACGGCCTGTCAGCCAGCTACGAATCCATCTGGTGGTAATGCTATCTAACCCACATTTTTCTATCTTGTCAAGTAGTAGGTTGTGATCTACCTTATCAAATGCCTTACTGAAGTCCAAGTAAATTATATCTACAGCATTCCTCTGGTCCACTAGTTTTGTCACTTGGTCAAAGAATGTAATAAGATTCGTCTGGCACGATCTGTTTTTGACAAACCCGTGTTGACTTTTAGTGATGACTTTGTTTGCATCAAGATGTTCGCTGATTTGTTGTTTGATTATCTTTTCCAGAATCTTCCCAGGTATTGAGGTCAGGCTGATAGGTCTGTAGTTTCCTGGATCTACTTTTTTCCCTTTTTTGAAGATGGGAACTACATCAGCTCTCTTCCAGTCCTCTGGTAGTTCCCCAGTGCTCCAGGATCTTTGAAAAATATAGTTCAATGGTTCTGAGATCACGTCTGCCAGTTCCTTGAGAACCTTGGGGTGTAATCCATCTGGTCCTGGTGATTTGAACTCGTCTAGGCTGGACAGGTGCTCACTTACCATTTTCTTGCCTATCTTAACTTGCGTTTCTATTCTGTTTTTTATGGCACTGGTTTGCGTAGGTTGGACTGTTTTTTCCCTTTGTGTAAAGACAGATGCAAAAAATGAATTAAATAGTTCTGCTTTCTCCCTATTGCTTGTCACCTTCTTGCCACTTTCCCCCACTAATGGACCAATCATTTCCTTAACTTTTTTCTTGTTTTTTATATGTTGAAAGAAGCATTTTTTGTTATTTTTGACTTTGGTTGCAAGCCTTAGTTCATTTTGAGCCTTAGCTTTCCTTACTTCATCTTTGCAGGCACGGGCTATTTGCTGATATTCTGACTTAGTTATGTGCCCCTCTTTCCAATTCTTATACTTGTCCTTTTTATCTTTCAATTTATCAGAGAGTTCTTTGTGCAGCCATGCTGGTTTCTTTTGAGAGCTGTTATTTTTCTTCTTTGTTGGTATTATACTAGACTGGGCCTTTATTATCTCACTTTTCAAAATTTCCCAAGCTTCTTGAGTTGTTTTCCCCTTTAGGATTCTCATCCATGGAATTCTTCCCATGGTCTCTCTAAGTTTATTGAAATTAGCTCTTTTGAAGTCCAAGACTCTAGTTTGGCTGTGTTCTATTGCTTGTGCCTCCAGAATATTGAATTCCAATATTGCATGATCACTTCCCCCCAAGGTTCCTGTGGCTTCGACACCTTCTATCATTTCATCTCTGTTTGTGAGAATTAAATCCAATATGGCTAATCCCCTAGTTCCCTTCTCTACTTTTTGGGAGAGAAAGTTGTCTGCTAGGTTTGACAGGAATCTGTTTGATCTTCCACTTGGTGCAGAGTTTGTCTCCCAGTTGATATCGGGGTAATTAAAGTCCCCCATTACTATTGTGATGTGCTTCTTACATACCTTAGTTAGCTGACTAGCAAAAAGTTCATCTATTTCCTCTGCTTGGTTGGGCGGCCTATAGTATACACCTATGGCAATGTCATTTTTTTCCCCTTTTATATTGACCCAAATGCTTTCAAGTTTACAGTTTTCGTCATTGTTGTGCTCTATTTCTGTAGAGATAAAGTTATTTCTTATATAGAGAGCAACTCCTCCTCCTCTTTTGTTTAGTCTGTTTCTTTTAAATAGTTTAAATCCCTCTAGCTGTGTGTTCCATTTGAAGGTTTCGTCCCACCATGTTTCCGTAATGGCAACAATGTCATATCTGCCCTCATTTACCTGAATTTCTAGTTCACCCTGCTTACTGTTCATACTCTGTGCATTAGTGTATAGACATTTGAGTCCTTTATGACTGACCCTGTGTTTACTTGCTGCATAACTTGTGTGGTGCCTGGCTTCCCCTATTTTCTTAGATTGCTGGGGACAGTGATGTTCTGTATCAATTAACTCACTATCCCCATTATTTAGTTTAAATGTTCCTCCAAAAAAGCTGTGATTTCATTGCCAAGCATCTCAGTCCCTTTCTTGGATGGATGCAGACCATCTCTTTTATACATTTTTTCATTGGACCAGCTACAGACATCATGACTAATATAACCAAAGCCTTCTCCTCTACACCATTCCTTTAGCCACATATTAAATTCTGCTATACGCTGGCCTTTTCCATTTTGCTCCTTATACACTGGTAAAACCTCTGAAAAAGTAAGCCGACAGCCTATTGTGCTAAGTTCCTGCCCCAAGCTCTGGAAATTATTCTGCACAGAGAGTACATCTTTTTGGGACAGATCATTAGTGCCAAGATGTACAATAGCCTCCACATCACAGTCCTTGCTGGCATTCTTGACTATTTTAAAAATACGCTTCTTGTCCCTACTGGCAGTAGCACCTGGAAGACACCTGACCTCTTTCAAAACCTCTGTGTCCTTTCCTAAATTTACATCCCTTATAATTGAATCACCAACCAGAAGGTGGCTTCTCTTTTTGGATGCCTTTCTGTTCTTGCATGACTGGTGTGTAATACCAGATTCACACTTCTCCCTGTCGAAAACAAGTTTTTCATCTTGGAGCACGATCCCCTGCTTATTTGAGTTATTATCACAGATACCTTTACCTGTCTCCTTAGTGTCCTTATTAAAGTCAGAAAGGGCACTGTATCTGTTGTGCAGGGACACAGCAAAAGCTTTGGGTTTATGGTTGACAGATCTCACCCTGCCAGATCCGACAGTTGTCCACACTGCCCTTCTCCTGCAGGATCTTTGTGGTAGAGGGGGCTGATAGCACGGAGGCTCAATAGGGTAGGAAGGCTGAACTGGACACCTAATTTCTGCCTGAAGAGCACAGATTACAGACCCTAGATAAATAATCTGTCCTTGTAGACTAGTGATTTGTTTACAGATAGGACAGTTTCCAAGTTTGAAAAGTTTTCCCACAGGAAGGATTCTCATCATTAATTTCAAAACCTTAGTTCAGATCCACTAGTCCATATATAACTTTCCGAAATAATCGTTCTAATCCCTCCATCCGCTCCTTTTTTTTCCTTTTCTTTTTTTTAACGTCCTTAAATTTGTATCTAAATCTTCTTTTGCTAAGGATTGAAGAAAACACAGCCAGGGTGGTAAAACCTGCTGTTTTGAAGATTCCTAACATCTGAAAAAAAAACATCTGTTTAGGATGCTTTAAATATAAAGAGCCTTGGTGGAGCAGAGGGCTAATGCCTCCTTAAGTAAGACCAGCTGCCTGCAATTATTGCAGGTTTGAGTCCCACCAGGCTCAAGGTTGACTCAGCCTTCCATCCTTCCCAGGTAGGTAAAATGAGGACCCAGATTGTTGGGGGCAATAAGCTGACTTTGTAATAATGCCGCTTGGGGGATTAATAAGCAGGCATATACATAGAATGAAGGCTATTGCTAAGCACATTGGTTTGTGCTTAAATTTTTTTTTTTTTTTTTTTTGCCCAAGATGGCGGCGGCAGCAGCTTGAGCGACGCGCGGTCCACAAGGGCTTGAAATGGGTTGATTTAGGGAGCCCCAGCTGTTCCATGGTATGTGGGGGTGATTTCGAGGGGGGGCGAACGCAGAGAAGCTTGTTAGGCGCTGTTAGGAACACCTGCTGCCGGCATCAAGCTCCCTTCGTCCAGTGCGGTCCCACAGGGAGGGTCTTCTCAGGGTGCCGCCGGTGAGAGATTGCCGGCGGATGACACCCAGGGGTAGGGCCTTCTCTGTGGGTGCGCCTGCCCTTTGGAACCAGCTGCCGGTGGAGTTGAGGACTGCCCCCGACCTCCGTTCATTTCGTCGGGACCTGAAGACCTGGCTCTTCGAGCTCTCTGCCCCAGGCTGAGAATTTTTAATTTTAATTTAGTCCAATTGGGTTTTTTAATTAATACAGGGATTATTATAATTTATTTTAATTTGTTTTTAACTTTTATATCTGTGTTTTTAATTATCCTGTAAACCGCCCTGAGTCCTTCGGGAAAGGGCGGTATATAAATGTAATAAAATAAATAAATAAATTGTAAGCCACCCTGTATATATATAAATTCATATTTGTATAAATTGATTTTACTAACAAAGAATTAAAAGGAGACTGATATGCATTTCAAACTTATTTGTTTTCGTCAGTCAGCCATACCCTTCTGAGATTTGAACCTTGGCTGATTGCACATTAGGCAGTTGTTTTTCACCTCTAGGCCACAGGATCTCTCTCGCTTTGTTTATACACACACACACATATATACATACAGTGCTTTTTTTGAAAAAGAAAAAGGTGCCGGAACTCACACATGTCATACAACCCACCTTGCCTACCCTACAAGGTTCCATCCAAAAAAGGTGCCGGAACTCCGTTCTGAGCGTTCTATGGGAAAAAAAGCCCTGTGTGTATATATGTGTGTATATATATATATATATATATATATATATATATATATATATATATAT
>JAKJMR010018383.1:217962-230818 GCA_024449315.1 Daboia siamensis | reverse complement strand
GCTGAGGGGAAAGGGAGAGGTTTCCAAGCTGAGCCGTGCTGGCTCAGGAATTCTGGGAGTTGAAGTCCACGAGTCATCAAAGAGCCAAGGTTGCCTACCCCTGTCCTAGTGGAACTGTTTGTAGGGGAGGGAACCATGGAATATACTCACCGGAGGTGACGCTAAGTGAGAAGTGGAGGAGCTGCTGGAAGAACTTCCTGAGCCGGAGCTTGGATAAGAAGGCATTGGCACAGAAGCAGCTGCAGAAAAGAGGAAAAGAAAGGCCACATTTTTAAGATGGTCCACAACAAAGTTAGAAGAGAATATTTGTAGCTCTGAACTGCGAACTCCTCGTTGCTCTCTGAGCTTGCTTGTTTTTTTTTTTGCAGACGTTTCATGACCCAGCTAGGTAACATCATCAGTGCTAGAGCGTGTGGGGTTTTCTCCCTGTGTACAGTAGCTTGCCCCACCAGTGTTGCGGTGTTCGTTTTCATTCGCCCAAACCTTATTTTATAAACAACTCAAAGGCTGTGAACGTATCTAATGCTCCTTTATGGGTATCATTATTATGATTATTATTACTCTGTTGGTTTGCTTGTACATTGAGTGTGTCTGTACCGGAGACGAATTCCTTGTGTGTCTAATCACACTTGACCCACAAAGTATTTTGTTCTGTTTCTTCTTCCTCCTATTTTCCCCACCACAACAACTCTGTGAGCTGAATTGGGCTGAGAGAGACGGCCCAAGGACACCCAGCCAGCTTTCATAGCTGAAGTGGGACTAGAACTCACAGTCGCCTGGTGACTGGCCCAAAGTCACCCAGCTGGCTTTCATCACTAAGGCAGGACTAGAACTCACAGTTGCCTGGTGACTGGCCCAAAGTCACCCAGCTGGCTTTCATGACTAAGACAGGACTAGAACTCACAGTCTCCTAGTGACTGGCCCAAAGTCACCCAGCTGGCTTTCATGACTAAGACAGGACTAGAACTCACAGTCTCCTAGTGACTGGCCCAAAGTCACCCAGCTGGCTTTCATCACTAAGGCGGGACTAGAACTCACTGTCTCCTGGTGATTAATCAAAGTCACCCAGCCAGCTTTCATTGCTAAGGTGGGACTAGAACTCACTGTCTCCTGGTGATTGGTCCAAAGTCACCCAGCTGGCTTTCATGTGTCAGGCAGAACTAGAACTCACTGTCTCCTGGTGATTGGCCTAAAGTCACCCAGCTGGGTTCCATGCCATTGCCTCCTTGCTAGGGCTGAGAGATTGGGACTGGCCCAAGATCACCCAGCTGGTGATCATGCCGAAGATGGAACTATAACTCACAGTCTCCCAGTTTCTAGCCTGCTGCTTTAAGCACTAGACCAAACAGGGTCTTGAGGCAGACAACCAACGAAAGAGGAACTGAAATAGAGTAGCTCTTGAGTTTTAAATCAGAGTGGGGGGCGTCGCTGGGAGTGCAAGTTATGAGCTGGGTGGACCCTGCCTGGGGCTTGACCCACCAGAGTCGGCTATCCTTTGATGTGAAGGCAACAATCATTTAAGGAACAAATGCCCTGATCTTCCCATTAATTAAACCCTTCATTCTTCCAACTGCTCATTTGTTCCTTCTGTGCTTCCCAGCCAAGCAGATAAATATATAGTTCTTCGACTTATTAATCCCCCACACTGAATTTTAGATCCTCAAAGTAAATGTTCCATTCGAGATAGAAAATTCATTATTTATTTTTATTTTTAAATCCTCAGAGATGGATTGAGTCGCCCATTCACGGCTGTGTTTTTTTTCTGTTGTTGTTGTTCTTGTTGTGTTCGACAACCCTGCCTGAGAAAGAGACTAAGATGGGATTCTGAGATCGAATTCGGCATTTAATTTCGGGCGTGGGAAAAATCGCTAAGGTGAGGGACACTGTTTGTGCTAGGAGCAGCCCGAAGAACAGGGCAAGGCTCCAATTCATGTTGAATTTAAGGAAGAATTCAGCTAGGGATCAGAGGACACGCTTTGCATAAAGTTCATTCTCCAGCATTTCCTGTTGGAAAAAGATCAGAGCGGCGGCGGCGTCTCTCTAGATGTGGGAAGACTCCAAAGCCCAGCATTCTGAGAACAACATCTGGCGAGAACCAGATGTCAGAAGATAAGCTGGGTGGCTGGGTGGGTGCATGCTTTGAGCAGCCCACAGGTCTATCTTCACATGACAGATTCAGCTTGGTCATCAGCCTGTTTTCAGATGGGTTTATTCCAAGGCTACCTTCAAAACGAGGAACTAAACAGGCATCCATGATACGCGGAGTTGCAAACCAAGTTTCATACTAGCCAAAATTAACATGCAAGGATCTTGCAAGGGCAACCCGTAAGCAGGTTTCTCAAGCACATGGGGGCAAAGATTGTTCCCCATTAGGCAGTCTTCAACTCCTCAACTTAGTGACTGTTCAAAGTTACAACGGCACTGAAAAAAAGTGACTTATGATCCTTTTTCACACTTACGACCGTCATAGCATCCCCACGACCACGTGATCAAAATGCAGACCCATGCCAACTGGCTCATATTTACGATGGTTGCAGTGTCCCGGGGTGTGTGTGTGTGTGTGTGTGTGTGTGTCACACGATCCCCTTTTGGGACCGTCTGACCAGCAAAGCCAATGGGGAAGCCAGATTCACTTAACAACCGAGTTACTAATTTAACAACTGCAGCAAGCAAGGTTGTAAAACGGGGCAAAAACTCAATTCCAGAAATGTCTTGCTTAGCCACATAAATGTTGGGCTCAACTGTGTTCGTACGTTGAGGACTATCTGTCCAAAACGTTCAGGGACTTAATTCATATTTCTGTATAGACATTTATGTCACTTTCCTAGGCTGGCTAGAAACTCTGCCCCATCGATTTGGTGGCCATATCTGGTCAGCTTTCCCCTTTTTTTTGGTGCGAGAGCAAAACACAACTCCGAAATCAAAACACACCGAAGTCCGATGTTTTTTTTTTCTTTGGCTTTATTCTCCCATTAGAATTCAAAACACAGAGAGCAGAGTTTACACAAAAGCGTAAATATACAAACGCGTAACAAAAATAAAGTCCGCCATGTAAACAAATGAACTACAGACATATCTTTTTAAAAAAAAACAAAAACAATAACATATATAAAACAGGCTCAAAGTTAACCAAACAAATAAAAAATACCAAGAGAGAACGAGAGAGAGGAAAAGGCATCTTAGAACTGTTGGGAAAATCTCCCAAGATGCCCGGATAATTGCTAATAAAAGTTTTTTTCACATTTTAAGGCTGCAGGGATGAGAAAACTCTGGTTCTCGTATGCTGGACTATGAATCTCTGACTGTTGCTTGTTTATTTGGTTGGATCTATATCCCATAATTTCAGTAGGAGTTCCAAGGCAAACTCTGTGTCATTTTTCTTCACAACGGCTGCCTTCAAGATAGGTTGGCCTGAAGCAGAATTACTGGGCCGTGGTTGATGTCCCGACTTGAAAATGGCTTTACCCTTCATTCAAAAAGTCCTTAACCTACAATCACGATTCGGTCCGGGATTCCCACCGCAAAGCGAAGCGGTTGTTAAATGAATCCAGCCTAATCTTCCTACCTTGTTTTGCCACCACAGTTTTGCAGTTGTGAAGTGAATCGCGGGGTCATTAAGCGAATCTGCTTGAAGGAAGCCAGCTGGGAAGATTGTGAATGACACCATGCACCCATGGCAACGCACTAGTCGTGGGGCTGCCCCTGAAAAGCATCCGGAAGCTCCAGCTGGTGCAAAATGCAGCAGCCCCCCTGGCTTTGTGCAGACCTTGGTCTGCACATGGATCGCTTCTCTTCCAGGAGCCAGTTTGCTTCCAGATGCCATTCAAGATGCTGGTTGCCACCTTCACGGTTTGGTACCAGGTTATCACATGTACCCAGCCCACTAGAGTGGGGAGCCAAGGGATACTGTGGGTCCCCTAAGGGGATACATCTCTAGGGACCCAGAAGAAGGGCCTTCTCCGTGGTGGCTCCCTCTGGAACATCATCCCTCTGGGGGTTGGACTAGATGACCTACAAGGTCCCTTCCAACTCCGTTATTCTAACATTATCCCTCTGGAAATTAGACCACCCCCCCCCTCTTTTGGAAGCTGCTGAAGTCCTGGTTCTGGGGAACCCAGAGCAGGATAGAATCCATTAAATGGCTAGTTTGAATGTTGCCTGTGTGTGTGTGTGTGTGTGTGTGTGTGTGTGTGTGTGTGTGTGTGTCTATGGTGTTATTATTGTATTATTGTATTATTTTTCTTCTCCTCGTTCATTTTTTATTCTTTTCATAGGGTGGTTTTTCTATCCGTGTAAGCCTGCCTTGAGTCGCCAGGTGCGAGGAGGCGGCAATATACACTTTCTGAAATAATAAATAAAAATAAATAAATGGTCCAACAATATCTATAGAACATCGAGTTTCCCATCCCTGCAACCCGAGATAGGTCAATTAAAAGAGGGCTACAAAGTTACATAGGTATGAAATGTGAAATGATGGCTTGGTGGGAGACCACCATAGAGATGACGTTGTCCGCTGCAGCTGGAGATTTGAAGGGTCTATCCTGGCTTGTATCATCTTCTCGAAGTGCATCAACCAGGTGGTTTCTCCAAATCCTGAGCACTTTTTAGCTGGAGATCCTGGACCAAGGACACCGGTGTCCTGCTCTGAGCAACGGTGGACATCTCAAGTGCCATGAAAAAAATGCAGAAATGTTCCATGTAGAAGCCGTTTTGGGTAAGGAAGGGCTTCAAGAGACATTTACCTGAGGAAATGAATTGACCTGGTCCATTTATTCAGTCTCCGTCACTCTTCAGTACTACCTTCCAAGGATCTGACAGTCCAAACCCACCTTCTTTCTTGAAATTGTCTCCTCGATGCCTAAATCAAAGCCGACTCCCTCATCCTCTTCCCAAGAGGTTAGGTTCCTAAGCGGACACCGTGGTGTTTCGCATCCCAAACAGCAGTCCCATGTTAAGCTGCGTTGTCAGTAACACGGATTTGTTAAATCTGTGCCTAATTGGTGGTGTTTGTGCAGCTTACGACTGTCTTCCCGTCATCCCACGTCCCTGTCAACCCCTGAAAGATGGAAGTCAGGCAACTCCTTTCTCCTGCCTTTCCCTTTTGGACAGCATGACTTTGACTCCCCAACTATACTCAGATATGGAACGGACGTGACTTGGGAAGCAACGGGACCGCCAACAGTTGCTGGTGCCGACGTTTTCGAGAACCCATGTCCCTAGACCTCTGGGCTGATGATGCTGATGCTGGTGGAGGGAGTGGCTGCATCACAGGAGTCCATTTCTGGTTGTTGCAAGTGTGAGTTTGGGCCTTTAGCGGAGTGATGCTCTGTAGCTCTTCAGAGCTAGCTGGTAAAGAAGGGAATGAAGGCCACGTCAAGAAGATCCTTTTCGGCTTGCCTGAAGATCCCTGTTGGCTTGCCCGCTGTAGATTGGGAGCAGACGGTGGCCCAGATTGAGCTTTTGTCTGGGCTGTTGTCAATGAAGGCTTGGGTTGAGAAGATCTTACTTGGCCAACAAAGGCCTCAGGCCTGATCGTTACCCTTGTCCGCGATGGAGGAACCACTGGGATAGGAGGGTCTGCTAACCTCTGAACACCCTTGGAACGGGAATACGCTTTCTGCTTTGGAGAATGACCACTGTTCTCTGTCCTACAAGCCCAGGGGGTTCCTGCTGGTGAAGGCAAGGACCGAGAAGGCTTGGAGACCACCCTAAACCAGGAGAACTTTTTTCTGCCCGCAGGAGGGACACCTGAGTGCAGTTAAGATGAGGGATTCAATATTGAAAGAAATGGCGATACGGAAAGCATTCTCAACTCCTACTTTACAACCTTAATTTTCCTACAGATATCTAGCTCCTTAAAAACTCTCCTTTACTGAGCCATTGAAAGAAAGCAGCTTAAAAGTCATAATAATAATAATAATAATAATAATAATAATAATAATAATAATAATAATAATAATAATAGTAGTCGTAGTAGTAGTAGTAGTAATAGTAATAATAATAAAAACGGAAATAAAAAACCCAGGATTGTCTTATCCTTCATCCTATATATCTCTGGCTGGTTGCAAACAGTATCTTGATTCAGGCTTTGTTTAAACCACAGTTTGTTCAACAAACCAGTGAAAATCAGGAAACGGAGCAAATTAATTATTTCTAAACCACCTGGAATCCTTGAGGATTGGGGCAGTGGAAAGATTTCCCCAATAAATTCGCAAAAATAAAAGCAATTGCGCTAATGCAACTGATCCTGATTTTCATCTTTTTCTTTGCAAACCAAGCTGTGGCACTTAATTTCCTAATTAATTACTTTAATACTTATACTATTGATTTATGCATGCATAAAGACGTCTGCACCCCAAAGAAACTAATGTCTATCCCTAGACCAGCAAACCATGATTTCAAACAAGGGTTTCTTGCCAGAAACTACGGTTTCTTAGGGAGACAAAATAAATGTGGGAATAGAACGGGATTAGGCCATGTTATGCTAATTCTGTGTCTAGCTAAGGAAATAATCCAGAACATTACTCATTTCGTAAGAACTGAATCCCGAAACTGAAGACATCAACCGGTCTTTTCCCAAACTACTCTACTCTTCAAACTTGAGCTCAGCCTATGTCAAAATTTTGGACCACATAACCTCTGTGCCCCAGCTGGATGTCTATGAAAAGTGTTGTCCTTTTCCTCTCTCCTGAGACCAAAAAAGCCAGAATAGGTTGAACCACTCAAGGTTGCATGGAGTTCTCACATCCCACTAAGTTATATTTACTTAATCAACCACTGTCCACAGAGGACAAATATTCTAAGGCAGGACTTCCCAACCCCACGCAACATGCTAAGCCGAGACGAAGCCAATCACGCCATGTGACACGTGAATCTGGCCACTGGATGTTCTGCAAAGGTGAAAGCCACCTAAGATTTTTAGCCGAAAGAAAATCACGTCAACCCTTAAGATGCAGGGGGCTGCAGACCAAGATAACTTGGTTTGCAATATTTCCCCAGGTTAATATTTTGCCATATTCTCCCAGGTTAAATATTCGTTAACAAAATCTTTCTTTATCGCTTCTCCCTTGGTGGAGAAATCTCCCAGAAGCCAAAGGCTATTTCTCCTTCCTACAACTCAGTGCCTTTAATCATCTTCCGGTTCAGAAAAACAGTGGCACGTTCAGGCTTCTGAATTGTTCTCCCTCCTCTCCAGCAAGTGAATATCTGTCCCGTTTAAGCGTACCTGATCGTCCATTACGTCAGCCCCAGGCGAGAAAAAGGGAGTGAAAAGTAGACATGCCAAGTATAAATCAAAAAATTCTCCTAAAGCAGGTTTCAAGGACAACACAACCAGGTAACTTTGCATGAGATTACGATGACCTCACCAAGAAGCTACAGCAAGAAAGATGTTTATATTTCGGAGAGACAATATAATTATCTGGTTTTAGAGCAGAGGTCCCCAACCTTTTGGGCACCAGGGACCAGTTCCGTGGAGAGAGGCTTTTCCGCAGCCCGAAAAGTACGTGGTTTTGTATGTTGCCTGCATCCCACGGATGGAGCTTTCCTTGTTTGTGCGGACCGGTTGCTGGCATGCTGTGGACCAATACCCTGGGTTGGGAACCCCAGTTTTAGAGCATTGAAAACAGGAGCTATCTACCCAGTCTTCAGGAAACACAGAGGTTGCTGACCAGCATAAATGAAAAGGCTCTAGTTATAGGTAGACCTATAACTAGAAAATTTGAACTTAGTTCTGTTTACTTGTCAATCAGAACTGGGTTGTTTTTTTTTAATCTTAAGCAGGCATGTCCAACCATGGAACAAATGAGGCCTGGATAGCTAGTTATGTGGCCCCACAAGATAATACAAAATACATAAATAAAGGATGATGATGATGATGATGATGATGATAGCAACAACAAAAACAACAACAACAATGATGAAGAAGTTGGAAGGGACCTTGAAGGTCATCTAGTCCAACCCCCCACTCAGGCAGGAAACCCTATACCATCTCAGACAAATGGCTGCCCAGTCTCTTCTTAAAAACTTCTAGTGTTTTGTTAGAGTTTGTTATGGGTAGTTCTTGACTTATGACCACAATCGGGCCCACAATTTCTCTTGCTAAGCCAGACACTTGTGAAGTGGATTTTGTCCCATTTTATGACCTTTCCTATCCCGTCTATCCTGCCACCCTTGTTAAACGAATTACTGCAGTTAATTGTTAAATGAATCTGGCCTCCCCATTGAGTTTGCTGCAGCCGTCATAAATACGAGTCAGTTGCCAAGAGTCTGAGTTTTGATCACGTGAGCCTGGGGAGGCTGCAACGGAAGTGTGAAAAATGGCCCTAACTAACTTTTTTTGGTGCCGTTGTAACTTTGAACAGTCACTAAATTAACTGTTGTAAATCGACAACTACCTGTATTTATATACATCAACTTCATGATATATTTCATAGGCGGTCCAAGACAACTCCTCGTCATTCAGTGCGGCAACCACAATCTTAAACATTCAAATGCAAGAGGCAGTATTTAGTCCTAATAACAGCCAGCCTTGCCAGTCCATAAAAAGCAAAAATTTAACATTTTAATGCCGTAAGCTGCCCAGATTTGTTTTGCTATGAGATGGGCAGCAAATAAATTCAACAAACGAATAAACGAATAAAATCTCCTCAAGTAACTATTAGCAGATTGGAAAAGGCCGTTTCCCTTAACCTTCTGAAACACAACAATCTCAAAGGGGGAAACAGGAAAAGGTATTAAAACTCCCACTGCTGAAATCACTCTGCCCATGCCCGTGTGCTATGCAGTTACATATCAACCCAGAAGAAAAAAAACACGAAAGAAACTTACATTTTTTCATAGAAGCGCTAGAATCCAGGAAAGGGTGGTGGAAAAATTCATCTAAAAAAAATAAATCAAGAATTAAACACGCTTGAAGTTGAATGAAATTTCAGGGGTGGTCAAATTTGGAGAAGGCTGCAGGTTTACATTTCAATATTAAATTGAAAAAACAAACACACACAGATTATTGTTATTATTATTATTATTTTTAAAAAAACCCAACAACAATAAACACTCGTTCTCAATCACAAGTTGGATTTCTGATGTCACTTCAGTTTGTTTTTGAAAGGAAAAGGAAGAGAGGTTAAGAGCCTTGGTGGAGCAGTGGGCTAACGCCTCCTTAAGTAACACCAGCTGCCTGCAATCAGTGCAGGTTCGAGTCCCACCAGGCTCAAGGTTGACTCAGCCTTCCATCCTTCCCAGGTAGGTAAAATGAGGACCCAGATTGTTGTGGGGGCAATAAGCTGACTTTGTAATAATGCCGCTTGGGGTGTGTGTGAAAGCCCTAATAATAAGCAGGCATATACATAGAATGAAGGCTGTTGCTAAGCACATTGATTTGTGCTTTAAATTGTAAGCCGCCCTGAGTCTTCGGAGAAGGGCGGGATATAAATGGGATTAAAATAAAAATAATAAAAAATAAAATAAAGAAACATAAAATGAGCTGGCTGTCCAGTTTTCTCCTTTTGGATTTAAAACAACGTCCAACTGCTTCTTACCAAAATCCATGCGGTCTTTGTAATTTCGTTGCAACAGCCCTAAAAGAAGTTGTCTCAGATGGGCAGAGGTTTCCCTTGGGATGCTTAAAAACAAAACAGAAGGAAAAAATTTTTTTTAAAAAAAAAAGAATAAAGAAAAGCACCTTTATTGTAACTTCGGATCTTCGACCATTAGGCCTAACAATGCGCAACACGCACATACAGAGACAAACGCACACATATATGCAACGTTTTCAGAATGCAGAATAACAGAGCTGGAAGGGACCTTGGAGGTCTTCTAGTCCAACCCCCTGCTTAAGCAGGAGACCCTATGCCATTCCAGACAAGTGCTTGTCCAGTCTCTTCTTAAAAACCTCCAGTGATGGAGCGCCCACAACTTCCAATTACGATTTGTTCTCATTGTCAGGAAATTTCTCCTTCATTCTAGATTGGATCTCTCTTTGATAAAGTTTCCATCGTGTTCCTTCTTGTCCTGCCCTCAGGTACTTTGGAGAAGAGATGACATCAATCTTCCTCCCTGTGAAGCCCCTCAAATATTGGAAGACTAGCTCTGTGTGTGTGTGCGTGCGCGCGCACACACAGTTTGTGTGTTTATATATTTGCTTTGCAAAGGGAAATTATGCAATAAAGTTAAGGCTGGCAGCTGCTCCATCCCTGGAGTTTTTCGAGAAGAGATCGGACAGACTTTTATCCAGAATGGTCTAAGGTCTCTTGCTCCAGCAGGGGGCTGGACTAGATGACCTCCCAAGGTCCCTTCCAGCTCTGCGGTTCTGTATTCCCACCCAGACAAATGGATGGCATTTGCCACCCAGACAAATGGATGGCATTTGCTGGCTGTTTGGAAAAGTCAGATTCGGTCCCAGCACTAATAGCAGCCAGCCATTTCAGTCTTTGAAACCTAACCTCTCCCAAGGTCTGGCTGGATTTGATCCCTTTCAAAGGGGTCCTCCCCCCCGCCTCCCCTCTTCAGCTCCAAGCCTTCTGCCATTCACAAATGACAGTGTTTAACCGGGGTGGTAATTTTGGGGGTGTGGGTGCCCCCTGGATTTTCTATCTCCCTTCCTCTCTTGCGGGGAAATTAAAGAGTCGGGAACTTGAAATAAAATGAACCCTTTATTGTCAAAGTACAACTCTGTGTACATTGAGATTAGCTGAGCCTCCCTTTGTGCTCCCACCCCACAACACCCAGTGACAACAAACCCTCCATCTTACTACAACTTCAGGGTAAACCCACCAACCCCTCCTCAAAACAGAAGCCCCTCCCACGTCTTTTGCAGTATCTTTTCAAAATCCTCGGGATTTCTAGGAAAGCTACCCTGCCAGCAGTTCCTGGAACACAGAGAGCAACTACACAACTGTTTGTCAAGTTGGGCACCCGGCAGACTTAAAAAAGCAGGGATTAATCGTTACAGCTGAGAAGGCGGAGACGTTCGCAGAAGGGGGCATGAAAGAGCTGACAAATCTCAAAATTTTGCAACAAGACAACAACGCAATCCAGTCTTCAAGCGGTCCTCAAATGCCTTTTTGGGTAACCTAGCATGCACAAAGATCTTTTGCCTAGTTGGGGGTTGTTTCGATCTTAATGAATTCTGCTTTTTTAAAGTTAAAATAAAATTAAAAAAAAGACTAATTCTTCCTATCGTTAGCTGCTGTCCTTTTCTTTGCTCCGAAGTTTTTAGACAAAACCACAACAGTTTTTCTTCCTTCCCAGCACTTTTATAGTGTTAACATATACAGGGGGTCCTCATTCAGCCACCACAATGGGACCAGCAACTCTGTTGTTAAATGAAGCGGTCACTAAGCGAAACTGCAACCCTCCCTTGTGACCTAACTTCAGCTTTACTTTGCTTTATGCACCTGCGGACGCTGTCGAAGCAAGTTCGGGTGGCAGCCTTACATTTTTCATCCCTTTCGTTAAGTCTGAACGGTCACTAAAAGAGGCAGTCGCTAAATGAGGACTACCTGTACCGCCATCAAGGTTTTATTTAATAACAAGATTTTTTTAAAAAAAAATAGCAAAACGGAGCTTATACAGACTGGTTCCCGATAATCTCTCCTGCCTGGAATGGCATGTTTGTTCAAACCACATATTTGCAAGCAGAAAAAAATAAATAAATGCCAATTCAATTGCTTAAGGGGATATTAAACAAGCGATCCAACTTTTGATCTGATGTATGGGGTGGGGGATGAGCAACTCCAGCCACCCACCCCCACTTTTGCAAGTGACCTAAAGGCCACTGAAGATCGATCACAGGTTGCTTGCATAAATTTTGGATCCATCTTGACTATCAAATCTTGATCCATCAAAGCTATCCACCCTGAAGTTTTTTTTAATCTGATCAAAAGACGAAAAACGGCTAAGTGCGCAGAGAGCAAGCCAATTAACTAGGCTTAATGTCCTTTACTTTCTTTCAAATGAAATGGAAGCATTACTGGAATCAAATCAAATTAAATCCAAGTTGGGGTTTTGGCAAGCCCCCCCCCCCCTCTTCCTTTTTGGCCTGCAGCCAACAGCATGCTATTACAAGACCAGCAAAGTCATTGCCTCTGGCTTTGCCTGCATCATCTAGCACAGTGTTTAGACAGAACATAGAAAAATAGAGATGGAAGGGACCTTGGAGGTCTTCTAGTCCAACCCCAGCTCAAGCAGGAGACCCTATACCATTTCAGTCCAGTCTCTTCTTGAAAGCCTTCAGCGACGGAGCACCCACAACTTCTGAAGGCAAGTTATTCCACTGGTTTATTTGTTCTAACGTCCCCTTGGTTCCAGCTTGCTTCTCTCCTTGATAAATTTCCATTGTTTCTCATCTTGCCTTTTGGTGCTTTGGAAAATAGTTTGAACCCCCCCCCCCCTCTTCATTGTGGCAGCCCCTCAAATATTGGAATACTGTTATTATGTCTCCCCTAGTCCTTCTTTTCGTTAGACTGGACATACCAATTCTTGTTTTTTTCAACCTTAGCATTGTTACGATACATGAATGGACTGCAACTTCCAGAATTCCCCAGGCAGGACACTGAATTTTGGGAGTTGAAGTACCCCCACCCCCCCATCTTAACCCAGAGTTGCCTTGCGGTGAAATGGGCATCAAGCAAATTTGTTAGATAAATAATATAAAATCTTAAAGCATACTGGCTAGGTTTTTCTGGAGTTGAAATCTTCCTGTCTTAAAACATGGTGGCTCGGGAATTCTGGGAATTGAAATCCACCCATCTTAAAGCATGCCGGCTCGGGAATTCTGGGAACTGAAATCCACCCGTCTTAAAAGCATGCTGCTGGGGAATTCTGGGAATTGAAATCCACCCATCTTAAAGCATGC
>JAKJMR010018383.1:191080-202664 GCA_024449315.1 Daboia siamensis | reverse complement strand
CCTTCCTTCCTTCCTTCCTTCCTTCCTTCCTTCCTTCCTTCCTTCCTCCTCTCCATAAATTCCACTTCCTTCTAGCACTGATGACGTTACCTAATTAATGAAACATCTGCAAGAAAACAAGCAGGCTCAGAGAACACCCAGGACCCCTCGCAACTCAGTTGCACAACTGATCAACAACTCTCTTATTGTCTGTGTCATGCAATTTCCTAGGTAAGCAAACAGCCTCCTCGCCCTTTTTTTAGGTCCTCAAAATACAGAGTACAAGCCTGGGGATGGAAGGCCATGTAGCTTTGTGTATGTGGCCTCGGACCCAACAACAGAGAAAAGGACACAACAGCACAACCAAGGGAGTCCATTCAAAGGCTGAAACCACTTCCTTTCCCAGGATAAATGACAGCTGGCCTTCATCAAGCATCGCTAAATATAAAAAGCTGTTTTCCTTATCCGTCCCCATCGCTGCATCCTTTACTGTGGTGTCTTTTTTCTTTCTTTTTTTTTTTGACCAATAGAAACAGCAACGATTTGTAGCGCTTTCTGAGTTTTTCAACTGTAAAACCAATTTGGGGGGGAAAAATAAAATAAAAATAAAGCAAGCTGCCGCTTACCATGTACATGGGTGACCCGCATAGCGTCGCTGCCATCATATTATTCTGTAGGTACCGTGCAAATCCAAAATCAGCTACAGAAAGAAGCAAATAAGAGAAGGGGTGAAAAGACGGGGGTGGGTGGGGGGGAATTACAGTTGGCTTTGGCAAGAACCATTAAATTTGAAAAGCCCTTTTCCTCCACCCTCCCCATCCCTGCTTCCTCGGGTGCTGTGTCTTTTTTTTTTTTTTAACGGATAAAAGCAGTAACAACCGTAACCGCATTTTTTAGGGTTATTGTGATTAGGAGACCCCCCTATTAACAAACTCGTATTTTTCCTCTGGGGCAATATTGCAAACCCAAATCCTGCTTCCTAGAGGTCAGAATCTGCTGAAATCAATGGGCTTTACGATCCCTCCCCCACCCACCTACCCACACACACACAAAACCCACAAACAGGACTAGAACCTTAGTACAACATTTCTCTCTGCGCGTTAAGTTTCACAGCGTCGTTTCCCACTTACCGATCTTGATCCGGATATTATTCGGGTTCGACTTTTTGCCGCCCGTGAAAGAAAGCAGAATATTCTGAGGCTTCAGATCCCTGTGGATGATGCCTTTGCTGTGCAAAACTCTCATGGCGCCTGCAATTTGCTGGAAAAAGAGACGTATCGTGTCTTCGCTCAGCGTTCTCATACCTGTGGAAAGAAAGGGGGAGGGGGGGGAAACAGCGGTGAAATTTGCTGATTATTATTAAAGGTAAAGGTAAAGGTTCCCCCGCACATGCGTGCTAGTCGTTTCCGACTCTAGGGGCCGGTGCTCATTTCCCTTTCAAAGCCGAAGAGCCAGCGCTTGTCCGAGGACGTCTCCGTGGTCACGTGGCCGGCATGACTAGACGCCAAAGGCGCATGGAACGCTGTTACCTTCCCACCGTAGTGGTCCCTATTTTTCTACTTGCATTTTTACGTACTTTCGAACTGCTAGGTTGGCAGAAGCTGGGACAAGTAACAGGCACTCACTCTGCTACGTGGCCCTTGGTATTCGACCCGCCAAACTGCCGACCTTCTGATCGACAAGCTCAACGTCCTAACCCACTGCCAAATGGATCCCAATTGCAAGAAGCTGTCAACAATGAAACCAGCAGGGCACCTTCTTCCTCAATAGTTCTTGACGTACGACAACTGAGCCCCCAATTTCCGTTGCTAAGTGAGACAGTGGGGTTTGCCCCATTTATTGACCTCTCTGCATCTCTTGTGCTTGCCGGTTGACGTGGTGCAAGATTAAGCCCCAAAGAACGACAGGCTGGATTAACACCCAACGTGTTCCTTGATACAGAGTCCTCGGCTTACGATCACAACCCAGCCTGACATTTCCATTGCTAAGTGAGACAGTTAGTGAGTTTTGCTCCATTTTTTTTTTTACCTCTCTGCATCTCTATTTACAGCCTGTTGCCCTGGTGCAAGATTAATCCCCAAAGAACAACAACCCGGATTAACACACAACTTGCTTGTACCCAGGCCAGAAAGAACTGGGCAAGGAAGATTAATCAGCACAACGAGAGGGCTTTCATCTTTTTGTTAGCGTGTTTTTGAAAGTTAAAACAAAACCACGGCGGCCTTGAATGCATTAGATTGATGAGAATTAAAAGGAGCTGCTGCATAAAAATTTATCAACAGGGTCAGCTTTCTGTCTGGTAGATCATGACAACTTCAAAAGTCTCTTTGAAAAGTTTTTTAATTTGTTATGCGTGTTGCTGGACAGAGACGACCAACCAGCACAAATGTCAAGTGGGATTTTTATTCTGATCAGATGGCTGCTTTATACCAGAGTCTGAATGGAAACATATTCCTAAATGTCATGAATCAAGGGTGATCTCCAGTCGTTAAACCCTGCAGCGTGGGAGAAGACCTATTCAAATAATTAGGCCACTTTTCCCGTGCTTGTTCATTTAAGACATTTCTTAATTCATCGGATTTCAAAGTGCTTAGCAAACTACAAGGTCATATATTCTCACTTACCTAAAGACGCTTAAAAAAGCAGAAACCCTGCGTTTATAAAGCTGGTTTCCAAACTAAAACCCCTTCCATGTACAGCCATTAATATTCCCCATTTGTTTCTCTTTACATGTGGTTCTCGACTTTTAACCGTGAGTCCAAAATTTCACTCATTAAGTCCCGAGGGTCGTAAAGCAGATCATCACCGGTCCAGACCCAATTTTACAATCTTTTTTCTGGTGGTCGTAAAACAAACACCAGGGACATTAAATGAACCCATTGTTCACCCTGGGGTGGCTTTTGTGGAATTTAGAAGCAAACGTCGGTTTCTGGCCACTTGGACATCGCAAATGGCCACAAAATTTTGTGGCCAAAATGCGTCCACGCATCCACAGGGCAAGGGATGGGCTGCTGTACATTGGAACTTTGAATCCGGGTTTCAAGTTGCATTTTCAGGGCCTGTCATAACTTGGAATGATTGTTTAAACAACCTGTTTTAATTAGAGGACTACTTTTATTGTGACCAAGTCACAAAATTTAAAGTAGAGAACATGACAGATAGATAGATATACTGTAAATAGATAGAACAAAAGAAGAAAGAGAGGGAGAAAGAAAGAGAGAGAGAGAGAGAGAGAGAGAGAGAGAGAGAGAGAGAGACAGAGACAGAGACAGAGAGAAAGAAAGAAAGAAAGAAAGAAAGAAAGAAAGAAAGAAAGAAAGAAAAAGAAAGAAAGAAAGAAAGAAAGAAAGAAAGAAAAAGAAAGAAAGAAAGAAAGAAAGAATATACTGGATAGATAGACAGAAGATAGAGGATAGACAGATGATAGATAGAAGAAAGAAAGTAGAGATGATATAGATAGATAGATAGAGAGATAGATAGATAGACAGACAGACAGACAGATATAGATAGAATGATAGATATACATAGAGATAGAGAGCTAACAATATGTACCTATATAAACGAGGAAAAAAAGCCCTACAAAATTTAACAATTCATGAAAGGCACCAAACGATTTTTATATAAACTAAGGCTGTCAATAAAATTTTTGCTAGCCTTTGAGACCACTTGTGCTTCAATTGTTCAGTCTTGATGAAAATATGCCCTGTTGGCATTAATTATACCCGTAATTAAAAAGGAAAAAGCAACAAAAAAAATTTTTTTAAAGTCCAGGACAAATTTGCTAGCAGAATGCCATTTGGACAGCCAAATCCAAACTGCTTGGCTGGAACTCATTTGACAAAGGATTTTGTGCCTGATATTATTTTCTGCTTCCTAATATTAATGTTAATATTATGGAAGAATCAGAAGGCATTCTTAGAATACGTACTGTGCAGATAGTCAGCCAAATCGCCACCGTTGCAGTACTGAAAGAGGAAGAAGAAAGAAACAAGAATTCGTTTAAGCAAAGCCAAATGATTAAACATTCAGGTTAATAAACAAAATAACAACTCTGTAGTTCGGGATGAAAGCAGCACAAAACTTTGATAAATAAACAAAATCATCCGTGAACTCTTTAAAAGAAGCGCAAAATTAAAATCCACCTTAAAACATTTAACTCTTTAAAAGAAGCGCAAAATTAAAATCTACCTTAAAACATTTAACTCTTTAAAAGAAGCGCAAAATTAAAATCCGTCTTAAAACATTTAACGCTTCCGGGGATCATTTTAAAATCGCTCACCTCCATCACTAAATAAACGGAGTTTGCCATCTCCTAAAAAACAAAACGGAGCCATTATTATTTCACGTCGCCCTTTGAAACCTGAATGATTCAAACTTGGAAGGAAAAATATAATGTTAAATAAATAAACATGCCCAGACTTGTCATGCCTGCTTCGGTCACTGTGAGAAAAAAAAAAAAAAACGATTTTTTCCAATTCTCCTCCAACTTTGCAGGCGAGGGAAACAAAAGTTGGTGTCTCGGAGCTGGCTAAAGCATGAAGGAAAACTCTGCTACTTTTGTGAGGTTTTTTGTTCTTTGTTAAATTTTGCTAAAGCTTCAGGACTTATTTCTTTAGGACTGTGTTTGCAGGAAAGACAGTTGTGGTCCTCTCTGGTCAACAATACATACGAAACTTCACTATTTGTTAAGAACTTCACTGGAACGGTCTTGTTTTGGGAGGAACAAAAAGGTGGGTTTTTTTTTCCCATCTAGATGTCTACGTAATGCTAGGACAAAAATGCCAAAGGATTTATTTGCTTGCCACGGCTTTGATGTGGCCTCAGAATTCACACAACGGACAATAGTTCCTCTCCAAGTTCTCAGATCTTACCAAGTCCCAAAGGTGCTTCTTCAGGAGGCAACTGGACTTCCTTGTTTTTCTTTGAAGATGTTTCGCTTCTCATCCAAGAAGCTTCAGACCTGAAGAATCATCTTGGATGAGAAGCAAAATGTCTTCAAAGAAAAACGAGAAAGTCCTGTTGCCTCCTGAAGAAGCACCTTTGGGACAACCATGACCTGGATTGGCTGAGAACCTCCAGAGACAGATCTTACAAAGCCCTCGCAGATAGGAAGAGACAGACTCTTCCGTTAAGCCTTCCTGGAGATATTTTTAGGGCCAATTTGCAAATAAAAAGTGCAATAACATGGAGCCGATGTGTCTCTTGTACGATGCATCTGGACTGTTGAATAAACCTTCTCAGCACGCCAAACGGAACATGTGAATCCTGTTAGGGCTCTCCATGTTGATGCTCAGAGCAAGGAGAAACCATCAGTTTTTCATTGGACTTAATAAAAACATGGCTGGAGCTATCGCACTGCAGTGAATCTGGCTTCCCCTCCTTGACTTGGCTGGTCGGAAGATCACAAAAGAGGGATCACGTGACCCTGAGGAGGCTGCAACCGTCATAAGTACATGCCAGTTGCCAAGTGTTTGAATTTTGATCATGTGACCATTGGGGAGGCTGCAAAGTCCTAAGTATGAAAAATGGTCATAAGTTAACTTTTTGGGCGCCGTTGTAACTTACACTGTTGTGAGTCGGAGACCATGTGTAGTTGCCAAGAGCAAGGGTCCCCAACCCCTGGTCTCTGGACCAGTACCGGGCCACGGCATGACAGCAACTAGTCCCCACAAACAAGCAAAGCCCCATCCGTGGGATGCAGGCAGCAGACAAAACCACGCACTCTCCGGTCCGTGGAAAAAACCTCCCCATGGAACCGGTCCTGGTGCCCAAAAGGTTAGGGACCTCTGCTCTAGGGCAGGGGGTCTCCAACCCCCAGACCGTGGACCGGTACCGGGCCATGGCATGCCAGCAAGTGGTCCGCACAAACAAACAAAGCCCCATTGGCGGGATGTAGGCAGCACACAAAACCAGGCACTCTCTGGTCCGTGGAAAAACCTCTCTCCACGGAACCGGTCCCTGGTGCCCCAAAGGTTGTGGACCCCTGGCCTAGAGCAATTGCTGCTCCAGTGAGAGGCGGACATGCCTCTTTTAAGTCCAGAATAATCACACATCCGAGCACAAGGCTGCATTTACAACTCCTTCCTGGTTATTCACGTTTGAGCTATGAATCTGCAGAAACTCAGCATTCACAACGCCGTGTCATCATGTAAACAAAGCTGCCTCGCTGGTCCTTCCACTTTGCTGTCATCAACCCTCTGCCTTTCCATGCAAGGCCACTGTTTACAAGCCGTCCCGGCAATTGCGCAATGCCACCCAAACAAACCAACCACTTTAGATCTACCCGTGGGAGACAGACCTGCAGTGCACAGAGCCACAAACAATAAACCTTCCTTTGCTGAGTTGAGCGTAGCCGTCAAATCTCCCCTGCCAAATTACAGATCTTCAGGCGATGGTAAGGAAGACTTCAAGGTTTGCCAGATCGCCTTCCCATTTTCTAGTACAAAACGCCGTCCCCCAGGATTTAGGTCCACACAAGACGCCAAGCTCCAAACAAGCCATCATCTGGCATTCATCTGAAATACTGCTTTCCAGAGTCTAGGTCCACACAAGACACCAAGCTGCAAACCAACCACCTTCTGGCATTCATTTGAAACTTATCTCCCCAGATTCTAGGTCCACACAAGACTACAATCAAGCCATCATCTGGCAGGCATCTAAAAGATTGCTTTCCAGATTCTAGGTCCACACAAGATACTACGCTTCAAACAAACCCTCTTCTTAATATTCACCTGAAACGCTTCTCTTCAGATTTTAAGTTTACACAGGACACCAAGCTTCAACAACCACACCTCAGACTAGTGCAAGTTGCAAAGCCAGCAGACCTTAACCGGCACCGCCTGCCGCCGGCGGGAGTATTTCTGCTGACCAAGCAGGTGTGTTTCCAGTTGGGCTCCCAACGGCAAGCAACGATCATCCAACTTGTTTTTCCTACCGAAGGACTGACTGCTCCAGATTGTCTTATCACCGCATCCATCCAAAGCCCTAGCTGCTTGATCGGGCGCTGGGGACCAGCAAACAGGAAGCTTTAATTTTTTTTATTTTTATTTTTTAAATGCAAGCAAACTAGCAGCAATTTTGCCATTCCTTGAGGCTGGCTTTCAGCAGTCAGTGAAGGGGCCAATGGAATAAATCAACAATAAGAAGGAAAAGGCAAGTAGAGGCAAGGATCTATGCTAATTTTGCCTAACTGGGCTGCAATCTTCAAACATTATCAATTCACCAGGTGCCTTGAGGCCAGCCACAATCTCTCACCTCAAAAGCAATCTCCTGTATTTAAAGCTAAAGGCAAAGGTTCCCCCGCACATGCGTGCTAGTTGTTTCCGACTCTAGGGGCCGGTGCTCATCTCCGTTTCAAAGCCGAAGAGCCAGCGCTTGTCCGAGGACGTCTCCGTGATCATGTGGCCGGCATGACTAGACGCCAAAGGCGCACGGAACGCTGTTACCTTCCCACCGGAGTGGTCCCTGTTTTTCTACTTGCATTTTTACGTGCTTTCGAACTGCTAGGTTGGCAGAAGCTGGGACGAGTAACAGGCACTCACTCTGCTACGCGGCACTCGGGATTCGACCCGCCAAACTGCCGACCTTCTAATCGACAGGCTCAGCGTCCTAACCCACTGAGCCACCAAGACCCTTGTATTTAAATGGTACGAAAAAGAAGTCATAACATTCCCTTCCTCATCTATTTCCTTGCTTCCCTCCCTCTTTTCCTCCCTACTCCTCCCTCCCTCTTCTCTCTCCCACCTCTCCTCTCCTCTCCTTCCCTCTTGCTCCCCCCTTCCTTCCTCCCTTTCTTTCCCTCCCTCCTCCCTTCCTCCTCTCCTTCCTTTCTCTCCCCTCCCTCCCTCCTCTTTCCTTCCCTCTCTTGCTCCCCCCTTCTTTCTTTCTTTTTTCCCTTCCTTCCTTTCTCCTCCCTCCCTGCCTCCCTCCTTCCTTCCTTGTCTCTCTTCTTCACCACCCTTCCTCTCCTTCCTCTTTCAGCCTAAATAGTTCTATTCAAAGCAAAGGAAAAAGCAAAACCAAACTTCGCTAAGAAGATCCTCCCTCCCAAAGTCATTTTTTTATATATATATACAGAGCCAGGAAGAAGATGGTCCAAAATAATTTTCTAAGAGAGGCAAAGAAAAGAACGGTATTTTTAGAACAGTGTCTGGGTGACCTTGGTTGCTGAGAAAAGCAGACTGAACCGTGCCAAGAAAACTTCTCAAAACTTGTGTGTCATGGATTAGTCAACCCTTTAATTAAAGTGTCCAAGGTGCAAACGTACATTGAGCTGAATAGAACTCAACATCCTATAGAATGGAATGATAGAAACCTCTTCGCTAGCCTATCTGACTTGTCTGCTGATTAGGACTGGAACGAGGTGGTAGGAAGAAAGGAATGGGGTTCAAAAGAAATTATCCTTCTTTTGCTCCATTTTTTTCCCTACGCTCATCACCCTAGTGTACACCAGAGTGACATGAGCCCCACGCAAAAAAAATGGGCAGCCTGCCTGGGGGAATTCTGGGAGTCGAAGTCCACCCATCTCAAAGCTAAGAAGATTGAGAAACACTCATTTAAGTTACACAGAATCTACACACAATAACATAGTTGGAAGGGACCTTGGAGGTCATCTAGTCCAAACCCCCTGCTCAGGCGGGAAACCCTATACCATTTCAGACAACTGGTTGTCCAATCTCTCCTTAAAAACTTCCAGTGTTGGAGTATTCACAACTTCTGGAGGCAGATTGTTCCACTGATTTAATTGTTCTCACTGTCAGGAAATTCCTCCTTAATTCTGGGTTGGTTCTTTCCTTGAGGAGTTTCCATCCGTTGCTTCTTGTCCTGCCCTCAGGTGCTTTGGAGAATAGCTTGAGTCTCTCCTCTTTGTGGCTGCCCCTGAGATATTGGAAGAGTTGCTATCATGTCCCCCCTTGTCCTTCTCTTCATTAAACTAGACATACCCAATTCCAGCAGCCATTTCTTATATGTTTCAGTCTCCAGTCCCCTAATCATCTTTGTTGCTCTTCTCTGTAGTCTTTCTAGAGTCTCAACATCTTTTTTACATCGTGGTGACCAAAACTGGATGCAGTATTCCAAGTGTGGCCTTACCAACGCATTGTAAAGTGGTATTAATACTTCACGTGATCTTGATTTTGTCCCTCTGTTAATGCAGCCTAGGACTGCGTTGGCTTTTTTGGCAGCTGCAGCACACGGCTGGCTCGTATTTAAGGGATTGTCCACTAGGACTCCGAGATCCTTCTCAAAGTGACTACTATTGAGCCAGGTACCACCTATACCATACCTGTACATTTGTTTTTTTCTTGCCTAAATGTAGAACTTTCCTTTTTTCGCCATTGAATTTCATTTTGTTAGACAGCGCCCCGTGTTCAAATCCGTCAAGATCCTTCTGTATCTGACAAGCCCGTCTCTTGGAGCGTTGGCTATTCCTGCCAGCTTGGGGCTGAATCAAACCCAACAGGCCATACTCACGTAAGAGCTTCGGCCATCAATCACGGTTTACAACCCTAAACCATCATTATGTCATCCAATATGATTTACAACGGCTTCAGAGCCAAAGAGCTGAATGTCACCTGCGATGCTAATCTGAATCTTTTATCAGATGAGGCCAGAGTCACCGATTCTCCATTCCAGATTCCTGACTTGCTTTTTTTTTTTTGGGTGGGGGGAAGTTTCAGGCCTGAATCTTTATCCTGAGAGCCAACACTCACCTACCCTTTACTACTTAGGCCCTGCTTCAGATGCAAGGCTTCTCCAGAAGCCATTTTTGGAAGAAAAGGAATACAGGTAGCCCTCAACGTACGGCCACATTTGAGCCCAAAATTTCTGGGGTTAAGCCAGAGAGAGAGAGAGAACCGTTAAGCGAATTTTGTTCCATTTTTGTGAACTTTCTTGCCTTGATTGTTCAGTGAATCCCTTGCAGTTGTTCAGTTAGCCACACAGGTTGTTAAATGAATCTGGCTTCCCCGTTTTGATTTCGCTCATCCGAAGGTCGCAAAAAGGGGATCACATCACGTGACCCTGGGGCACTGCAACTGTCGGAAGTACATGCCAGTTTCCAATTTTGATCATGGGACCCTGAGGCGCTTGCCTCACCGTCGTGGAAGGTAGGGAAAAAAAAAACATTTGTAAGTTGCTTTTTTTTTCCCAGTCACTATCTTCGGTCACTAAACGAGTTGCTGTTAAGTTGAGGACTACCTGTATTTTCCCAAATAGAAGCTACGCAAGTAATGTCACGCTCTACCCTTTCTCTTTAAGAAACTCTGCACCAAGGTGCAATTGTTCTTGAGAAATAGCTGTGAAGTCACCCTCCGGGCCCTATGAGTAATCGCTGCTGCCAATGTTGTGGCTCGTGTCACTCTAGTACACAATCAGATGCCGTGCGTAGGAAAAGATGGAGGAAAGGAATGATGGCTGAGTTAGCAAGTTGTCACTGTTGTTGGTTTTTTTTTTTCTTTTAGAATAACAAAACTGCCTCACCCACTCACCTGGCTAAATCGTGACCTTGTGCCACCCTCGTGGGATGAGTTGGGTTGGAAGCTGCTAGCATCTGAAAATTTTGTAACTTTTCTAGGAAGGACTACATTCTGCGTAGTCCTGAGCTAAAGTCACTGAAAATTGGCGTCTTACATTGTTTTCGCTCTAGTTTTTATTTCAGCTAAGAAGCCTGCAAACCTGTTGTGCTAACTATCACACCTGCT
This sequence comes from Daboia siamensis, assembly GCA_024449315.1. Classification (NCBI taxonomy): domain Eukaryota; kingdom Metazoa; phylum Chordata; class Lepidosauria; order Squamata; family Viperidae; genus Daboia; species Daboia siamensis. Next base: position 191,985 of record JAKJMR010018383.1, on the reverse strand, counting down.
CGAGCAGCGGAGATATTTACTGCTTTTGCAAATCATGCTGCCGTTTGCAACAAATTCCAGGCAATAAATAATCATTCACAAATAAGCAAACCGCATTATGCCCGATTACATTCAGGTTCCTAGCTAAGACCCAGGATTTCCTTGGTTGGGCTCTGGGCTAGCTAGAAGACAAAGCCTGGGTTACAGCTTAAAGCCATGGACAACCAGTTCTTGGCACTCTTAACAAAACACTTTTACACAAGCCACAATTTAGGAAGACACCTCAAGTTAAAACAGCACCATGCATAGGCATGTCAGCCAGTTTGGGGTAGTGCTTAAGATGCTGGTCTAGAAATCAGGAGATATGTCAGTTCTAGTCCCACCTTAGACACAAAGTGTAGGGAAGAGAATACAGACCCGGGTCGATAGAGATGCTCTGAACCAGCCAGGCAGCCTCATCTCTCTAAAAAAAACCCTGAGCAACTGGAGTGTGTGCTCATCACTGTAATTCACATAGAGGCCGATAAGAAACATTTGGGAAAGCTGAAGGTTGGAAGGCCAAAAACTGGCCGTTCCCACACAAAGGCCAACTGGGACTCTTTGGCACAATCACCAGGAGACAATCAGTTCTAGTCCCACCTTAGACACAAAGGCCAACTGGGTGACTTCAGAGAAGGAGATGGTGAGTTAATAGTCCTGGCTTAGGCATCAAAGTCAGCTGGGTGGCTTTGGGACAATCACCAGGAGACAACTGGGTGCCTTGGGACAAGCAGATGATGAGTTATATAGTCCTGTAAGCCAGCCAAACCCACCTCACAGGGCAAATTGGAGGAGGAATGACTATTACGTATGTTTGCTGCTTTGAGTTATTTCTACAAATCATAGAGGTGGGATAAAAATCTAATTGAAAATACACTGACTTGCTC
>JAKJMR010018383.1:126111-175187 GCA_024449315.1 Daboia siamensis | reverse complement strand
AGGAAGGAAGGAAGGAAGGAAGGAAGGAAGGAAGGAAGGAAGGAAGGGCAACGGATGGAAACTAGTCAAGGAGAGAAGCAACCTAGAACTAAGGAGAAACTTCCTGACAGTTGGAACAATTAACCAGTGGAACGACCTGCCTACAGAAGCGGTGAATGCTCCAACACTGGAGGTTTTTAAGAAGGGAAGAAAGGAGGAGAGAGGGAAGAGAGTAGAGGAGGGGGAAGGAAGTAGGAAAGTTGGAGGGAAAGAGGAGGAGAAACGGGGAGAAACGGGAGGGGAGTGGTGAGGGAAAGAGGAGAGGAGAGGAAGAAGAGGGAAGTAGGAAAGAAAACAAGAAAGGGAGAAAGAAAGTAGAGAAGAAGGAAGAGAGAAGGAGGGTGGATATAGTGAAAGGGGAAATGGACGAGCAGCACCCAAACTTACGTGTATGTATTTATGTATGGCGATATATTTGTTGACTTGTTTGTGGAAGAAATGGGAAGATAAAATTTTGTGTGTGTGTGTGTGTGTGTGTAATATATATATACACACACACACACACACACACGTGTGTATGTGTGTGTGTGTGTATATATGTGTATACACACACACACACAGACACACATACACACACATACACACACACATACTGGATAGCCATTTGTCTGAAATAATATAGGGTTTCCTGCCTGAGCAGGGGGTTGGACTAGATGACCTCCAAGGTCCCTTCCAACATCATCATCATCATCATCATCATTATTATTATTATTATTATTATTATTATTATTATTATTCACACTTATGACTATTGCAGCATCCTCATGGTCCCGTGATCAAAATTCAGAAGCTTGGCGAATGGTTCATATTTATGACCGTGGCTGCGTTCCAAGGTCAGGTGGTTACCTTTTGTGACTTTCTGACAAGCGCAGTCGGTGTGGAAGCCAGTTTCACTGAACAACCAACCGCCTTACTCATTTAACAACTGCAGTGATTCACTTAAGAACTGTGGCAAGAAAGGTCGTAAAACGGGGCAAAGCCAACTTAACCAATTTCTCACTTAGCAGCCCGAATTGGTTACTTTGTCTGCTCTACCTGTTTGGACTTGGTAAGACGCAAGATGGGTGGACTTCAACTCAACTTCAACTTCAGATCGCTGGCCGGGGAATTCTGGGAGTTGGAAGTCCACCCATCTTGAAAGCTGCCAAGGTTGAGAAACACTGATCTAAGATAAAGGAGAGAAGTAACTATTGCTCTGCTTGGTTACTGTAGCCTGGAAACCAGCAACTTGCCAGCTTAGGCTAGGAGAATGTGTGCTTACAAGGGTCTCTCTCTCTCCCACATACTTTCCGAAGCTTTCCCATTTTAGGCACGGAGGAGTGGGCACTCTGCAAAATGCCAACTCCTCTGCCCAGCCGCCCAGCCGCAGGCAGAGATGATTAAATAAATAGATCGGAAGAGCCAAAGTACCCACCCACTCCTTGGGGGTTTCGGCTATGACTGATCATCCCTTAGAGGGAGAGAGAAAAATATATATCTTATTTTCTCAATACAGACTAATCTTTTCCCCCATAATGAGAACACTTGGGACAGCTGCTGCCAGCCCTCGGGTGCCAAAGATCAAGCACAATAGACTTTTGTTCCGTAGGAATTTAATTTGGTTTCTCTCTGCCCTGGCTTTGAGGCCCCAGACTTGTTTTCAGGAGCCACCTTAGCGCTAGCAAGTCCCCAAGTTTCCGGGGACAATTATTTTCAGAATTGTAGATCTTAGGTTGCTCCCGGCAACACTACATCCCTCGGAGCTTTTTAGGTTGTTGGGCTTTTGTTTTTGGCTCCAGAGGCCAGATCCACCCCTTTCCAAACAAGCAAAATGAAGAAAAGCAGTAATTAATCAAACGAAAGCTTCTATTGGTTCTAATGCACCACCTCGGCCGAAATTAAGGGCGATGCAGTTAGCAAAGTGAGTAGCGTCTTGACTCCAGCTTTCACTGTACATGCTGAGGGCTAGAAACAACCTCACACTTGTTCAAAAATAGTATCAGCTCCCACTGTTCACTGCCCGGCTCTGCTTTTAGCTTCCAATTTTGCCTTAAATGCCTGACCTCAACTGAAAAAGAACACTCCAAACCTTAAAGAACTCCAGGACCAAAGAAGCTGTGAGAACTCAGCCAAAGTTTCAAGTTTTTAAAACAGAGGATGTTTGCAGCTGTTTTAAGCTGGCACAACTGTACCAAGTCTTAAGTAAATCTTAATAATCCTGGAGGAGGAGGAGGAGGGGAAAAAAACATCTTCATTTCAGCTGGCATAAACGCGTCTGTGTATATGTGTATGTGGATTTATCCTAATATGCTCCATTACCGCAAGTGGTTTCTCCAATGTTTCGACATGTCTTGGTGTGTGCTTCCCCCAAAACAATGCTGCTCCTTGAAAAATACATTGTTATCTGGAGGGATAATTATACTCCGGTTCACGGACGTGTTTGGGAAATGCAAATCACACATGCTTTTATTAGAAACACAAATCTTAGCATTTCCCCCCCCCCCCATGGTTTAGCAAATACAAATACAAAACGAAACGAAACGAAACAACCCCCTGCCCTTTTAAAATGGGGATGATTTGCTTGACTTTGGAGATATCAGGAAGAGTGGGCCAATTCAATTTATCACAATTTCTTATATCCCCAAAGAGCAATTGTGTGGTTCATTTTAGACAATTTCTCTTCTTCCTTTCTTTTAAAGAGTACCCCCCTGATTCAATCTCAGCAAACGCTAACGTTTTCAGCAGTACTGCCCACCCTCCAAACAGCCGCTTGACAATTTTGTCAGCCTTGCTAGGCAGACCGGAGGAAGTAATTCTGCTTTACTGTAAAGCTACATTAAAAAGACTTTGGCAAGTCTGAAAGTGGAAATTAACCACTGTCTCCTTTACAGCCTGAGAACGTAGGCAGGCTCCCTTCTGAGTTTCTTCCTTCACCTATTATGCAGCTGTGGGCCATGCCCTCTCTTCTCTGTTACCCAAGGTCTTTCCCACACGCCATTACAGCCGCCTCCTTTACAGGATGAGAAACTAGAGAGGGTCCCATGTGAGCCTTCTTCTCCACCCCTTATGTGGGGTCTGCCGTCCCTTATCTAAACATGCCCTAAAAAGCATCTCACTGTCCCGTTTTTTCACTGTCTTTCTCATATACCATTGCAGTCATCTCCTTTACAGGATAAGAAACTAGGGAGGGTCCCTTTCTTAGCTCTTTATGCAGCTCTGGGCTATGATGTCTCTTATCTGACTGTTCCCTAAGCAGCATCTCTTTTTCCCATTTCCAAAACTCTTTCTCACATAATATTACAGCCCCCTCCTTTACAGCCTAAGAAACTAGGGAGGGTCTCTTCTGAGCGTCTTTCTCCACCCATTTTGCAGCTCTGGACTATGCAGTCTCTTATCTGACTGTTCCCTAAGCAGCATCTCTTTTTCCCATTTCCAAAACTCTTTCTCACATAACTATTACAGCCCCCTCCTTTACAGCCTAAGAAACTAGGGAGGGTCTCTTCTGAGTGCCCTTCTTCGCCCTTTATGCAGCCCTGGGCTATGCTGCCTCTTATCTGACTGTTCCCTAAGCAGCATCTCTTTCCCCCATTTCCAAAGCTCTTTCTCACATACTACTACAGCAATCTCCTTTACTGCCCAAGAGACTAGGGAGGGTCTCTTCTGAATGTCTTTCTCCATCCATTATGCAGCTCTGGGCTATGCAGTCTTTTATCTGACCTTTCCATAGGCAGCATCTCTACCCTCCATTTCCCAAGGTCTTTCTCACATACAGCCTGGGAAACTAGGGAAGGTCCCTTCTGAGCGTCTTTTTCTACCCATTATGCAGCTCTGGGCTATGCAGTCTCTTACCTGGCCTTTCCACAGGCAGCATCTCTTCCCTCCATTTCCCACAGTCTTTCCCACATACCATTACAGCCGTCTCCTACACAGCCTGAGAAGTTAGCGAGGGTCTCTTCTGAACCTCTTTCTCCATCCATTATACAGCTCTGGGCTATGCAGTCTCTTATCCGACCCTTCCCTTGGCAGCATCTCTTTGTCCCCTCTCTCAAGGCCTTTCCCACTGTGACATTACAAATTCCCACTGTAGTATAAACTGTGTCTCCTCTGCTCACCTCTATGTTAAAGGCACTTTCCTCCATTTTTTCAACTTCCATGTCTGCCAGGGGATTCTTCAGATTCTGCAAAAAGAGGGCAGCTTTTCTTTTTCGTTCTGCTTGAAGCTGTTTCTCTTTCGATTCTTTGGAAGCCTGGGCTAATTTCTCTCTTGCTGCAGCTGCCAAACGGTCTTCTAATTTCTGTTTTGCTGGTGGTGGAGGAGGAAAAAGAGAAGGCTGTCATTTAACTCAAGACGTTGGGAGACCAACCGGTTCTTACGCCAAAATGCAGTTTGTTTAAAAACCAGGCATCTTAAAAAAAAACAACAACAACACCAATCCACCCCCCCACAATTTACCCGGCCTTTTAAAGATTGTTTGGAAGAACGCCTAAAAAAAGGTGTACGGCAGAACAAAAGTTTCTTTTTTAAAAAAAGAATAGAAAATGCTGTGACTGCTCTAATAAAAAATAACATCAAACAGCAAGGATTTTCAAAGATGACTTTTCATTAGCTAACAAAAGGCATTGTAAAGAACAAAGACAAAGACGAAACAGCAAAGATGAGGCTGCCCTAAAATTCTGAGAAAAGGGAAGCGTGGGAGTAGGACTAAACAGAGAACAAATCGCACTCAAGTCCTAGAAGGGATGACATTATCTAGACCAGGGCTTTTCAACCTTTCCTGCCCCCCATTGTACCACTTTTAGGATATGGCAACATCCGAGTACCACCAGTCGCCACCAAGCTCAGAGAGCATCAAAAACCTTACAGACCTTCTCCTCTTCTCCTCCATTTTCCTGCAAACCCAACTTCCTTCTATCACTGATGATGTTACCTAGTTAGGTCACGAAACAACCACAGGAAAGCCACCAAGCTCACAGACCACTAAGGTCCCACAGTTCAATCCTGAGCTACGAACATTCTCTTTCTCTTGGGAGACATCCAGATATTAGGAGACATTCTGAAAGACACCAGGCCTCTTGAGTTGGAGCTACTAATGGAACTACAAGAAGAACTCAAAGAAGGCCTGGAGAAGACTTCAAAAAACGGAGCCTATCTCAGGACGGAGCAAGCTAGAATGTGGCAGTAACCATTAGATCTTGGTTACTAAGAACTAAGGCAGCGAAAGGCAACAGGACTAAGATTTAGGCTCGGCACAGAGATATCCAATGTGGCCATTTCTAATCTACTGTCTATCTTTTTCTGGCTCTCATGCAGGGCTGTTCTCATTATCTCCTATTAAGCTACAGACTGAGCTTAATTATCTTTTATACTGCAATGATTCAAAGAACTGAACTCTGCCCTAATGCTGGGTGAACAAAGCAGAAGGCAGATAACCCAGCTCTCTCCAATGCCAAGCAGAGACTCAAGGTTAGAGGAAATTTAAGCATTATACAATACCGGGGAAGATTAATTGGGGCATAAATTGGAGAGGTGGAAAACAATGGTTCTGAGAACCAGTTTCTAAACTAAGTTAAACATTCTGCTGATCGCCCTCACGTGCATCTTCTCTTGCTAATTATGTCTTATTCTAATTATTTCTTAGTTGGTGCTGCTCCCTGCCTCCTTCCACGTAGGGTACAATTACCATGGAAATGTTTTCTGCTTACGCAGACTTTTTCCAACTTTTTCCAATGCAGCGCTAGAACCGAGGGATGGTGACAGAAGGGAGGTTAAGCATGCAAGTACAGTTAGTTGTGTACGCTCAACAGCTTTCATTGTCGCTCGCTGTGCTAATTAAAATAGCCCGTGTGTGTTTGGGCGTGTGACAATTGCAAGCTTGGAAGAGGTGCATTTAAGCCAGGTCATGTTATGAATGCTTCTCTTAGTTGGTTTGCTGATTAAAAAAAACCCACTGATTATTATCAGGCAGTGGTGGTCTCCCAGGTTTTAAGTAGACAGATAAGACAGTGAAGGAGGCTTAAATCACTCAGAGTGCCTTGTGGAGGAGTGAATGCATGGTCCTGATAAGTTCAATGCGACGCTGTTGGTGCTGCAGGCTTTTGAGCAAAATGGAGAAAAACAGGCAAGGAAAAACTGTTAAGAACCAAACATAAGACAGACCTTGGAGAGGGGAAAAAAAGAAAAAAAGAAAAACCACGCATCTCTTCACCTTTTGTTTCCATGCTTTCAAGAGGAGACTTCACCTTTCAGAGGCCTGCCCCTTGACATGGCCTGCCTCTGAATCATGACTTGGCTGGAGCTATAAGTCACAATTAATTAAAAGGGTTGCTGCAATTTATAATCACTGCCCTGCCCTGATAAAATACACCCACCCTGAATACACCCACACATGTAAAAGAGCTGTGACTTAAATAAATTAAGGCTTCAGTTCCTCAGTGCAACTGTTTAACCCGTTTCCACGTGTTTGCTTGCATAAAATATTTTGGTTCTATTAAGACAGTTCCAGAGCCGTGGTGGCGCAGTGGTTAGAATGCAGCACTGCAGGCTAACTCTGCCAACTGCCAGGGGTTCGATTCTCACCGGCTCAAGGTTGACTCAGCTTTCCATCCTTCCGAGGACGGTAAAATGCAGACCCAGATTGTTGAGGGGCAGCAGGCTGACTCTGTAAACCGCTTAGAGAGGGCTGCAAAGCACTGTGAAGCGGTATATAAGTCTAAGGGCTATTGCTATAGATTGACTTAACCTTCCGAGTCAGTTGATTTCTCATAATGTGGGAGTACTTGCATGGTGGATCTGAACCTCTCTGTAAGTCACTTATGGTTATTCTTGAATTTATATAGTGCCTATCCCGTGGTTGGAGGCCACTCTCGAGTGGCCTTGGTATGTGCAGCATTTATTACTAAGAATATTCTATATAATTTAGGCCATCCATTCACACTTCCTGGAGTAACGATCTGGGTTTAAACAGAACCATTTAAAAAACACAAAACAGTAATCTCTGTTGCGTCTGATTTCCCAGCAAGCCTCGCATTTCACTGATATTTTAGAAATGAAATGGATTTGCTTTAGTGCTGATGTACATCTGTGGAAGGATATTAAAAAAGGGGGACTTTATCAAGATTTGTAAACAGTATTTTAAAATACTGCCTATTTTCCGAATACGAAAGACAGAAAATTATTTCCCCTGAAATGCAGTCTGCCAGGTCTCCCTTTTTTACCTGCAGACATGGAATTGAGCAGTAATTATCTGTCTCTGGAACCTGATACTATCCCTCTGCCTTCTTCCTGTAGGATATATATATATATATATATATATATTTGAAAAATGGGTAATTTTATTTGCAAATGGCTTCGCTTTTTTATTAATAATCATATGTTTTCACCTTGTGGAGGAGTTTTTTTTAACAGCAGCTCAAAGTCAACCCTATCACTGTGATGGCTTCATGAGACTTTTTTATCAAATTATGCTGCTGCGTCTTATTGAATTAGACATACATAAATGCAGATTTAATTACCACCCGGCTCCCTTCATTCAGGAAAGGAAAAATGGAAAGGAGAATAACATTTTCTTTCCTCCTCTGCCTCATTTATTTCGTGTCTAATATGGCAAACGTCAAGGACCACAAATGGCTCGGTTATTTACTAGCAAATATATTTCGTGTGCGATGGCTACCTTGGTATAAAACAAGCCAGCATTGCTGATTTACGATGAACATTTCACACAGGTAATCTTTGACTTACAACCGTAACTGAGCCCTTAATTTCTGCTGCTGGATGAGACATTGCCTAAGTCAATTTTGCCCCGTTTTACGACCTTCCTTGCCGCAGTGCTTAAGCGAACCACTGCAGTTGTTAAAACTAGGAACACGGTGGTGGAATCTGGCTTCCCCACTGACTCGGCCTGTCAGAAGTTTGCAAAAGGGGTTCACTGCAACTGTCATAAATAAGAAGCAGTTGCCAAGCAGTCAAATTTGAGTCACGTGACCATGGGGCTGCTGCAATGGCCATTAAGTGTGAAACATGAGCTGTTTTAAGTCGACAAGTACTTGCACTTCCTCTCTTTCATGTCTGCACAGGCAGACGAGAGACAAAAGGAAGAGAAGAGATATTTAACAGTTGGATTCATGCAACTTCCAGATGTGTGAGCTTCCACGCCCCAAACTCCTAGCCGCTGCTGGGAAATCTGGGGTTCAGACGTCCATGCAGCTGGAAACTGCCGCTTCTGAGAAACTCGTCTATAAGGTAGCAATAATGACACTTTATTGAGCTTCAAACTCAACAAGTGCTCCTGATTATTTATGCCTGACGTTGTATGATCAGGTCTTTTTGACTGGCAATGTGAGATTCCCGTTCGCTTTCAAAAAGACTTGCTTGGCAATGTTTTCTGTAAGATCCCTTTCAACTCCATGAATCCATGAGCGGGGAAGCAAGGAATGAAGGATTTGCCTTCAGCCTTTATTCGGTCGCTGGAGAAGACCGTTCTCTGGTGTGCTACGCGTTGGCATTTCACTCTCGATTGCCTTGATCTCGGTTAGTCTGTAGGTATGGCCTCCTCTTCAGAGCAGGGGCCCAGTAGATTTAATGCTTCATTAAAGAGCTAGTGCTTTAACGATTCTGGGCCTGCGTTGTGCTACGCAGGATGCGCACTTCCAAAACGTTTATTGAAACAAAACTCACTACTTCGTGCAGTAGCCTGCTCCACTAGCTAATAGCTTTTGCAGTTATAAAGATAAAACAGAGTAAGCGAGCTGGAAGGGACCTTGGAGGTCTTCTAGTCTAAAGCAAGAAACCTTACACCGGATGTCTCCAACCTTTGGGGCACTCTGAACGGTCACTAAATGGAATCTGCAGGACTACCTGCAATTTAATGTCTACTCCTTTTGGGCACCAGGGACCGGTTCTGTGGAGAGGTTTTTCCACAGATCGGAGAGTGCATGGTTTTGTGTGCTGCCTACATCCCACGGATGGGGCTTTGCTTGTTTCTGCGGACCGGTTGCTGGCATGCTGCGGCCTGGTACTGGTCCACGGACCGGGGGTTGGAGACCCCCTGCCTTACCCTCAAATAGTTGTCCAGTCTCTTCTTAAAAACCTCCAGCGATTGAGGACCCACAACTTCTGAAGGCAAGTCATTCTACTGGTTAATTGTTCTGTCAGGAAGTTTCTCCTTAGTTCTAGGTTGTTTCTCTCTTTGATTAGTTACATCAGTCCTGAATCTACTTCCTTGTAATTTTAATTCCTTGGTTCTAATCCTAAACCCCCTCTAGAAAATCCAGCATCTGCATGAAGGGAATCAATTTTCATATGGGCAAGGCGTTTACACCAGCAGTGTGTTGCAGGTAGTCCGTGAGTTATGACAGCTTCTTTACAATGGGACTGAAAAAAAAAGCGACTCATGAGCGTTTTTCACACTTGCGACCGTTGCTGCATCCCTGTGCTCGCATGATCAAAATTTGGATGCTTGGCAACCGGTTCCTATTTATAACGGTTGCAGTGCCTTGGGGTCACTTTGTATTCCAAATCACCAGCAGGCAGGATAAGAAATAATGGATGGAAATTAATCAAGGAGAGAAGCAACCTGAAATTAAGGAGAAACTTCCTAACAGTGAGGACAATAAACCAGTGGAACGGCTTGCCACCAGAAGTTGTGGGTACTTCATCACTGGAGGTTTTGAAGAAGAGACTGGACAGCCACTTGTCTGAAACGATATAAGATCTCCTCCTCAAGCAGGGAGTTGGACTAGAGGACCTCAAGGTCCCTTCCAAATGTTATTTTGCCCTTCCTTCCTTCCTTCCTTCCTTCCTTCCTTCCTTCCTTCCTTCCTTCCTTCCTTCCTTCCTTCCTTCCTTCCTTCCTTCCTTCCTTCCTTCCTTTCCTTCCTTCCTTCCTTCCTTCCTTCCTTCCTTCCTTCCTTCCCTCCCTCCCTCCCTCCCTCCCTCCCTCCTCCATCACTGGAGGTTTTCAAGAAGAGGAAGGACAGCCAATAGTCTGGAATGGTAGAGGGTCTCCTGCCTGAGCAGGGGGCTGGACTAGAAGACCCCTAAGGTCCCTTGCAGCTCCGTTCTGATTATTATACAGAGACTCGTATTTCATGTGCCTTCTGTTCTCTTTCCATCATCCCCCGCTGAGCAAGGTCTCAGCCCCGCCCTAGGCAGAATTAGCTTTCAAACAAGGTGAAGGATAAACCCCAGTTGATCCAGACCATCGAATTCTTACCTTGCTTGGCTTCCAGCTCTTCCTGAGTCAGTTGAGGCCTCTTCTCTTCCAGGGTGCTGCCGGAGGGGGCGAGGAGGCTGGCACTGTTGGAGGTGCCGCTGGCATTCTCTTGGCCCTCTTTGCCTCCTTCCTCCTCCTCCTCACTATCGTCATCAAGTTTCACCCGGTTCTTCTCCAAGGGAAGCATGTCGTTTTCTTTGGCCCGGATCGCGAAGCTGATGGGGGCAAAGGAAGCTGTGGGAAAAGAAAGGATGATTTATAATTACAAACTGAAACCCATTGGGTCTAGTGGTCAAGGCGCTAGTCCCACCTTAGGCATGAAAGCTAGCTGGGTGATTTTAAGTCAATCACCGGGTGACTGTGAATTCTAGTCCCACCTTAGGCATGCCATCTGGCTGGGTAATTTTGGGTCAATCACCAGGAGACAGTGAGTTCTAGTCACACCTTAAGCATGAAAGCTAGCTAGGTGACTTTAGGTCAATCGCCAGGGGACTGTGAATCCTAGTTCCGCCTTAGGGATGCCAGCCAGTTGAGTAATTTTGGGTCAATTACCAGGAGATGGTGAGTTCTAGTCCCACCTCAGGCATGAAAGCTAGCTGGGTGACTAGGTCAATGACCAGATGACTGTGAATTCTAGTCCCATCTTAGCCATGCCAGCTGGCTGGGTAATTTTGGGTCAATCATCAAGGCGATGGCGAGTTCTAGTCCTGCCTTAGCCGTAAAAACTGACTCGGTGACTTTGAGCCACTCCTCTCTCAGCCAAGCCACTTCAGAGGGCTGCTGTTGTGGAGGAGGAATGTCGGAGACCATTGCCATCTCTGAATTATTTGTAAAAATAATAAAGGCAGGATACAAATAAATAAATATCTTTTTATTGCCCATTGCGGAGTTTTTTTGGAGTGGGTGGGAGAAGTAGGGGGAACAGAATAGAGGAGGATGTAGCCCTCCATTCATGCTGAATTTTAATTCTCCTTTTAACGAAGTCTGTTCAGACCAGTGTAGGACATACAGCAGGGGTCCCCAACCCCAGATCCATGGACCAGTACCGGTCCGTGGCATGCCAGCAACCGGTCCGCACAAACAAGCCAAGCCCCATCTGCGGGATGCAGGCAGCATACAAAAACCACATCCCCTCCAGTCCACAAAAAAAAACCCTCTCTCCACGGAACCGTCCCTGGTGCCCAAAAGGTCAGGGATCTTTTGACACAGAGGAGGATAAATAAAGCCAAAAAGGAAGTATCAGAAAGCAAATGGTTACCTCCATCCATTTTTTGCCTCGGCCTCTTAACCACATGCAGCCATGGGCCCCCAAAAGCCCTGCTCTGCCCCACCCCCACCCCCAAAGGCGGTCCTTGGAAGAGCCTTGGTGGAGCAGTGGCTAATGCCTCCTTAAGTAACACCAGCTGCCTGCAATTAGTGCAGGTTCGAGTCCCACCAGGCTCAAGGTTGACTCAGCCTTCCATCCTTCCCAGGTAGGTAAAATGAGGACCCAGATTGTTGGGGACAATAAGCTGACTTTGTAATAATGCCGCTTGGTGTGTTTGTGTGAAAGCCCTAATAAGCAGGCATATACATAGAATGAAGGCTACTGCTAAGCTTGTAAGCCGCCCTGAGTCTTCGGAGAAGGGCGGGATATAAATGGAATTAAAATAAATAAAAATAAAATAAAATAAAGGAGGTTGCTCCCCCTGCAAAAACAGAATTATACTACGGAATTCCCTTCTGAGTGTGTCACACCTGGCCGCATCATTATTTGGATGAAAACAATATGTTTTTTCCCAGGAGTTTGGGGATTTTTTCCCCCCAGACAACTAGTTATTTTCTATGGATTAAGGGTAAGCTCAGTTATCCATCCAGGACCCCTGGGTAATCAAAATGGCTTCCTCGACATGCACAAGGGAGACCCCAGCAAGCTTAAAGGGACCTGTGCTTGCCAGGAGCCTTGGTGTGTGTGTGTGTGTGTGTGTGTGTGTGTGTGTGGGGTGGAGAAACATAACAGAGGAGAAAAGCAGAACTGCTGAATGGAAATGGAAAATGCTTAATGTTGGGGATTAAAAGACGCAAAACTGGCAACCAGGTCTCTGAAAGAGGACCGTTGTGTACGGGATCCCTTGGTTGCAAATCAGAATTGGGCTGCAACCACTGGCTTAAACCGTCCCTCCTTTGCTATTGTTGCTGAGGCTTGGCACAGCCTTCTAATGACTGTTTGTGTGTTGTGGTTCCCTCTAATTAGCTGTCGCCTCGGGATAAAAATACGCAAGAAAATATTGTGACCGTACATCCTGCTGTCTAATTTCTTTTAGATCTCTCTTAAAGGAATGAGAGTGGGGGAGGATTAATATTAAAAAATTTTAAAAAAAATGATAGTGTGTTTACAAGCATGCTTTTTCTGGAAACAAGGACCAACATTACAGCTTTTTTAAAACTTGCCCCCGACAGACTCAACACACCACCGCACAGTTGCTTTTAAAGGGAAAAAAAAGCTTTAGTAAATTGACTTTGTATTAAAGGGGATGGAGTAAAAACCATGTGGATACATCTGCCCCGAGGCTTATACCCACTAAGTAGGAAAGGCCCTTTGTACAATTTGCAATTACACGTGAGAGGTGTTCTTCAACTTCCAGGGAGTTAACTTGGCGTTTTTTTACCCTGGATAATAAAGCCCCTGCTGTTTGGGTGATATGGACACCATTTGGACCTGATCAGGCTGCCAATCTGTGAAAAATACCACTGGAACCCCCTATTGACATTCAACATCATCAACCTATTCTCCAAAGCACCTGCAGGCAGGACAGAAAATGATGGATGGAAACTAATCAAAGAGAGAGCTAACTAGAATTAAGGAGAAGTTTCCTGACAGTGAGAACAATTAGTCAGTAGAACAGCTTGCCTCCAGAAGTTGAGGGTGCTCCAACATTGGAAGTTTATTTTATTTATTTATTTATTTTTATTTTTATTCCATTTATATCCCGCCCTTCTCCGAAGACTCAGGGCGGCTTACAAGCTTAGCAGTAGCCTTCATTCTATGTATATGCCTGCTTATTAGGGCTTTCACACACACCCCAAGTGGCATTTTTACAAAGTCAGCTTATTGCCCCCAACAATCTGGGTCCTCATTTTACCTACCTCGGAAGGATGGAAGGCTGAGTCAACCTTGAGCCTGGTGGGACTCGAACCTGCACTGATTGCAGGCAGCTGGTGTTACTTAAGGAGGCATTAGCCCACTGCTCCACCAAGGCTCTTGGTTTGACTCTACGAGGTTTAATTCAAGCCCTGTTCTATGAGATAGATAAGATAGGTAGGTAGGTACATAGATAAGATAGGTAGATTGGTAGACAGACAGACAGACAGACAGACAGACAGACAGATAGATAGAGCTTCCTGAGGTTTTAAGAAATTGGACAACCACTTGTCCAGAATCAAATAGGGTTTCCTGCTTGACCAGGGGGTTGGACTAGAAGACCTCCCAGGTCCCTCTTCCAACTCTGTTGTTCTGTATTCTTTCGGGGGCTTCTTTTAGCCCTCTCCAATTCATCAAAATAAGGGATGCGGTAGCTCAGTGGGTTAGGACGCTGAGCTTGTCGATCAGAAGGTCGGCAGTTTGGCTGGTTGAATCCCGAGTGCCACGTAGCAGAGTGAGCTCCTGTTACTCGTCCCAGCTTCTGCCAACCTAGCAGTTCGAAAGCACGTAAAAATGCGAGTAGAAAAACAGGGACCACTACGGTGGGAAACAGCGTTCCGTGTGCCTTTGGCGTTGTCATGCCGGCCACATGACCACGGAGACGTCCTCGGACAAGCGCTGGCTCTTCGGCTTTGAAACGGAGATGAGCACCGACCCCTAGAGTCGGAAATGACTAGCACGCATGTGCAGGGGAACCTTTACCTTTACCTTAATTCATCAAAATCCATTTAAGTTAGCAATGCACGGATTACTTGCCTTTCATTTCATAGCCTGTCTCTCATCTTAAAAATCGTAATTCAGCGGCACCTTTTAAGAAGTGGGCTGGGAGCCAGGCGGAACATTCCTGGGTGCCAAAATGTGACTTTGTCCTCTCCAGGGGTTTGATCTGGGCCGAGACTTACCTTTTATCAGTTTGCCATCGTTGGCAATTCTGATGGCTGCCAGGTCCTTTGCGTTACTTCCTTGAGCAGCTGAATCGGCATCTTCTGGAATCTGCTCGGCAGGAAACTGGGCCTCTCCAGGTGCCGTGCTGGAGGCAGCATCGCTGGGGACGTCCTCTGATAAGGAGGCCACCTGCTTTTAAAGAGGGGAGAAAAAAAATCCACTATGTAGCCCGCTTCAAAACTGAAAGCTGTAGCGGAATAATTGTGAGGAAACCCACCAAGCGACAAACAACATGCTTTCAACTGGGCAGCGCATAAAACCCACGCTGGGTTCTTTAAGGATGTTTCAAACTGATGAATGAAACTGCTTAAAAACAGCATGCATTGCCCTGCTTTTGAGCCAGGAGCTCTTCCAAACAGGTCACCATACTGACAGCTTAGCAGGTCTGAATAATTTCACAAGAGCTGAATTGAGCGTTCAACAGCAGCACAGGCAGGCAGTCCTTGGGTTAGTTAGGGCCATTTATTTAATGACCAAAGTTATGAAAGCACCCTCAGAGGTGACCCATGATCGCTCCTCGCCCTTATGACCGTGGCAGCATCCTCACGGTCATGTGATCAAAATTTGGGCGATTCTCAACCCAAATTTGTGATGCTTGGAAACTGACCAAGGAGAGAAGCAACCTGGAATTAAGGAGAAACTTCTTGACGGACAGTGGGACAGCTTGCCACCAGAAATTGTGGGTGCTCCATCACTGGAGGTTTTTAGGAAGAAACTAAATATTCACCTGTCCGAGATAGTATAGGTTCTCCTGCTTGAGCAGGGGGCTGGACTAGAAGACCTCCAAGGTCCCTTCCAGCTCTATTCTATTCTATTCTATTCTATTCTATTCTATTCTATTCTATTCTATTCACAGTAGTAAAGCTGAAGGGACCTTGGAACTAATCTATTCTATTCTGTTAAATTCTATTCTCTTCTATTCTCTTCTTACTCTCCATTCCATTCCATTCCATTCAGAATGCCATTTATGATCTTCCTAGCCAGCCCTGACAAGCAAAGACAATGGGGAAGCCACTTGTACATGGGTCTCTGGGCGAGAGCGTCTGGGGCCCTTACAATTTCACGATAGGGATTCTGATACCAGCAAATTGGCAGCGTATGAGAAGGTATTATTATGTCTCGGAACGAAAAGATAAAGGAACATCATTTCTGTCTTTAATCAATGCCGTGATGGAAGGGAGAACTGTGGAAGGCGCATAAAATGTTCAATCAAACCAACTTAAGCAAGTATTTTATCAGAAGCAATACCCATCCAAGATAGGCTTCCTCAACTTCCAGACCATTTTTTAACAGGTTCAGGAGACAATGAGAACACCAAAACCTGCCTAAAATCAACTAATTCAGCCATCAACACTAACACACCCAAGCCTTTCTGGTTGTCTTAGAGATGAGGTTTGCAAAGCTCTATCAGAGACTGGTTGCAGAAGCAAAAAAAGACCTGGGTATTTTATGCTCCCTCGGCCACATGGCTGTCCTTGGCCAGTTCATGTAGTCTGTTTTTATTTGGAAGGTGACTGCTATTTTTCTCCCCCCAATTTACGTAAGTGCATGCATGCATCCCTACGCATTTTCATAACCCTGTTGGTTCAGCCCTCCAAAACAGTCCCAGTTCCTCATGTGGCCCCTTGGGATAAGTAATTGCCCACCCGTCACTACCCTGAATCTCTTCCCCAAGGTCCCTTTGGGACCGTGCAGTACCTTATATCAAGACTGACTTGGTTAAGATGCCTGCTAACTTCTATCGCTACTCAACTTGCCAGAGAAACAGGAGTGGGTGGCTAGAAAGACGGAAGGCGACGGGATTCTAAAAAGCCATCCAGGGACCATGAGATCCAAGGTCACAAAAGCAGGTGTCTGACGGAGAAGTGGACCCTTCTCATAACAAACCAAAGAAGGATGATTGGGCAACATGAACACTCGGTGGGTGGGGCTTATGGAAGGCTATTTTTAACTCGCCAGATTTTCGCGCGGGGAAAAACCAGAGCTGTTTTTTTTGCTTCTTCAGTTCTGAGATGACTACTCAACAAAGTTTATCTTTTACGGCATTTCAATGTCTGCAGATTCCTTCATCTTGCGTTCGCTAGTCAAGACGGTTGATATCTCTACTCGGGCTTCTTTCGGGAAAGGTCGGTGTTGCCAAACTCTCCCCCTCTGCTCGTTACAGGTGTACAATCCATTACACCAGCAGAAGAAAAGGATGGAGCAGTTTCTCCACCAGCATTAATTTCCAACAGGCTGAACCAGTTCTTCTAATTCTCAGCAACGGATCTGGATGAGAACTGAATTCTACTCCAAGCTGGAAATGGCCTTGGTTGGAAACCCTGGGCCACAGCATGAACACCAAGGCCAATCATTTTACATTTCAGTTCTCATTCAAGTGTACGTGACGCTATTATTTCACGATCGTTACAGCGATCCAGAGATTCATTAACGAGCCCTGTGCTAAAAGCTCACATTATGACTGTACAAAGCCATTTTGGATGAAAAAAAAATGACTCAAGATATACTGAGGGTTTGGGGGAGGGGGGGCGAGAATGAAGCCTTCAAGGAACAATCTTCAGGTCTAACTCTGCTTATCTGCTGCCTCTAATAGCACCAATAAAGTTTAAGAGTGCTCGTGGCAGGAATTTCTATCCCCCTATGCTCAAAAAAGAAGAAATAAATACATTAGCTAGTACATTTCAGTCCTAAGAGCACTGTCTTCAAAAGAGGAAGGCGGTGAATTTATTCATGAAAGATCTGGCTACATTTTGCTTAATGAGGAAGAAATGTAATTGCAAGAAAAAATTAATGATCGAATTGGAAGCTACCTTGAGTGGATTTAACAGTACTGTATATATTTGCTTACCGTATCAGTTTTTAGCTAATTTCATGCATTGCCTTCAAGCGTGGTTTAAGTGTCGTTGGCTGGATAAGTTATAATTTGGCTGTCTTTACTCTTTAAACTAAAAGGGACGTGGTGGCTCAGTGGGTTAGGACGCTGAGCTTGTCAATCAGAAGGTCAGCAGTTTGGCGGGTCGAATCCCGAGTGCCGCGTAGCAGAGTGAATTACTCGTCCCAGCTTCTGCCCACCTAGCAGTTCGAAAGCACGTAAAAATGCAAGTAGAAAAACAGGGACCACTCCAGTGGGAAGGTAACAGCGCTACGTGCGCCTTTGGCGTCTAGTCATGCCGGCCACATGACCACGGAGAAGTCCTCGGACAAGCGCTGGCTCTTCGGCTTTGAAATGGAGATGAGCACCGGCCCCTAGAGTCGGAAACGACTAGCACGCATGTGCGGGGGAACCTTTACCTTTACCTTTACCTTACTCTTTAAACTAAACCCGATTAGATCACCATGATTCCTAAACTACAGGCTCGACTTAAGACAGCAACTGGGACTGAAATTTCTGTCGTAAGTCACAGCAATCATGAGTCATCACATCATTAAGCAAATCTGGCTTCCCCAATTTTGACTTTTGTTGGTCGAAAGTGGCTGGGAAGGTGGCAAATTGTCAGCACGTGACCTGAAGATGCTGCAACTGTCATAAATGCGGCTGATAGCCAAGTGCCGGAATTGCGATCATACGGCGGTGGGGGTGGGGTGGGCAAATGGCGCAACGGCTGAGGACGGGCCGACGTAATTTCAAACTATTGTTAAACGAACGGTCGTGAGGTTGGAGGGTTACCTGTGCAGTTTACAAACCACAGCGAGTGTAACCTGCTCTGCTGAGAGCCACCAAACTGTATCGTGGCTTAGGATAATGTGCTTATGAAACCTGAAGCTAATTATTGACATTCATCAGCTCTGTTAACTGAAATGGAATTTTGCTTAGTAAACGTTACATACCAACTGAGTATTTTTGGGGAGGGCGGGGCGGAAAGAACAGAAGTGTTAAAAAAGCATCACGGTCTTCCTATAAACATTACGTGATCTTTGATGAAAATGTAATGTTTGTGTGTGACCTAGCAGGGTTCTCTCTGTCTTCAAAAAGAGAAGCAACCTGGAATTAAGGAGAAACTTCCTGACAGTGAGGACAATTAACCAGTGGAACAGCTTGCCACCAGAAATCGTAGGAGCTCAATCACTGGAGGTTTTTAAGAAGAAGCTAGACAGTCACTTGTCTGAGATGGTATAGGTTCTCTTGCTTGAGCAGGGGGCTGGACTAGAAGACCTCCAAGGTCCCTTTCTATTCTATTCTCTTCTGTCCTGTCCTATTCTTATCCCATCCCTTTTTAAAAAAAATAAACAGTTCACATGTCATGTTCCTCCCCTCGCCCCCTGGAAAACACACAACATTGTTTGACGGCCCATTAAACTGAACGGCAAAAAATCTGTTTAAAATTGGAAGAGCACTCTGCTTCATTAGTGTCCCAGCTATTAATTTCAAAAGCACCCTTGTCCCCATTATGGCAAAAAGGAGCGAAACAGAGAGTTTCCTGGCAACCACACGGCGTGTTTACAATCTGTTTCATCAAATACAATAAAGCGCACAGTAAACCATTCAGAGAAAAACATAAAAGGCAGAACACAGAGCAATGCGGCCCTGCAAGTGACCTAGCCATACTGGGGGGCTTGTGTCACAAAAGCTTCTGAAATAAAGGAAAAACTCAAAATACACACTGCGAATGATATCCTGCATTTCACTGGCAATTGGTAATATTACCTAAACCAGGAAAATCTAGTGCACTGGCCCAAAAGGAAGGTGAGTCTGAATTTAACCTCAAACCCCCCCCCCCCCCCCAAGGAAGATGAGACAGAGCTGTCCATACTACCCATGAGTACAGAAGACCACTGTGCCAACTTAGTGGTACCAATTACTAACCTCAGTTCAAGGGCAAAACCACACATTAAAATTAACCAAGTTCAATAACAACTGCCTATAAGATGCTCATTTCTAAAATTGGAGGATCCCATCGGATTACATCGATCATTTTCATCCAGATATATAACATAGGCTCATATTTTAAAAAGCCTTTAAACAGTGTATACACACACACACACACACACACACACGCACGCACGCAGAATTGGCTTCCAGCCATTTTAAGGTAAGGGGCATACACACGGACAGGGAGAATATCTGTGAGGTCCTTGGCATTCTCTGAGCTTGGTTGTTTTCTTGCAGATGTTTCATTACCTACCTTGATTACCTTATCACCAAGATTAACAGCAAATCAACAGCTAAGTTGTAAACCCAACTCACTCAAGGAACTACCAAGAAGAAAAGACTTCGATCAACAATGACAGGGCAAGTTACTTTTGTGTATCAACAGAGAGCAAACTCCGTACTCTTCTAGCACTGATGATGTTACCCAGTTGGGTAATGAAAGGTCTGCAGGAAAACTACCAAGCTCAGAGAATACCAAGAACCCACAGTCCTTCTCCTCTTCCCCTTCCACTCCGTAAATCCCATTCCCTTCTAGCACTGATGATGTTACCTAGCTGGGTCATGAAAGATCTGCAAGAAAACCACCAAGCTCCGAGAGCAACAAGGACCCCACAGTCCTTCTCCATGAACCCCACATGCCCTTCCAGCACTGATGATGTTCCCTAGTTGGGTCATGAAAGGTCTGCAAAAAAACCACCAAGCTCAAAGAGCACCAAGGACCCCACAGTCCTCCTTCTCCTCCTCCTCTCCATAAATCCCACTCATCAACCCCTCCCACAGTAACAAAGAGGGCACACAACACATTTTTTAGGAAAAAAAACCCACTGATGGGGAACTGGTTCCTCTCTGAACTGCCCCAGTTGACACTCCGGGGATAAAACAAGCCAACAAGCCAGCATGTTATCAAAGTTATATTATAATTTCATAAACCTACCTTTGAGCTGTCATTAGCCTCTTTCTGAAGGAAGAACTGTTTCTTAAATTCGTAGTAGGCATTGTACTGATGCCAAGGCTGCAGAAATTCAAATCTGATAAGAGAAGAGACAAAAATGTGGATAGTTGTCAACTGTCAAAGCGTTCGAGATAACCCAGGAGTAAACACAGTAAACAGTGGTCTATAGTAAATGGTGGTTTATCTTACACGATCTACAATATCATATACCAGGAATAATATACATAAACGTACCAATACAGAAGGATCTCTTTAACACACTAGAGTTACAGCAGGAAATGGAAGAGAGAACATATCAGCAGAACTTCTCTTTTATACAAAGGCTCTTAAGAGACACAGACCCTGCTGAGTCATTCCCATCATTACATCTTACATTACATAAGCTGGTTAGCTGTTAAATCATTACCTTAACATCAACGTATGACCACAGATTGGACTGGACTGTTGGTCCTTAAGTTAGTCCTTACGGTCTTAAGTTGTGTTGGACAATTTTCAGGGAGGTGGATTAAGTGATCCACTACCAGTAAAGTGAATCCAGCTATGCCATGAGCGTTTTAAGCTGCAAATTACAATCCCAGGATGTGCTGGCGAATGTGATTGTTGTAAGTGCAGATACAGGTTATAAGTCACTTTCCCCCCCCCCCCAAGGCTGTTGTAACTTTGAATCATTGTAAGTTGAAAGTTGAGAACTACTTATGATACAGGCAGCCCTCGACTTACAACAGTTCATTAGTGACTGTTAAAAAATTACGACACTGAAAAAAAAAAGTGACTTTTCACACTTTTGGGACCTGCTGACAAGCAATCGGGGAAGCCCGATTCACTTAGCAGCCATATTACTAACCTAACAACTGCAGTATTCACTTAACAGCTGTGGCGAGAAACCTCACAAAATGAGGCAAAATCCACTCAACAAATGCCTCACTTAACGTCAGAAATTTTGGGCTACCTCTGTGAGGGAGATGGGTAATTTAAAAAGATGATACAGAAGTCAGTGTGGGGAAAATTACCTACGGGACCACCTGCTGCCGGCGTCAACTTCCCTCCGTCCAGTGCGCTCCCACAGAGAGGGCCTCCTCAGGGTACCACCGGTCAGAGAATGTCGGCTGGTGACCCCCAGTGGGAGGGCGTTCTCGGTGGGCGCACCAGTCCTTTGGAACCGCTCACTGGCTGAACTCCGGATGGCCCCCGACCTTCGCTCCTTCCGGCGTGATCTAAAAACTTATCTATTCGAACAAGCCGGCCTGGTCTGATGGGTTTGGGGTTTTAACACTGTTTTTAACTAATTTACTGCATCGGGCACAATCATTTAATTTTAAATCTTATATTCTGTATTCTTATTTTTATTGCCCTGTACACCGCCCTGAGTCCTTCGGGAGAAGGGCGGTATATTTATTTATTTATTTTTATTTTAATTCCATTTATATCCCGCCCTTCTCCGAAGACTCAGGGCGGCTTACAATTTAAGCACAAACCAATGTGCTTAGCAATAGCCTTCATTCTATGTATATGCCTGCTTATTAGGGCTTTTGCCCCCCCCCCCCCAAGCGGCATTATTACAAAGTCAGCTTATTGCCCACAACAATCTGGGTCCTCATTTTACCTACCTCAGAAGGATGGAAGGCTGAGTCAACCTTGAGCCTGGTGGGACTCGAACCTGCACTAATTGCAGGCAGCTGGTGTTACTTAAGGAGGCATTAGCCCACTGCTCCACCAAGGCAGTATAAATCAAATAAATAAATAAATAAATAAATAAATAAATAAATAAATAAAAATATACATGCGCACAAACCACCGTCCCTCAACTGTAAGTCGTGGCTTTAATTTATTATTTCCTCACCTAAGGAACAAAAGATGCTATTTGATATTCGGAGAATATATGCCTGGAAGCCAAGTTTCAAGATTCTTGGGCAGTAACGTTTTATTGTTAACTTCCAGAAGTTTCTTGAATTTTAACGGGAGGAACTACAGTAGATTCCTACGGTTTGTTTTGGGTTTTTTTTTTTTTTTGTCCTTTTCTGACAAGACTGTCAATAAGCAGGCGGAACAAAGCTACTTGCTTGCAGGGTTATTGTAAAACGAAATTAAGAGCGAAGTCTCCCCTACTCACCTCGGATCATTCTTGGCACGAACGCTGGTCTCAAATTTAATCCCATTTCTTGCAACGTACTCAGCTAGCTTGTCAATTACAGGTTGGATATCTGGAGGTGGAGGAATGACGGCAACCACTGGTGGAATTGAGCTGGGAAATGTCAAGAGTTGTAAGATTTACACAGTAAGATTTACACAGGCAGAGAACACAATCTATTAAAGGGGGGAGGGAGGGGAGAAGGAGCTCAATTTTTAAGACATCACATGACTGAGGGCTAAACAGGGAAAAGCCAGGTATTTCAACAGCATCAGGGGAGGAAAAAAAAAAAAAAAAGGGAAATGCAGATCAAAGGTCCAGGCAGGCTTTTAAAAATTTTAGACGTTCGACTAAGATGAGGATGAATCTGAATGATTCATTCTGGCAATTCTGGAGATTCTGCAATTGTTTGAAGCAGGATGGTCAGCAGCGAGAGGAAAAGAAGGGGCTTGGGAATAATTTTGTATGCAGAGCTTCTGTCAGACAATAGGTACTTATTGAAATTCTTTACGTATTCTAGAGAGCTAAGATCCTGCTTTAATTGCATGCTGTTCTTTCTTTTATGGGAGAGATACACACCCACACGCTATTATTTTCATTACGAGAAACTCTAGCGTGATATTCATTTCAAATATTTATGTTGTGCAACTAAAAAGAAATGCTAGCAGTACAATCAACCGCAGAAACCACGTTATTCGATTTTTATCCCAACTTTATTACTTTATAAGTTACTCAAGGCGGCAAACATACATGATAACTTAATCCTTCCTTACAACAACAGCCATGTGAGGTGGATTGGACTGAGAGAGGAGGACTGGCCTGGAGTCGCCCAGCTGGCTTTCATGGCTAAGGCAGGACTAGAACTCCCAATCTCTTGGTGATTGGTCCAAAGTCACCCAGCTGGCTTTCATGGCTAAGGCGGGACTAGAATTCCCAATCTCCTGGTGATTGCTCCAAAGTCACCCAGCTGGCTTTCATGCAGTAGCTAAGGTGGGACTAGAACTCCCAATCTCCTGGTGGTTGGTCCAAAGTCACCCAGCTGGCTTTCATGTCTAAGGTGGGACTAGAACTCCCAATCTCCTGGTGATTAGTCCAAAGTCACCCAGCTGGCTTTCATGTCTAAGGCGGGACTAGAACTCCCAATCTCCTGGTGATTGGTCCAAAGTCACCCAGCTGGCTTTCATGACTAAGGCGGGACTAGAACTCCCAATCTCCTGGTGATTGCTCCAAAGTCACCCAGCTGGCTTTCATGTCTAAGGCAGGACTAGAACTCCCAATCTCCTGGTGATTAGTCCAAAGTCACCCAACTGGCTTTCATGGCTAAGGTGGGACTAGAATTCCCAATCTCCTGGTGATTGGTCCAAAGTCAGCCAGCTGACTTTCATAGTTAAGGTGGGACTAGAACTCCCAATCTTCTGGTGATTGGTCCAAACTCACTCACTTGGTTTTTCATGCCTAAGACGGGTCACCATCTCCTGGTCACTGGCCCAAGTTACCCAGCTGGCTTTCATGACTAAGGCAGAACTAGAATTCATTGTCTCCTGGTTTCTAGGCCAGCATGTTAACCACTAGACCAAATTGGCTCTCAAAAATGAAAAGAAAAAAAAAAGATGGACACTATGTCCTCATGTGGGACACTAGAATAAAATTAGCATCATCAAGCTTTGAAATGTCCAACAGAATATCCTCTCCAGAACGTCAACTTGGGAAGACCCATCTGGAAGTGGGTGGTTCATTAAACAGAAATTAAATAGGCTTCTTGCACATTATCAGCCTGCACAGGGCTGGCAAGGGAGGAAAGCAGATTATTTTTAGTGAAAAGATTAATTGCTGACCAAGAAGGCCATCAAAAAAAAATGACAAAAAGCCTTTAAGAATATCATGCATGAAACAAAAAGACCAGACAAATGTCGGCTCTTTTGCGCTCTGTCTAAAGCTCTGACAATTTTAGGATGCAATGAGACAGCCTTGTATTTGAGCTGCCTTTTTAATTATTAACATTTAACTACTTTAACATATGCAATGGTCCACTGCCTGGTAACTGGGAAGCCTCCTTGCCAAAGCCTGGTCTGAAAAACCAGCCCAGCCACTTGGAATTGCTGTGAGGCTGCTGACACTATGACAACACGCAGGACCCAGGTTTATATAAATGCAAAAGCTGTGAAAGAAGGAAGGAAGGAAGGAAGGAAGGAAGGAAGGAAAGAAGACAAACTGATTTCTGATGCTTGCAGAAAAACACTCTGATGGAAAAAAAAGCCAAGTACCTACTGCTATCAAGTCAATATTATCTGAGCACCAATGAATTGTTGAGTCTAACCAACAAGTTATTGTCATTAGCTTGTCATTTACTTTCAGCAGTGGGTTCTCCCTACCATTAGGAAAAGATGTTTTGTTAAACAGGCAGGTTGTTAAGTTACACAATCCACTCAATATAACCCCTGCTCTACTACGCAGGCCAGCATAAAATGTGATACCTTGCTGAAGTGCTTGTGCCAGGTAATGCTCCACTTGTGTCTTCACTTGCTTCGGAAGAGGGTGGGGGTGTCGTGCCGGGAGGCGGAGGTGCTGTGATCGTGGCTACGCCGGTAGTGCTTGACACCGTCACCCCAGCTGGCAGGGCGCTGTAATAAGTAGCCATGTCAATCCCTGGTGGCGGTGGGGCGAGGCAGTATGATCCATCAGGCAACATGTAGTAACTGTAGTACATGGCTGCCATGGCTGTTATATATAAAAATATATATATTAGATGATCAGAATTTTGACCAGCCTGGACAGAAAAGGCCAACTCAAACAGCAGCATGGATCCTTGCCCCAACCCCTATAGCTCTGCACACAGCTGCAACATGCCTACAACACTGCTTAGATTCAACTATGAAGCTTACTAATATGTGGGCTCCTTGGTGCTCTCTGAGCTTGGTTGTTTTCTTGCAGACGTTTCATTACCCAAACTAGGTAACATCATCAGTGCTAGAAGGAAGTGGGGTTTATGGACAGGAAGAAGACTGTGGGCTCCTTAGTGCTCTCTGAAGTGAATCACTGCAGTTCTTAAGTTAGCAACACAACTGTTAAGTCAATCTGGCTTCCCCATTGACTTTGCTTGTCAGAAGGTCACAAAAATTGTTCACATGATCTGGGAGAACTGCAGCCCTCATAAATAGGAATCGGTTGCCAAGTGCCTGAATGTTCATCAGACGAGCATGGGGATGCCACAAAGGTGGTAGGGGTGAAAAGCGGTCATTAAGACCCTTTTTTTTTAATGCCACTGTAACTCTGAACAGTCACTAAATGAACTGCTGCACGTTGAGGCCTACTTCTACACACAGGAACGTCAAGATGTAAATCTGAAAGAGCTAAAACGCGTAACGGAAAAGTAGAAATCTGGGGGTCACCTAGGATACGGAGAGTCTACAACAAAGGAGAAATCTACAGGTGGGTGACAGGTTGCACATTATGTTCCAATAACGGTGGAATCACATATGAGTTTTGGGGGAAATTGTGCGCCGTTATGAATAAAGCCAATCCAGGGAGAGAGGAAAAAAAAACCCCTTATGTGACATCAATGGATGGGGCAGGAATGAGATGAGAGAGTATAAAGTGGTGATTGGGCTATTTGGATCCCGAGAGATTATGATGATTATCTGCTTAGAAAATTGAGTGCTTGTTTGGGAAACATGTCTATTTGAATGGACACACGGCGAAGGGACGGACGGATGTAAGCCTGAAAGTAGAGCTGATCGGACTGTTTATGACAAAAGGCTGACACTGGTGAACAATACGGGACTGAACAGAAGTATCAGGATGAGAAATAGAAAAGGTTTATGAGATAAAAGTAGAAGTTACTCATATAGGTATTATGTGTATTTTAAATGCTATAATTTTTGTCTATTGAAATAAGGGAAATTTGGGTTATGGATGCTATTATGGATATTAGTGGCTAAACTTGAATACTATAACCAAAGCTAAAAATTAGGTAAAATTTAAAAACAGGACATGGATATGTATAATCAAAAACAGACTGAGAAATGTTTTAACTGAGCATGTTACTGTTAGAATTTTACTAGTTCAAGCATGTTATATTAAATTTTAAGGGAAACAGAGAAGGATTTTTTTTTGATAATGTAACCCGAGATATATGTTATTGAACTTTTGATTATTTATTTTATTACATTTATATACCGCCCTTTCCCGAAGGACTCAGGGCGGTTTACAGGGTAATTAAAAACACAGTGATTACCCACTCACCATGATGCTTTCAAAATATTTGGATGTTAAATTGGAAAACTAATAAAACTTGTTATATATATAAAAAAGTTCTGAATGTTGCACAGGTAGTCCTAGACTTACGACCATAAACAAGGCCAACATTTCTGTTGCTATGCGAGACATTTGTTAAGTGAGCGTTGCCCCATTTTAGGACCTTCCTTGCCACAGCTGTTAAGTGATTCCCTGCACTTTTTAAGTTAGTTAAACCGGTTGTTAAGTGAATCTGGCTTCCCCACTGACTTGGCTTGTCAGAAGGTCGCAAAAGGGGATCACATGACCCCAGGGACACTGCAGCCGTCATAAATATGAGTCAGTGGCCAAGCGGCCGAATTTCAATCACATGACCACGGGGAGGCTGCAATGTCCGCAAGTGTGAAAAAACGGTCATGTCCCTTTTTTTTCCCCCAGAGCCCGTTGTCACTTTGAACGGTCACTAAATGAACCGGGAATAGACACAGGTGAAAAGCAAAGAGGTGGTAGAAAAGCTACCACCAATGGCAAATAAACCAATGGCAAAGTGAGAATATACACACCCTGCACACACACACGCACACACACACACACACACAAAGACATTACAGGTGGTCCTTGGCTTATGACCACAACCGATCCCAAAATTTGTGTTGCTAAGTGAGACATCTATTAAGTGAGTCTTGCCCCCCTTTTATGACCGTTCTTGCCACAGCTGTTAGGTGAATCGTTGCAGCTGGTAAGTGAATCTGGTTTATCCATGGACTTCGCTTGCCAGAAGGTCGCAAACGGTGACCGCGGCACACTGCAGCCGTCATAAATATGAGTCAGTGGCCAAGCCTCTGAAATTTTGATCAGGTGACCGCGGGGATGCTGCAACGGCGTAAGGGAGGAGAAAGGGGTGTAAGTCAGTTTTTTTCAGTGCCGTTGCAACTTTGAACTGTTGCAAGTTAAGGGCTACCTGTACAGAACAGATTACACGCCCAAAAGAATGAATGGAAAATGGATATAATAAAGCGGGAAATGCTGCTTGCATATTCCAAAAACTAACTTGAACAGCATTTTAAAATGTTAAAAAGGCTGCACAAACTCCCCCCTTTCAAAAAAGTGCAACCCCCCCCCCCGAAGGACGTTTCAGAAAGCCATGCAAATGGAAACTACCCAATTGCTGTCAAAGGCTGGCGGGAATAAAAATCTCTGTGGTTTGCAAGCATTTCATTATTTTATCAATACCAGAACATGCGTTGCAGGAATCCCAATTTAAAACAGCTCAGCAGTTTAAAGAATAATCACCTTGCATTCGTGTGTGGTGGGGAGCCTGCATAATTCATGTGTTTCAAAGGCGCTGTGATAAATCATCAGCCTGTTTGGGCGGAGAGCTTTTTAAGGCAGTTATTTTATTAAATGCACAGGTATGAATCCTTCACTTGTGAAATACCAGCTGACCCAACCACTAATAACAGAGCTGCTTTAATTTTACAGACAGAATCCTAGGGGTTATTGAAGCCATCTGCTCAGTGCAAGGCTCCAAATCAAAATGTATCCCAAGAGAACAGCTGCTTTAATTCTTAATTTTAGAGTTCTCTGCCAGCCTTCCTGAATTATTTAGAAAAACAGGATGGAGACGTGTCTGAAAATGACAGACAACAAAACCCAGGACTGTAATTAATTATAATATTTCATTAATAACACAGACCTGGTGCTTCCTGCAATGGCTTAACCACAAAATAATTCTAGCCCAGTGTTTTAAGCTTAAAGGGAGAAATTCTATGATAAGATGCATCTCTTAAGATGCACAACACACCTCTAAATAAAAATAGACGTGGCATCTAAGGGGGGGGGGGAAGAGCATCATAAAAGCAAAGCTTGGAATGATAATAAGTCTGTACCTATTAAAAACAACAAGGTAAGCCATTTACAAGCCCAGCTTAGACCTAAATGAGCTTCGCAAGTCTCTAAAAACAAGGCATTTTATGGAATTGTGGTAATGCTTTTTCTGCAGTAGAAAACCTGGTTCTGTTGTGGCAGTGGTTAAAAAACCAGTTATCTTATAGCAGCTGGACTGAAATAAAAGATAGAAACCCTGCAATTATGAGGAAAGTTTCTTGTATCTTGGAACAAAGTGCTGGGGGAAAAATTGCAACTTGCAAACCTAGAATTACTGTTTGGGGAGGAGATGGACTGTTTCAAAAAAAACAAAAAACAAAATGTACGGTTGCCCTAGACCTACAATCATGACATGAGACCAGAATTTCCAAGGCTTAAGCAAGCCAGCTGTTATACGAGTCACGACCAATTTCACGGCTTTTTGTGCCACGGTTATTAAGTGAATCACTGCAGCCGTTAAATGAATCAGGTGGCTATTAAGTGACACTGGTTCCCCCCACTGACTTGGCCTGTTGGAAGCCAGCTGGGAAAGTCACAAATGGTGATCACGTGACTGCCCCCCCCCCCCGATGCTTCAACCGTCGTACATGGTGATCGACAAGGGATGGAATTTTGTTCACGTGACCGTGGGGAATGCTACAATGGTCGTAAATGTGAGGACCAGTCTTAAAGTCACTTTTTTCAGTGCTGTTGTAAGTTTGTAAGACGAGGACTGGGGGAGGGGGGAGTTTACATCTTTTTTGAGGGGGATAAATTTACATGTCAACCCCCAAAGAACGTCAGAGAATGGTCCAAACAAAGGATGGCCTTATTTTGTGACCAAATATGCAGAAAGGTCCATTTAAGACTGAACAATCTGTTTGAGGTTCTGTCTCTTTGACGTCTTACAATTCAGCTCACACGATCCGCGCTATCTTTGCGGCCATAAAGAGTATTTCTTTCTTTCTTTCAACAGACCTGGCTCTTCGAGCTCTCTGGCCTAGGCTGAGAATTTTAATTTTAATTTTAATTTTAACTGGGGTTTTATTTGTTCAGGGACGGATATAATTTTTTAAATTGTTTTTAACTTTTGTATTTTTGGTTTTAATCACCCTGTAAACCGCCCTGAGTCCTTCGGGAAAGGGCGGTATATAAATGTAATAAAATAAATAAATAAATAAATAACAGAAATCCAGTACGCTGCCTTTTTGTATGCTGTGGTTGCCTAAATTCCAAATGATTAACGCTATGTGCTGCAGCATGTGTGTGTGTGTGTGTGTGTGTGTGTGTGTGTATGTGTGTGTGTGTGTATGCACGAAACTACTTGGCAATTCTCGCTTGGCTCAAAATGTGCCTTTGTAATTTTATTCTCCACACTAACAATATTTACTTTGACACCTACGAGAACAATTCTAGCAGCTAACGTACTCTGCATTCAAAACTGCCGAAGCTGAAATTTAAAAAGGAAGAAAAAAGAACAGCACAGTGGTTAAAAAAAAAGCTTGTATATATATATATAAAGTGATCTTGATAAACTGCCATCACACTGATGTCAAGATAACGCAATTTTTTTTAATGCTTTTTTTTGGGGGGGGAAAGGGAGGAGCGGATTTTAAACTGCATTCCACTGAGCTCTTCAAAGCTACATGGCTAATCCTCTCACTTTCCCTTTCCTTAAATGTCTCTAAGAATTTCAAACTTAGGAGGAAGCAGCACTCAACCAATTACCAAGATCTGGTTGGAGCATCTTTCGAGAAGACCAGAGTTTTCCTCGACTTACAACAATTCATTTAATGACTGTTTGAAACTGGAAGGGACCTCAACGGCTTGCTCACCTCATTCCTTCTGGCTGGATAAGAAAAACCACATGCTTTAATTTAGCTGAGATGCGGCCATCAACCTTGAGTTTCCAGGTACATACAGGTAGTCCTTGAGTTACAGCATTTAGTGACCATTCAGAATTACAACAGCACTGAGAAAAAAAAGGGGACTCAGGACTTGTTCTTCACACTTAAGCAGCATTCTCATGCTCATGTGATCAAATTTTAGACGCTTGGCAGCCGACTCACATTTATGACGTTGCAGTGGCCGTGGTCATGTGATCATTCCGCTTTTGAGACCTTCTGACAAGCAAAGTCAATGCGGAAGTCAGATCTGTTTAACAACCGTGTTGTTCACTTAACACCTTCAGGGATTCCCTTAACAACTGTGGCAAGAAAGCTAATAAAAAGGTAAAGGTAAAGGTTCCCCCGCACATGCGTGCTAGTCATTTCCGACTCTAGGGGCCGGTTCCCATCTCTGTTTCAAAGCCGAAGAGCCAGCGCTTGTCCGAGGACGTCTCCGTGGTCACGTGGCCGGCATGACTAGACGCCAAAGGCGCACGGAACGCTGTTACCTTCCCACCAGAGTGATCCCTATTTTTCTACTTGCATTTTTATGTGCTTTCGAACTGCTAGGTTGGCAGAAGCTGGGACGAGTAACAGGCGCTCACTCTGCTACACGGCACTCGGGATTTGACCCGCCAAACTGCCAACCTTGGTGGAGCAGTGGGCTAATGCCTCCTTAAGTAACACCAGCTGCCTGCAATTAGTGCAGGTTCGCGTCCCACCAGGCTCAAGGTTGACTCAGCCTTCCATCCTTCCGAGGTAGGTAAAATGAGGAGCCAGATTGTTGGGGGCAATTAAGCTGACTTTGTAATAATGCCGCTTGGGGTGTGTGTGTGAAAGCCCTAATAAGCAAGGCATATACATAGAATGAAGGCTACTGCTAAGCTTGTAAGCCGCCCTGAGTCTTCGGAGAAGGGCGGGATATAAATGGAATTATAAAAATAAAATAAAAATAAACCTTCTGATCCACAAGCTCAGCGTCCCAACCCACTGAGCCACCGTGTCCCTTTTAAGAAAGCTAATAAAACGGGGCAAAATTCACTTAGCAACGATCTCGTTTAGCAAGAGAAACTTTGGGCTCAGCTGTGCTTTTTAAGCTGAGGGCTGCACAAAGTGTCTTGCTATGTGGCCAAATTATCCACCTAATTCAGAATTTCTCTTCTGACAAGCTTCAGCCCTTGAGAGTCTCTGCAGAGTTAGTGGATCGACTCGAGGAAGTTGTGCCCCAATGCCATTATTCATTATTTGCTATTAATAGCAAGGAAGGAAAAAAGCCATAGGTAAAATGAAGCATCCCAAGTGAGACGTTTTCTTTAATTCCTTTAATTTCTTTCCAGGCAGCCCAACGCCCAATTGGCTCTCTGGGTGGTTGAAGAACAGAATTTAAAATTTAAGAACTGAAGAAAACGCAAGGCAAAAGCTTAGAAGGCTGAAGCAAAACAAGACTGATTTATACTATGCTGCTCGTGGTTCTTGGTGGGTGGGCTGTACAGAGCTTAATAGTGATGCTCAGGATTTTAAAATGCTGTATTTTCACGGTCAATTCATTATATACTGGAAAATTGACAACTTCTATGATATTTGTAAGGGACGCGGTGGCTCAGTGGGTTAGGACGCTGAGCTTGTCGATCGGAAGGTCGGCAGTTTCGCGGGTCGAATCCCGAGTGCCGTGTAGCAGAGTGAGCGCCTGTTACTCGTCCCAGCTCCTGCCAACCTAGCAGTTCGAAAGCACGTAAAAATGCAAGTAGGAAAATAGGGACCACTCCGGTGGGAAGGTAACAGCGTTCCGTGCGCCTTTGGCGTCTAGTCATGCCGGCCACATGACCACGGAGACGTCCTTGGACAAGCGCTGGCTCTTCGGCTTTGAAACGAAGATGGGAACCGGCCCCTAGAGTCGGAAACGACTAGCACGCACGTGCGGGGGAACCTTTACCTTTACCTATGATATTTGTAAATATATCGGTATATATTTCTTATTCATCAGAATCATGCTCCTTTATCCTCCCCTTTTGATCCATTTCTTTACCTGTTTAGATATTTTCTTTAAAATGTCAAACAGAAACACGCACATCGATAAAGAAACAAAGCAGAAGACTGGTAAGGCTATCCTTGCTCAAACAATGCTAGCCCCCCAGTTCAGGTGTTACAAGTCAATTTCATACGGACAAGCCTAGATCTGTAGAGGTCTGACACATTTCCGAAAACAATTTTAAAACGCCACCAAAAAAAGTTGTGTATATTTTTTTTAAGGGTAGGGCAAATATGGCGCAGAACACAATTTGGCTGATAAGCTTTTTACCGAGCAACATCGTATCTGGGTTCTAACTTGCAAGCAGAATCACAAATCCAACACAAGTGGTTACGAACCTACTTATTTTCAAGGCTCCAAGGTCTGGTTTTAAAAAGAAAGATGCGTGCACCTGGGCAAGAGAGTGACAATCTGGCTGTCTGGAAAAACAGATCTGCTGCTGAAAAATCCTGCATCCTGAAATCTGTTTGTGGGGTCTACAATAGCATTTTACAAGTCTGGATGTCTTCAACACTAGAGCTGCGGGCACAATGAAATAAAATATACCCATACAGTTCATCAACATTCCACAAGAGTCAGGTTCTCCACGGGCATTTGATTGACAGGGAGAGCAGTTCTGATCCAGGCCAGCAGAAAAGGCAAAGAAGAGCTCAAACGGGGGAAAAAAAGGATAAATTGGATATTCTGGGGAATAGCAAGAACTTCTGAATTTTTAATAGTGAAGCCAGACATAGAAGGACTCCTACAAGCCCATGATCTTTATAGGCACTTTGAAAGTTAAATATTATGGTGTCACAGTGACACCATAGTGTTAGACTGACAACTGGGTGGATTGTGGCTGAAGTCCATCCTCAGCCGTGGAACCTCTCTTGTTGTCTTGGACCCAATCCTATTCTCTTCACCTAAGTTCTAGTATGGCCAAGTGAGTAAAGTGATGGAAAACAGAGGAGGAGCATCTAAGCTGACATTTACTCTCAGCCACAGAAGCTCAGAGTGAGCCTGGAACAGTCACACTTTTCAGCCAAACTCTTGACAAGAGACAAAATAAGAAACTAGAGTCAACAAAAAGATTGGATAACCCTTCGCTTGGGATGGCATGAGGACTCTTGGCAAAGGGCCTAGAAGACTTCCAAGGTCCCTTCCAACTCTGTGATTCCAATTTCTTCTTCAAGTCCCTTAAAGAATATTGAAAGGACTATAAAGTGCCTAAGAAATGGAGAATGACCAAAGTGTGCAATGCTCAGTGGATCAAGTTTCCATAGCTCTTGAGAAAATCTTCTTGCAGAGGAACGACGTCAGAAACGGAGGATCTCTGCCTTGAAATTCAGTTTCTAGAGAAGGGATCGCTGCCTTTTTATGGTTGTTGTTAGTTGCGAAGTCGTGTCCGACCCATCGCGACCCCATGGACAACGTTCCTCTCCAGGCCTTCCTGTCCTCTACCATCTTCTGCAGTCCCTTTAAGCTCACGCCTCCTGCTTCAGTGACTCCATCCAGCCACCTCATTCTCTGTCGTCCCATTCTTCTCTTGCCATCAACTTTTTCCTAGCATTAGGCTCTTCTCCAGTGAGTCCTTCCTTCTCATTAGGTGGCCAAAACTTTTTGAGTTTCAACTTCAGGATCTGGTCTTCTAAAGAACAGTCAGGGTTGATCTCCTCTAGTGCCGACTGGTTTGATCACCTCACAGTCCAAGGGACTTGCAGGAGTCTTCTCCAGCACCATAGTTCAAAGGCCTCCATTCTTTGGCGCTCAGCCTTTCTTATGGTCCAACTTTCAGAGCCATACATTGCAACTGGGAAAACCATGGCCTTGACTATATGCACTTTTGTTGGCAGGGTGATGTCTCTGCTTTTTAGTGTGCTGTCTAGATTTTCCATAGTTTTCCTTCCCAGGAGCAAGCGTCTTTGAATTTCTTAGCTGCAGTCCTTTCTACGGTAGACAGTACCAAACTTTTTTCCATTTGTCTATAGAGATTCTCAGTCATCCAGGTCATGGTTGTCCCAAAAGTGCTTTTTTCAAGGGGCAAATGGACTTTCTTTAAAAAAACCCCCACCACCACCTTTGGGATTATTTCATTATTAAATGTATGTGCCGCCCCTCTTGCCGATAAGGAACAAGCAGTTGGAATAACATAAGGCAGATTCCCATGGAAAAGAATTGTATGGCCACTCCAGATATCCCTGCTTGCACGTTCTGCCACTAAACAAAATTCAGAACGTTTGAAAATAATCACCCAGACAAAAATGACATCTCAAGTCTGCTGGCCAGGCTCTTCCTTTCAATCCCAAGATTGTGAGAAGAAAATGTAACTACTGCAAATGCCTCTTCTATGTTATTATGGGGTTTTAAGTTATGGGTAATTTTCTACAGCACTTTTAAGTAATTCTCTCTCTTTTTGCAGGACCTCGTTTTCTTATTAAGATGACTACTTGGTGATTAGCATCACGCCTTTTGCTCAGCTGGCCTTTAACTCATTTTAATATTTAATGTGCAATAAATGACTCACTTGATAAATTCATCCGGTGTTGCACAGCAGATAAAACTTAACAATGACCACCGTGACGAATGTCCTTTTGAGAAAGTTATGCAACTCCCCCCCTTTATAATAGTGTTACTTATTTGCAGTTAAGAAATATGAAGTAGTAATAAACAAAACAAAACAAATAAGTTTTCAAAAGGATAAGCCTCCAGGAAATCATCAATCAATGCTTTGCTCTCAAAACATAAATCGTTATATACTGATTATATTTAAAATTCTTTCTGAGTTTTTAAAAGACAAAAATCTAGATGCTAGAAATCCAATTATCTCAGTACACAATGATTTCTTCTTTTATGCAGATCATTTCATCAGATCAACTATCTTTTGGATATTCACCAGGAGTTTAATTTGCTCGAGCAAAACTTGGCCTGGAAGGCAAAGTGCGAAACGCTACCCTTTTTCCTTCTGAGTGAGGAAGTATCTCCAATGCAGCTAATTTCGTGCAGAAAAATGAACGATTGGGTTAGGGAAAGCATGAAAATTAAGGCACTCCTTCAAACAAACTATTTATCCAGGACGAGACAATATTTACAATAAGTTAATTAAGAAAAGCTTTCGCCGCTAGAAGCACAAGAACAAATTAAAGGATGGATGCAACGGAAGCCAGCACAAGGAAAAGAACGAATTGATTCTTCCCTCATCTGCATTTAGCCAGGACTGATTTTTTTGCTTCGCGTTGTACTTTGGTGCTCAGCTGCTTTAAAACTCATCAAAATTGGTACTCAATGCATTTTGACATGCAAATTTTGTCCCGATAATCATTGTTTGTTTGGTACTCAATGCACAAGCTAGAACTTGCTGGTGTCTGCAGCTTTGTGACTCATTACATTATTTCTTTGTGGGAAAAATTTGTTCGGTACTCATAGGTCTTGGTGTTCATCGCGCGTCCCAGAACCAATTACCAATGAGGACTGAGATACCACTGTATTTTGAAAATCATGTTCGTGAGCTTTGTCGGTTTGACGTTTGAAAAGGGAGAACCAATGTAAGAGAAATTGCCATCCAGCTACATGCTCCTGTTGAGTCTGTTCACCTCACGTGTATAAATCAAATTCTTTATCATCAGAGATCAACGATAAAAACAACCCAATAAAATAAAATAAAATAAAAACCCCTATGTGAAACAAACAGTCATTTCCAGCACTGTGCTCATAATACCTAGTCACTTTTTTTAAAAAAAAAAACTTGGCCATCGCTGGCCAGGTATGTAACGTTCTACGGCAGACATGTCAAACACAAGGCCCGGGGCCCAGATTCGGCCCATGAAGTGGTTTCATGTGGCCCGGAAGCCATCCTGTAAACAGTGAGGGAATGGCCCCCACTGCCTTGGCTCTGGCCCAGAGACCCTCCTCCTGCCAGAGACCCTCAGATCTGTCCCACTCCTGCCCAGGCCCCCATAGGCACCCTTGATGCCAACGATGTAGAGCTGGCCACGCCCACCCAGTAGGCCATACTCTCTGGCCACACCCACCCAGCAGGCCACACCCACCCGGCCCCCTGAGAGCAACCGCAATGCTGATGCGGCCCTCAATGAAATTGAGTTGGACACCCCTGTTCTACGGCATTCTTTGTGACAGCAATGAAGAACGCTGATTTTATTTCTCACTGAAACCAGTCATTTTTTTTTATAAAAAAAAAAACCCTATTCATGGCACGCTGTTAAGAGTCTGCCATTCTGCACCATCCTATCTTTGGTCTTCTAATTACAGATTAGGACCTCCTTTTTAAGGAAGAACAGTGCTGTATTTCTGAAGTGAATGAAGCAGCTTTGATCTGTTTGTTTTTTTCCCCTTTTTCCCCTACAGTGGAGAAATATAGCTAAATTAACATTTTCCCAGACGCGTATGTTTTGATGACGGGTGTCTGTAGTTTCTGCCTTCCGTTCAATCTCTTTGAGGCATTGTAACAAGGCAGGAAAAATAAAAGAGGTTTTACTCAAATGAAAGGTTAACTGCTATGTTCCACACCAAGAAGGAGCTAGCTCCAGTTTAAATGCAGCTAGGATGAATTCTGGTTTTCAAATCAGAATGGTTGCGGTTCCACAGATACTGCGTTGAGAAAGCAAGAGTTCAAACCTTCCGAGGTCTCGTTTCTCTGATGCTAACACAGACTAATGGGAAGTTGTCGCATCTCGCATATAGAGAGGGGAAGTATGAAAAATATTACTAACCATGCCCTCTGATGCTCCATTTGTGTAAACTGATGCATGGCAAGCGGCTTCAAAAATGAAACCGTCTTCATTAATTTGATTCCCTTCCACTCTGCTCTTTGGAGTTTAGGATATCAATATTGCACAATCAATCTTCCCTCCCCCCGTCTAATGAAACAGGCAGCCCGATGATGGGAAAAGAATAAAAATACATCATCGGGGGGGGGGGGAACTTGTCGCTAGGCGAGAAAGACGGGTCATTTTTCCTGCAGCGGGACTATCAACTCTGAAGCTACAGGCTTCATTGTTCAGCCCAACCTGCCTGGGAAAAGATGGGATGGCATTCAACAGCATATTCTCAAGCCACAAAGATATGTTCTTTGATGTGTGTGTGTGTGGGGGAGAGATGACTCCAATCCAGAAAATATCGTCTTTTAGGGCAGGGGTCCCCAATCCCCAGGCTGTGACCCGGTACCAGGCTGCAGTCTCTTGGGAATCGGGCTGCACAAGCGTCGGGTGAGCACACAAAACTCCATTTGTGCAAGCTCGGCCGCCAAGCTGCATTTGTGCAAGTGCCCCTATTGTTTGCGTGGAACCATCCGCTCTCAACCCCCCACCCCGCTGCTGCTCCTGCCCCCAAGCTGGAAAGATTGGGGACTGCAGTTTTAAAGATAAAGGTAAAGGTTCCCCCACACATGCGTGCTAGTCGTTTCCAACTCTAGGAGCTGGTGCTCATCTCCATTTCAAAGCCGAAGAGCCAGCCCTTGTCCGAGGACATCTCTGTGGTCATGACTAGACACCAAAGGTGCACGAAACGCTGTTCCCTTCCCACCGTAGTGGTCCCTATTTTTCTACTTGCATTTTTTACGTGCTTTCGAACTGCTAGGTTGGCAGAAGCTGGGACGAGTAACAAGCGCTCACTCTGTTACGTGGCACTTGGGATTTGACCTGCCAAACTGCCTACCATTTGATTGACAAGCTCAGCGTCCTAACCCACTGGGCCATCACGTCCCTTACACAGTTTTAGAGCATACTAAATTAACCCAGAGGTCTGAGGCCATGCATCCTGTTGTTCCAATGATACCCCCACACACACTTTTGACCCAAAATCTGAATCCAGGGAAAGTACAGGTAGTCCTTGACTTACATCAATTGAGCCCAACATTTCTGTTGCTAAGCAAGACGCATGTAAACTGAGTTTTGCCCCATTTTACGATCTTTCCGGCCACAGCGATGCAGTTGTGAAATTAGTGACGCAGTTGTTAAGTGGCTTCCCCACTGACTTTGCTTGTCAGACGTTCACAAAAGGGGGGATGGCATGACCCCGGGACGTTGCAACCGTCATAAATAGGAGTCAGTTGCCAAGCGTCTGAATTTGGATCGCGTGACCCTAGGGGGACGCCACAACAGTTGTCAAGTGTGAAGAATGGTCGTTAAGTCACTTTTTTCAGGGCCGTTGTAACTTCGAACGGCCACGAAACAGACAGTTGGAAGTTGGAAGACTACCTGTATTTGGAAAATTTCAAGAGTTTGCAAGGATCTTTTACACACGCAGGCCAGAAGAACTAAGAATGAGAGGTGGAGTTGCTTCTCAACAGCTGCCTTTGTGTCATTTACCTACAGATTCTTGCCAGATTAAAGCAATTATCAGCATCACTAAAGAGCTGCTCCGTGAATTGCTAGGGAGGGTCCCTCTTTGCCCCCTTCCTGTCTATCCGATATTCCAAGCTCTGCTGTCTCTTTGCCCTCCAGAAAGGAACCCTTCCATCCTGCAACCCCAGACAATATTCCACTACAAAATTGCACTAATTCGTCTATTAAAATAAGATCTCTCATCACCTCCTTAACCCTAGATCTGCTGACGTGCTCCCAGATGCCACTAATTTAACTGAAGTTGCAAATACCCGATTCATTTTATACCCGTGTAAGCTCAAATTACTTATTGGTATCTCCACAATAATGAGATTGTTTTCTATTGGCACTAAGATTGGACCTTACTAGCACAGACGCCCTTGTTCTTTCTAGTTAGATAACTCTGAGCTGCAGATAGCAAATGACAGAATCATACTCTCTTTCCTGAAACTGGCAGCTTGTGTTCAGTGTCTAAATGTGTGGTGGAAAAGATGGCTAATGGCACAAGCCTGCAACCAAGTTGGCAAGAAGCACGTCTACCAAAGGCTACCCAATAACCATCACAACTGTCTCTTTGAGACCATTATAAGTAGCAACTTCCTCCCAGTTTTAATTCTCTTATATCAAGCATGTACTTACGATCAGAATATTCTACTTGGGACGACTGAGCGGCTGTTCCTTCACCCGCCTGAGAAACAGCGAGGTTGTCAGCTTGAGCTTTGCGAACGAGGGCTGCCAACGGGTGATCGGGATCCACCACCTTCAGAGGCTACAAGAGGGAAACACAAGGAACATCACCGTGGCTGAACGCCCTCACACTGACTGCCCAGCATCAAATGATCATCCCTGTGGTTCAGAAAAAACATCACCAGTTCTTCAACCACACTGGCCAGGATGATTCAAACTGCTTGCTGGAGATAGGATTTAATTATTTATCTGACTTACATCCCGCCTTCATTATTTCTGTAAATAACTCAAGGTAGTGAACACATCTAATACTCCTTCCTCCTTCTGTTTTCCCTGCAACAACAACCCTGTGAGGTGGGTGAGACTGATTCAAAGTCACCCAGCTGACTTTCATGCCTAAATTGGGACTATAACTCACCATCTCCTGGAGACTGGCCCAGAGTCACTCAGCTGACTTTCTTGCCTAAGATGGGACTATAACTCACCATCTCCTGGAGACTGGCCCAAAGTCATCTAGCTGGTTTTTTTTTGTGCTAAAACGAGACTAGAACTCATAGTCTCCTGGTTTCTAGGCCAGCATCTTAACTACTATACCAAACTGGCTCTTTATCCTAGGATTATTAGGAGGGACGATGTTTTATAATTTTTACCAACAGAAGAGAACTTTCTTTGTAACTGTTATCTTTTATTGTGCTTTCGCCCATCAAAAAGAGGTGGGGAAAATGTTGAGTTGTCTCTCCTCCCCGAAAGAAACAGGGCTGACAGCAGAGAAACCCCATCAGAGAAAACAGCTACCACCAAGACAGAGGCGGAGGGAGGGAAATTACAAAGGTTTTTTGCTAGGAGACAAGAGGCGGGAAAAAAAACCTCACTCCGTATGGCGTGCAAAACCAGAAGGGCATTATCTAGCATTACCGTGTTTCCCCCAAAATAAGACCCAACTGGAAAATAAGCCCTAGCGTGATTTTTCAGGATGCTCGTAATATAAGCCCCACCCCCAAAATAAGCCCCAGATAAGATGGTCAGCCAGACGGACGCATTCAGTACTATATTGCCCCAAAAGTAAGACCTAACCAGAAAATAAGCCCTAATGGGTCTTTTGGAGCAAAAATTAGTATAAGACCTAGTCTTATTTTGGGGGAAACACGGTAGTAACCTGGCAGAATGGGGGAAAATGGGGGGGGGGAAAGGGTAGGGAAGAATTTTTTGCACAGGAATTAAACAGCAGTTTAAAACTCCAAGAGACTGATGTTTTCTGCTCAGAGAAAATGGATATTGCTTTGGAAAAAGTTCGAGCCGGCTGCATTTACCTTCATCAGCTCTTCTAGCCTGCTCTGTTTCTTAGAAGCGAAAAGGCTGGGGTGCAGATAATTGCCTTCATCGTCATCGTCATCGTCGTCACCAGATTCCGTTGCATCTGCCGAGGGAAGAACAGAAATGACGAGACTTGATTATTATTATTTTTAATGAAAAGGGCAGTATGAACAGAGCGTCACGTCGGGACAGCCGTTATCAGGAGGACGCTGAAAGGAAGGGGTCAGAAGCCCAAGCCAAGCCAAACTGCCTGGCTGAAGCTTTTCCATACCATTAGGGGCGCCACGTTCACAGGATTTAGTTAAAAAGCTGCTATGGCTATTGACCGTGTGATTTTTTCAGAACGCTGGGAGATGCTGCAAATGATGTTGCCTTGAAGGGATCTATGCTTCTTGGGCAAGCTCACCCGTGTACGGCAGCACCCATTTCGCAAATACAGGTAGTCCTCGACAATTTTACAAGGGCTCTGAAAAAAAAGCGACTTAGGACAGTTTTTCAGGCTTGGGACCTTCTAGCATCCTTGTGGCCAAGTGATCAAAATTCAAGACACTGGGCAATCGATTCATATTTGTTCCGATTCCCCCTTTTGAGACCTTCTTACCAGCAAAGTCAATGGAGGAAGCTGGATTCATTTAACAACTGCATCGCTGACCTAACAACCGCAGCAATCCGCTTAACAATTGTGGTGAGAAAGGTCGTA
The DNA here is from genome assembly GCA_024449315.1 of Daboia siamensis. Classification (NCBI taxonomy): domain Eukaryota; kingdom Metazoa; phylum Chordata; class Lepidosauria; order Squamata; family Viperidae; genus Daboia; species Daboia siamensis. The sequence continues at coordinate 133,850 of JAKJMR010018383.1, read as the reverse complement.
AAATGGGGGGCAAAACTCGCTTAACAACTGCCTTGCTTAGCAGCAGAAATTTTGGGCTCCTTTATGAGTTGGTGAATTCTGCTGTGAATTCTGCCTTCCTAACGTTGTTTTCCCGACTCTCTGCTGTTTTAGGAACACGAAGCGCATACAGCTAGTCTTCAACTCATGACCGGTTCCTTAGGGACTGTTTCGAAGTTACGACAAACCTATTTTAGGGCTGCTCGTGACTTGTGACGGTTGGGTTCCTTCTGCAATCACATGATCAGACTTTGGGCCGGGCTGGGCAATACAGCTGCATTTGTAGCTGTTTGCAGGATCTTGCAGTCACGCAGCTGCATTTTATGATAGCTTTGCAGAAAACAGGCACTTCGCTTGGGGTTTTTTTTTTCTTTTGGCAAAACTGCGCCCTACGGCGAGTCAAAAGCTCGCTTTGCAACCACCACCAAGACAATCAGCCTGCTCCCATGACCAACCCATGTTACAACCATGATGGGCAGGCTCCATCACGTCGAGGACTACCAGTATACAACAAGATTTCTTGCCTGGGATGCTTAAGCCGAATTGTTTTCTTAAAGCTACTTGTTACTCTATTTTATAAAAGAGCCCTGTTGAAAGAGGGAAACCATATAAATGCAAGGATAACACGTCAGGGTTTTTGCTTTTTTAAGAAAAATGGATTTAAAAAGGAACGAGCAAACGCTGCTGAAAGTTGGGTTGTGCCTGGCGAGGCCGTCATTTTGAAGCGTTTAAACTTCTAATCCTCTCTACAGCCTTTGGAAAAAAGACTTTAAAACATCTGCAGCAGATATTAGGGAACAGCTTTCTCAGCTGTCAGACGCTGGAGTGATTTAGACAGGAACGCACAAGCTTACAGCCGCCTGACACCCTGTTTCATTAAAAAAAAAAAAAACAAACCAACCAACCACCAAAAACCCTCCTCATCACTTACTTTCTTCCTCCTCCTTCTTCTTCTCCGTAGCGTAGCGCCCTTCCTTCATGGCTTTCTGAATAAATTTGTAGTAAGGATTGAGGTAGTGATCAAACCGCAGGAAATCAAACTGGGAGTTGCGCGCCTGTTTTGCTTTCAGCATAATCTCAAATTGGGCTCCCTGCTTGCAGACAAAATTGGCGGTCCGTTCGATGATGGCGTGCATTTTGGCGGTGGGGGGCTACGGGGAGAAAAAAAAAAAATTACGTTCATCTTTTACAGCAGCAGTCCTTCTTTCGGTTCAGGCCTCCCCCACCCCCCTTTTTTTTCCCCCCTCTCTCCATGCTGTGGCAAATTATCTGAACACTGGCAGCTCTTTTCCAAGCTTTGTCACTCCAAAAAGAAAATCAGACGCGAATCTTTAGGTTCCCCCCCCCACTGCAGTTATGCAGGGCAACGCAGAGATTTTACAACAAAATTGGTAAAGACAAAGGCAGGGGTGTAATTTTGCAACTTATGATGCCAAAACTAAGCTTGAGCAGAAAGCCATCAAATCTTCCATCTGCCCGGAATTGCCACTATAAAAGTGGGAAACCATAATGCATTGCTTGTGAACCGTGGTCATCCAATAAGCAGCAGGTTATAGAGATAAACTCTGGAAAAGCTCCTGGATCTCATGATTGCAAAGCAAGGGGGGGGGGTTAAACGTGGCCATTAGAACGGAGAAAAGCTCCGAAGAAAGGCCCATTTTCTTGCCTTTTTCAGTTTATAAGATGACGGCAAATAATCCACATTACAGTTTTATTCTTTTTTTCAATATTGGCGCAATATGGCTACCTGAAGCATTAACTGGCAACTGGGGTCCCTCGTCCCCCCTTTTTAGGGATCTTGAAACCACACCATTTCCATGATTCCTAAAAAGAAAGGGTGGGGCAATAAATACACCAAAAAGGTGTATTTCTTTCATATTAAGCATTTACCAACAAGAACGTTATCTAAATATAAACACAGGTAGTCCTCAGCTTACAACAGCTTGCTCGGTGACCCGTTACAACGGCGCTGAAAAAAGTGACCTTTTACTGTTTTTCACGCTTAGGACCATTGCAGCATCCCCAGGGGTCATGAAATTCAGAGGCTTGGCAATTTGACTCATATTTATGACGGTTGCAGTGTCCCGGGGTCACGTGACCCCCTTTTGGCGGCCTTCTGGCAAGCAGTCAATGGGGAAGCCAGATTTACTTAATGAGCACGTTATTAGCAAGTGCAGCGATTCACTTAATGATTGTGGCAAGGGATGTCATAACATGGGGCAAAACTCATCTACCATATTTTCCGGCGTATAAGACGACTTTTTAACCCATAAAAATCACCTCAAAAGTTGGGGGGTCGTCTTATACGCCGGAAAATCAGCGTCTGGCGTGAGCCGGCAGGGCAGTCCTGCACACGCGCGCACTCCCCAGCTGCTAAGGAGCAGCCGGGGAGTGCGCGCATGCGCAGGATTGCCCTGCTGGCTCCCGCCAGACGCCAGCCTGCCCTGCTTCCTCCACTGTGAGAGGGGAGGGCGTGCCTTCCCGGGCTCGCTGATTTTCCGGCGTATAAGACGAAAAATCTTGAAAATCACCTCAAAAGTTGGGGGGTTATACGCCCAGTCGTCTTATACGCCGGAAAATACGGTAACTATCTCGCTTAGCAACAGAAATTCCGAGCTCGATTGTGATTGTAAGCAGAGGAAGACCTATAGCGGAGTTGTTGTTGGATTTTTTTTTGGAACAATGATCTTTTTTGTCTCATTCTTCAGTCAAATCACCTGAGAAATATAGCATGTCAGGCTTTTGGAGCATAAAACCCTTCTTTGAAAAGTGTTTTTTTTTATTAAATGTCTACCTCCCTACTTTATAAAAAGGGATCCAAGCAAGGTAATGTCCTAAGTTAGGTAGGCTTGGCCAAGGGGAACTGACTTGCCCAAAGCCACCTGAAGCGCTTCCAGGACTGAAAGCAGGTTAAACTACCCTATCCCGCCTGCCACCTCAACTGCTCAATCACGCCAGCCGTTTTGAAGACGGCTGCTACAATTAGGCGGCAAAATGTGCCCACTTCATCCTTCTGATTTACACAGTAGGACACAAATGCTGCAACGGTTTTGTAGATTTCTCATGCGAGGCTCCAATCGTGCAGTTAATTTCAAAGGCAATCAGGGAACAATATCTTTAGGGGGGAAAAAAAGAACGTGGAGCCGCCCACACAAGTTTATATCTCCTTTTTCAAATACCTGAAGCCTATCTTTTCACATCTGTGAAAAGACTAAGGGGAAAATACCAGAGCGATAGCACTAGCAGTTAAGACTTATATACTGCTTCACAGCCCTCTCTAAGTGGTTTACAGAGTCAGCCTGTTGCCCCCACCAACAATCCGGGTCCTCATTTTACCGACCTCGGAAAGATGGAAGGCTGAGTCCTTCGGGAAAGGGCGGTATATAAATCTAAATAAATAAATAAATAAATAAAATAAACCTTGAGCCGGTCAGGATCGAACTCCTGGCAACAAGCTGAGCCTGCAATACTGCATTCTAACCACTGCGCCACCAGAGCAAATAATTCTGGTGTTATTAGAGGTTTACAATAGGTCCTCTTGGGTGGATGACCATGACTGGTTAATAAAGAGGTTTTTTTAAAAAAAGTCTCAAGTCATAAACCTGGGGGCAGCAATGCTAAGGAAAGGAATTCCACATACCAGAAATAATAATAATAAAAAAGCAAAGAGCTACAGAAGCTTTTTTTCACTGGACATCTGAAAGAATTTTAGAGATCTGAGTTCTATGCCCACCTCATAGAATTTAACCTTCTTTCACAATTTCAAACTACCAAGTTGCTTTGCCTGTTATCGAAGGGCTCCGATTCATGTTTGCAAGTGTTAATTCACAAGAGGAAGACCGGTACCTGCATTTGATATGGTTTAATTGTAAAAGGGCTCAACGTCTGTGCAAATGCATCTCTTATTTGGTTCTAAGTTATTCCGCAGATGGTAGGTTGGAAAGCTGCTAGAACAACACGTCTAAAACGCAATAAGCAGACAAATAATATTGTGCTAACCTCTGCGAATCAGGAGAAACTAGATGATCGCGATAATAAAATATGAGTTACAGCAGAATGATTCAACTAGGAAGAGACAGACTGGAAAAATAATTCCAGGGTTGTAAATCTTACCGAGAAACTTCAGACAACCTTCCTAAAATGTGTGTGTGTGAGGGTGTTGTTTCCCCCTCATCAGAGCCTTATTATTGCAACTGTTTGCAGTAGACCAAATATTCTTTTATAATATCAACAGTATCCGACACGGTGCTAAATAAACTCACTCTGGGAATCTCTTCCCAGAAAATGTTTACTCCTGGTTTATTCCCAGGTAACTATGAGTAGGACTACAGGTAGTCCTTGACTTAAAACAGTTCATTTAGTGACTGTTCAGAGTTACAATGGCCCTGAAAAAAAAAGCGACTTATGCTCATTTTTCACACTTCTGACCCATCCCAGCATCATGTGATCAAAATCTGCAACTGACTCATATTTATGACAGTCGCAGTGTCCGGGGCGCGTCATGTGATCCCCTTTTGCAACCTTCCGACAAGCAAAGTCAATGGAGGAAAGCCAGATTCACTTAACAACGGTGGGACTATCTTAGCAACTGCCGTGATTCGCTTAACCACCACCGTGGCGAGAAATGAGGCAAAATTCACTTAACAAAGGTTAATTTGTGGTCGTTAAGTCGAGGACTACCTGTGTGGCCTAAATCTGCCGATCTCAATCAATGCAAGAGCCAGCGGCAATGTGAGGATAAGATATTCAGGAAGCTTTGGGGACTGAATTTCCAAACAGATGTTGTCCGAAGATTTACTTGTTGCATTATTCAACATGACAGAAAGGAAGACGCTTGCAGATATTCCACGGAGTTGATCTGTATTAAAAAAACATACTCACCAGTTCCACATCGGAAGGTACATTCAATCCCAAAGGGGCGATAAATGGCTCTTCGTTTTCTTCCAGGCCTTCTGCCTTGGCTGCAGCCACTGATAAATCAGAAGAAGACAACGCTATCATACAACGCCTCTCTTGCAAACTGAATGCAAACAAAACATCTTGTAAGCTTCACTCGTTGCGTTTTTTTTTTCTTCCCCATCTGCATATTTCCAGGCTGCACGATAGTGCCATTCTGTTTCATTACCTCTGCTTATTGGGTTAGCCTGCCACTGCTGAGGAGCGCAAACGTGTTTTGCTAACCTGACTGTGTAACTACTATTGCCGAGGAGACCATGAGTACGAGGTGGGATTGAGCCTTAATGCACCTCGGCAAAACTGACGGCGCAGAAGTTCGGTACAAGCTCCACCTGGGCGACACACCAGCAAACACCACTTGAACAGTCAAGAACCAATGAAAAGAGTCTTTGAAGAGGATCCACCAGCGGATGCCGAAGTTAAGAGCCATTAGAAGGATCCGGGCCACGCGGAGGAAGCCCCATCCTTCTTGGTTACAGCAATCAGACGGCAGACTTTTCCTTTCTCACTGCCAAGAAGATGAATCCTTGAAGCATGTAGTTACACAACCAGCTTCTGGTTTTTGAGATAATCTGTATTCTGCCTTGCTAGATTAATTCACAGAAGTAACTAGACAGCTTGCTGGGATAACAACATTTCATTCATTAATGCCTTTTCTCTGATACTTGGGTGGCTACTTTTTACAAATCAGTAGCTACAATTCAGCCACTTAAAAACAGCCAAAACTGTTCAGCTTATATTTTTAAAAAAGTTGGCAGCATTCTCTTTCCCATCCACAAGTTATCCCAAAGCCTGGAAAATTGGCTGCAAGCACGCTGCCTAACTTGGTCCATTGTGTATGGAATTCTGATGGGGGAAATTCTTGTTTTATACATTATCTGGATATACAACTAATCCTCGACTTGTAACAGTTCATTTAGCGACCGTTCAAAATTACAACGGCACTGAAACAAGTGACTTACGATGCGTTTTCCACACTTATGACCGTTGCGGCATCCCCATGTGACCAAAATTCAGACACTTGGCAACCGATTCGTATTTATGACGGTTGCAGTTCCCCCAGGTCATGTGGACAGTTTTCAATTGTGGTCGTACGTCAAGGACTACCTGCACTTTCCCTGAATTCAAAATTTGGGTTGAGGAGGTCTCATTGGCTGGACGGCATCAGAGCCCTGGGTTAAATCCATATGCTCTACAAAGAGTTACCTGTAGTAACTTTATAAATTAACTCATTAATTCACTGAGTGGCATGCTGTATCCACTTGATGTAGTAATCCATCACTAGATGGAACTCCCGTTAACCCTTCAATTCAATTATTTTCCTGGGTTAGATTTTTAAACAACATGCAAGAACCGGGATCAGAAGAAAATACACAAAGCCACCTTACAACACATCAGTTTCTCCAGAATGGACGAAAGGACTAGGGGAAGATTAAGGTGGATCTACTTAACAACTATGGGAGATATTCTGCCCTCGCTTAATTCCAGACAAAGCACACACATCCCTCTGATCTACCCCAGAATCAATGAAGTTGTAAATTCCTTTCTACAAATTCCCAGCGGTTAATTATTAATGGCATCCCCCATTGAATCTGGGAGAGCAATCTCAGAAGTGTAATTCTATTACAGGGAAGGGAAGGCAAGGCAAGGCAAGGCTCAGATTCAACACAACCGGTGTGAGTGTGTGTGCTTGTACACAGGGGGATACGTGGGTCAAATTCACTTCTCCCATACAAAGCAAGTCCTAGTGGCTCTCAACGACTGTGATGTACAGTTCATAACTAATGCTCCTGTGGCAAATTAAGTCAGTGGGCTCAAATTTAACCCTAATTTGACAGTTGCATAGAAAGTAGGGTTCTATACAGTACTGTCTTTTTCTTACCCCAGGACTGTAGGAACTAGAAACCACAGAGCAGGCAAAAGCGATTTAACAATAACTGTCTTATTTTTTTCCCCCATTTATTTTTAAACATTTCCTGCAATGCTGTTTTTCTAATTCCACTGTCACTGGGAAGAAAAAAAAACATGTTTTCAGAGACACTTATAGACAGCTAAGCTCACTTCAGGGGAGTTGTTTTAATGATGTGTCCTAAGAACATCTGTTTCTCTTCAGCGGCACTGAAAAACCCGTGTGATTTGACACTATCACAAGTCTTAAAAGCATTTTGAGCTTCTCAAAAGAGCAACGGGCAAACATCACGCGTTAATCATGTAATAGCTACCACACTACCCATTCTCCCAATGCTCAAGCTGGATGGATTTGGGCCACTTGAACTGCCAGAGGAAACGGATCATCATTAAACTTTAATTTACCAGCAAAAAGGATAACGTGACACTTGTAATCAAACATGACAAGACTCCGGTGTTCCTTGTTGCATGACTGCCTAAGCCATCGGTGGTGCGTGTTATTTATTTATTTTTCAGCCGCGTTGTGCCTGCTACATTGCACAGAAAGGCAATGAGCAACATCAGCTGCAAGGCAGCAAAAATGAATTGAAAGGACTTTGACAGGATGCAGTCTACATCCTGTAAGGCTACCTGAATGTCTCAAACCAGAGAGCTGAGGAAACACGGCCAAGTATTTGAAACGACGAGTAAGAATATTTCAGGGAATCTGAAAAAAGAACTGATCAGAATGATGGGGGTTTCACGTTCTTTGCTGGCTTTAAAAGCTAATACACCTGTTTTACTTACTTCCATGCCAGTTGCAAGCTAAATAATAATAATAATAATAATAATAATAATAATAATAATAATAATAATAA
>JAKJMR010018383.1:84380-104941 GCA_024449315.1 Daboia siamensis | reverse complement strand
CTATCTATCTATCTATCTATCTATCTATCTATCTATCTATCTATCTACTGATTGACAAGCTCAGCATCCTAACCCACTGAGCCACCACGTCCCTCTGGGCAGCTTACAGTCGCATAAAAACTGAAACGTCCAAAGTCAGAAACTGTGCTGTCCCGCTCTCTCTCTTGCTCTCTCTCTCTCTCTCTCTCACACACACACACACTTAATTGTGGTTTAGTGGCTTTATTAAAATTTTCTAGCAACTCCCTTCACCAAAAACCCTTACGTGTTCTCCTTACAGCTGTCCGAGAAGGGAAACCTGGTCCTTGTGATGTGGGTTATCCTAGAAACATTGAACAAAGGACACAGGTAGTCCTTGACTTACAACAGCTTGTTTAGTGACCGGTGGAAGTTACAATGGCAGTGAAAAAATGGGATTTAGGATCATTTTTCACCCTTAGGGCCATTGCCGCATCCCCAGGGTCACGTGATCAAAATTCAGACACTTGGCAAGTGGCTCATATTTATGATAGTTGCAGTGCCTGGGGTCATGACAATAAAAAAAGGACAATAAAGGTTATCTCATATTATCTTATCTCATCTCACCTCGCTTCATCTCGTTTCGTCTCGTCTATCTTATGTTATCCTATCTTATCATCTTGTCTTGTCTTGTCATTTTGTCTTGCCTTGCCTTGCCTTGCCTTGCCTTAACCTTAATCTTAGTTTTATCTTATCATCTCCCTTTGTGATCCTCTGACAAGCAAAGCCAATGGGCAAGCCAGATTCACTTAACAACCATGTTACTAACCTGAACAGCTACAAGGATTGCCTTACCAGCTGTGGCAAGCAAGGTCATAAAATGGGGGGCAAAACTCACTTAACAACTGTCTCACTTAGCAACAGAAGTTTTTGGGCTCAATTGTTGTTGTAAGTCAAGAACAAGCTATAATAAGGCGTGAAGGGATCTTGGAGGTCATCTAGTCCAACCCCCTGCTCAGCAGGAGATCCTATATACCATTTCAGACAAGTGACTGTCCAGTCTCTTCCTAAAAGCCTCCAGTGATGGAGCACCCACAACTTCTGAAGGTAAGCCGTTCCACTGCTTAATTGTTTTCACTGCCTGGAAATTTCTCCTTAATTCTAGGTTGGATCTAATGTCTGGATTAAATGCCTCCACCCGTTACATTACCAATTCTACAGGCACCTTCACCACCAGTTGATTTCCCCTTCTTTTATTTCAATTTCCACTCTGACACTCCGATGGCTTTTATTTGCAGCCTCTCTTTCAATAATGAAGAGAAATTTCTTTCTCTAAAAGCAGCAGAATGTTACGCTATTATGCGTAAGCTTCAGTCACAAAGGGTTGCTAATAATTCTAGAGAATAGTTTTGTGTTGTTCGATTTGTTGATTGCACTTTTATTGATCAATAACCAAAATAAAGTTTCTGTTTTGTCTGTCAGTGGGAAAAGAGAGGGAAGAGGAGGAGGAGGAGGAGGAGGAGGAGGAGGAGGAGGAGGAGGAGGAGGGTGAAAAAGAACAAACAAAACTCACTCTCAAACTGGTTCTCACCCAAACCGTACAGGCCTTGGCTTCTTAACACTTCAAAGCAAAAGAGAAAATGTCTTATTTAACCCTGCTCTAGGGAAACATTTAATTAAAGATGGATGAGTCTACACACATTTCTCAAAACACCCAAAGAACCTGGGTGAGCTCTTGCCCGGCACCCAGCTTCTGTGCGTCTACAATTAGACTTTTTCCCTTTGACTTAAGCAGAAGGGGAGATCAGCAGAGGGTGGGTGGGTTCCACAAAAGCTTTTATCTCTGGGGGGGAAAAAACAGACTTTGTGTCCCCTTCCTTGTTACTAGGGAATGGGTAAACCCAGCCAGGTGTGGTACGTTCTCTTCTTCTGCAGTGGCACTCAAAAAAAAAAAAAACCAAAAACCTTCTGATATGCAAAAATTATGGGCAGGCGGCCACATTAACTTTTAATACGTTCCTCTGAGTGCAGTGGAGACTTATCTAAGGGAAACGCAGCTCTTATTTTCGCTTTATTAAAATCAAACACGCTGACTGCAGGGTCCGAAATGGGGCTTACGTCTTCTCGCTTCCCTCACCTTCTATAAAAGGTAAAGGTTCCCCCGCATATGCGTGATGGTTGTTTCCATCTCTAGGGGCCGGTGCTCATCTCCGTTTCAAAGCTGAAGAGCCAGCGCTTGTCCGAGGACGTCTCCGTGGTCATGTGGCCGGCATGACTAGACGCCAAAGGCGCACGGAACGCTGTTACCTTCCCACCGTAGTGGTCCCTATTTTTCTACTTGCATTTTTACGTGCTTTCGAACTGCTAGGTTGGCAGAAGCTGGGAGGAGTAACAGGCGCTCACTCTGCTACGCGGCACTCGGGATTCGACCCGCCAAACCGCCAACCTTCTGATCGACAAGCTCAGCGTCCTAACCCACTGAGCCACCACGTCCCTTAAGCCACTGCATCCCACCCACCTTCTATAGAAAAGCAATAAAGATATGACATTGACTGATCTGTGCCCTCCCCGTAACCCCCAAAATAAGCTCAGAATTTTAAAATAGGCATTAGGATTTTATGACAAGTGGCCCTCAGCAAGGGAGCCCTTCTCATTAGCTTATTGTAGATGGAACATTTTGACTCGTTACAAACTCCAGACAGCTGATGCTTCTGTTTGAACTCAAAACGGGCCATCATTCCTCTGGGGTGATCTTTTCACGTGTCAAGACTCATGTTTTGGGGGGGGGGGTTGCCCTTCTTCATCCAACTTCGTGCTTGAAACTCACAGGCAGTCCTCAACTTACAACAATTTAATGACTGTTTGAAGTTACAACGGCACTGAAAACAGTGACTCAGTACCGTTTTTCATGCTTACGGCCATTGCCGCCTCTCCCCCCCCCCCCCCCCCCCCCCCCGTGGTCACGTGATCAAAATTTAGACAGTTGGCAACCGGCATGTACTTATGACGGTTGCAGCGTCCCAGGGTCATGTGACTCTCTTTTGTGACCTTTTGAGGAGCAAAGTCAAAGGGGAAGCTGGATTGACTTCACAACCGTGTGACTAGCTTCACAACTGCCGTGATTCGCTTAAGCACTGCAAAAAGAGAGGTCCTAAAACTGGGCAAAACTCACTTAATGTTTGTCTTGTTTAGCAACAGACATTTTCGGCTCAATTCAGTGGTTTGCAGCACTTCGGCAGAACCGGTAACTAATTTTTTGCTGCCCAGGCCCAGAATGGACTTCTGGAAGTGGCATCAACACAGAGAACCGGTTGTTCACATATTTGAATCCCACCTCCCACCACTGGAAAAAGGCATAAGAGAGATAGCAAATGAAGGGAGGGAGGGAGGGAGGGAGGAAGGAAGGAAGGAAGGAAGGAAGGAAGGAAGGAAGGAAGGAAGGAAAAAGGCAGTGGTGGGATTCAGCCAGTTTGCACTACTTCAGCAGAACCGGTAGCTAATTTTTTGTTGCTCAGGCCCAGAATGGACTTCCGGAAGCAGCATCCACGCAGAGAACCAGTTGTTCACCTATTTCAGGGGTGTCAAACTCAATTTTATTGAGGGCCGCATCAGCATTGAGATTGCCCTCAGGGGGCCGGGTGGGTGTGGCCAGGGTGGGCGTGGCCTACTGGGTAGGTGTGGCTAGAGTGCATATGGCCTACTGGGTGGGCGTGGCCAGCTCTACATCGTTCTCATCAAGGGTGCCTATGGGGGCCTGGGCAGGAGTGGGACAGAACTGAGGGTCTCTGGCAGAAGGAGGGTCTCTGGGCCAGGGCCAAGGCAGTGGGGGCCGTTCCCTCACTGTTTCCAGCATGGCTTCACGGGCCGCATGAAACCACTTCGCGGGCCGGATCTGGCCCCCGGGCCTTGTGTTTGACATGTCTGACCTATTTGAATCCCACCACTAGCTTAATTGTAGAACTACCTCTATTTGGTTACGTGTTATAATTTAGGGTGCCCGATAGGCTTTAAATCAAGTCGTCTGCCTGCCCTCCTCTCCTTCGTTGTATTGTTTTGTGGATCAACTGCGAGAAAGAAAAAATGGTCATTTGGAGCCCAAGCAAAGATATTAGTTTCCTTCATCCACTGAAAATTTCATCAACATCTCTTGGAGAGAAACAGGGGTTTTTTTTAAAAAAAATAAAATAAAATAAGAGAAAAACTAATTTTGCTGATGCTGCTTTCTTTTGCCTCCTCTCACCCTGATCTTTGATTGATGCCCTGTCCTTTAATATCATTTGACCCGTTTAGCACCTTTTGGATGACATTTTCCTCATCTCCAATTTCAAAGGCTACAGGCTGCAATCTCCCAGGCTCATCCTTCAGCCGATGCGAAACAGCAAAGCAATGTTCCTTTGAATAGCTCGAAGCAATTCTTCAACATCCAACGATAGACAGTATCTCTCTCTGCCTTCTTCTTGAGTTGTCTGGTCTTCCTTGAGGACACAGCTGATTCCAGTTTGAAGGATCTCTGGGTAAACTCCCCTTCTGTGGGGCTGTTCAAAAGGGGCAGCCCCATTGGGTAAACTCTCTTCAATGGGCCTGCTATACACCAAAGGCGTGTGGGAAGAATCCAGAGAAAGAAATATTTTGAGGAATATTAAAAAAGGAAGAAATGGAGGTAGTGACAGATTTTATTTTCCTGGGCTCCAAGATCACTGCAGATGGGGACTGTAGCCAAGAAATTAAAAGACGCTTGCTCCTCGGGAGGAAAGCCATGGCAAATCTAGACAGCACACTAAAAAGCAGAGACATCACCCTGTCAACAAAAGTACGTATAGTCAAGGCTATGGTCTTCCCAGTTGCAATGTATGGCAGTGAAAGTTGGACCATAAAAAAGGCTGAGCGCCAAAGAATTGAGGCCTTTGAACTCTGGTGCTGGAGAAGACTCCTGCAAGTCCCTTGGACTGCAAGGCGATCAAACCAGTCAGTCCTAGAGGAGATCAATCCTGACTGCTCTTTAGAAGGCCAGATCCTGAAGCTAAAACTCAAATACTTTGGCCACCTAATGAGAAGGAAGGACTCACTGGAGAAGAGCCTAATGCTGGGAAAGATTGAGGGCAAGAGAAGAAGGGGACGACAGAGAACGAGGTGGCTGGATGGAATCACTGAAGTAGGAGGCGTGAGCTTGGATGGACTCCAGAAGATAGTAGAGGACAGAAAGACCTGGAAGAACGTTGTCCATAGGGTTGTGATGGGTCAGACACGACTTCGCAGCTAACAACAACAACAACAACAGAAAGGCAGAATATATTTCCCCAAAGGAATAAAGGAGAAGATCTTTAAAAAGACAGAAGCCAGCCCCCAGAAACCAGCCCCAGGCTCTCTCCCTGCCCCCCCGCAAGAAAGCTCAGCAGAAACCAGCTTTTAGAAATGCAGATGTGATAATCCTTTCAGAAAGGTTGGAGCCAGGAAACTAGAAGCTGATGAAATTAGGAAGACAAAGACCCCTAAAATCCACATACCCACTATCAGAATACCAAAAGGACACACTGAGACTCAGGTCAAAGTACATGACACAGGAAATACAAAGCCTCAAACAGGAACAGGAAACAACCTCAAAAGCCCCAGAAGGTATAAAAACCCACCACTCCCTACTACCACATGTGGTCAGTTTCTCCAGAGCCATCTTTCTGTCTGGCTCTCCTCTTCAATAAACTACAACCTTCTTTCTAAAGCAGTCTCCATTTTGTTTATTCCCGGCTTAGACTGGACCATGATAAAGATTTTTTTTTCAACCGGTCACATGGAACGCTGTTACCTTTCCACCAAAGAGGTACCTATTTATCTACTCGCATTTGCGTGTTTTCGAACTGCTAGATGGGCAGTAGCTGGGGCGAGGAATGGGAATTCACCCTGTCACATAGCGCTCAGGTCAAAAGAGCAGTCCCAGCAGCTGGAATTACCTGCCATCATTACTATCCATCATACTGTCAGTAGGGGCATGATGGCTCAGAAGTTAAAGAAGCTGAGCTTGTCAGCTGGAGAGCTGACAGCCCAGGTTTGAGTCTGATCTCCATGGAATGGGATGAGTTCCCGTTACTTGCCTCAGCTCCTGCCCACCTAGCAGTCCGAAAGCATGCAAATGTGAGTAGATAGGTATCACTTTGGTGGGAAGACAACAGCGTTCTGTGCACCTTTGGTGTATAGCCATGCTGGTCACATAACCACGGAATATGTCTTCAGATAATGCTGGCTCCCTCGACCAAGAAACGGAGATGGGCACTGTGCCCTAGATTCAGACATGATCTGACACAATCTTAACCTTCACTACTGCCAGTAGAGCATTGCTCTAATGCATTCAGGGAGATCATAAAGGTGCCTAGGTCCAAGCACTGAGGGCTTCCCAAAGAATCAACAGACAAAAAAAAACACAAGATCCAGGTGAACTAAGATCACGAAATTGAAGGTGGGAGAAATTCAGTTCTGGTACTGAAATCCTTACAAGCTCATAAAGATTGTGAATGTCTCCAAGCTTACAAGACATGAGGAACTACAATTCCCAAAAGGCTTCATGGTAGTCTGGATTACCTTAAAGCAGGGGTGTCAAACTCAATTTCATTGAGGGCCACATCAGCATTGCGGTTGCCCTTAGGGGGCCGGATAGATATGGCCAGGGTGGGCGTGGCCTACTGGGTGGGCGTGGCTAGAGTGTGTATGGCCTACTGGGTGGGCATGGCCAGCTCTACATCGTTCGCATCAAGGGTGCCTACGGGGGCCTGGGCAGGAGTAGGACAAATCTGAGGGTCTCTGGCAGAAAGAGGGTCTCTGGGCCAGGGCCAAGGCAGTGGGGGCCGTTCCCTCACTGTTTCTAGGATGGCTTCGCGGGCCACATGACACCACTTCGCGGGCCGGATCTGGCCCCCGGGCCTTGTGTTTGACATGTCTGCCTTAAAGGGCTAAAATGTGGTGCCTTCAGAGATATTTTGTTGTCTACATGGCTTAACAGAATAACAGAGCTGGAAGGGACCTCAGAGGTCTTCTAGTCCAACCCTCTGCTCAAGCAGGAAAGCCTAAACCATTCCAGACAAATGGTTGTCCAATCTCTTCTTAAAAGTCTCCACTGCTGAAGCACCCACACCTTCTGGAAGCAAGTTGTTCTACTGGTTAATTGTTATCACTGTCAGGAAATTTCTCCTTAGTTCTAGGTTGCTTCTCTCCTTGAGTAGTTTCCATCCGTTGCTTCTTGTCCTGCTTTCAGGTGCTTTGGAGAATAGGTTGACCCCCTCTTCTATGTGGCTTGGTAGGTTCAGAACCACAGAAATGGGGACTTTTATTTTGCTTCTGAGATAAGTACCTAAAGAAAAAGCAATATATTTTATTCACACATTCAATTATCTGGGGATTATGCATCGAGGTTTGGAGAGAGAAAAAAAGAGAATGGTATTTTATCTCATCTGTCATCATGAAACATGTTTTGCTGCTTATTTTCTTTTTAACTCAAAAACTCTCGTTAGGCCAAAGTTAATATTCTGCAAGCCTAGAATTTACATCAGGGGAAAAAAAACCCTCATTATTCCAATGATAATTTGCCACACCAGGTAATTAGGAAGAAAACTGCAGGGTTTTCTCTGAGTCAAAAATTATCCTGTGACAATGGATCCTTGAGAATATCAAGAGGAAATAGATTTTTGTGGGGGCTTTTTTTTTAGTGGGGGAGATGTCAGGTGCAAAGAATCTGAGCCATGTGTTAAGATGCAGTTTAGAAGATTCCTCTACACAAGAATCCAGTCAACTGGCACCAGATAAGGGTCAATGGAACTCAAGATGGGCTGGACATGGACCGATTATGGCAATGTAATGAGTCTAGGCTGATGACTTGCTTAACTCCACCTCCAGCTCTACCTGCACTTCTCCAACAGGAGAGCTTTGTATTTGATTCATGTATTCCTTTTCCTGCAACCCCCGCCCCCGTCAAACCTTGCCAATCAACAGCCTAAGCCAAAGCAGGAATTTGAAGTCCAACTCCTAATTTTACAGCCTTTGACTGGATATTGTACTGGAGGCGGTATCTGCTGACGTTTAGTTCAATCTCCTGAAAGAGAGGTCTCTCTATTCATGATTGCAGAGTGAATCTGAAGTATCTCTTCAGATATTTAAGTTTTGGAAACCACGTCTTTCTTATTGAAGTGTTCACTTAATTCAAGAGGGATGACACACTCTGTCTGCCTGTAGGAGGAATGAGGCTGGAATCTAAAAATGCTTTATCATGAAGTGGCTTCCCACTCTAAAACAGCTGGAAAATTATCACTATTGGGTCAGCTAACAATTAGGAACTTTTGTAGATAAGAGTTGGAGCGAAAAAATTCTGGGTCCATTTCCCATACCGAGAGAAATGAAAGGGAAAATCAAGTGACGTTTGGATAGTGAATGCCACGGTAAGAATAAACCACACCGTCATGAGGCATCGCGACACGCACAAAGTCTCAAGGTTGATAGACAAAAAGCTTTTTAAGCAACTCTCCACTGAAAAACCAGAAAGGCACCAGAAATAGCAACACTTACTGTATATTTTAACCTTCATCAAATAAGCCAGCTTTATAGTATAACAGGCAATCTTAAGAGAAATTTCTGAGTGCATTGTTGTCAAATAGCCTTGAATTCTTCCAAAGTTAAAATTCTTGCCTCCCATTCTGCTCTTAGCGAGTCTTTTCTCTTTTAATTATAATCTTAAGCTCTTTCTGGTTGCCTTTCGTGTCCGGCTTTCAAAGTCTACACTTATGATGTATTTTTCCTTCTAATCCACAGCATTTTCCCATGGGAAGATTTCTTATACTTAGATTCAAGACCTTCATATATTTTTAATAAGGTTTCAAACAACCCACTGGAAGGATTCTTATAATTACTTTCAACATCTTATTTCCAATTCCTCGGGCCCCCTTTCTCCATTTTAAAACTTTCCAAAATTAATGTTCTAATTTATCCTTTTGCTGTTTATTTCAGGCTACTTTTAAAAAAAATATTCTTAAACTTACACAAAATTTCTTTTGCTAAGGATTGAAAGAGAATCATCCATGTGATTGACATTTTGAAAGTTCTTAATTCCAAAAAGCAGCTAACAAGCCATTTCTAGAAGTTATTAGGAAAATTAGTGGGTGATCTCAGTTTGAAGGTTGGTCAAAGCTGACTTTACTTTGGCTGGCAGTGGTCTAAAACTTGTCAGAGACTGTTTTATGGTCTTCCCAAAAGTATTAACTGTTCGGAGCACTTATGGGCTATCCATTGCCCTCACCTTTATCTGGGGTGGAATTTCAAGGCATCAATCCATTCATTTAACAGAACAACAGAGTTGGAAGGGACCTTGGAAGTCTTCTAGTCCAACCCCCTATTTAAGTAGGAAACCCCGTACCATTTCAGACAAGTTGCTTTCCAATCTCTTCTTAAAAACTGCCGGTGTTAAAGCATCCACAACTTCTGGAGGCAAGTTGCTCCACTGATTGTTCTCACTGTCAGGAAATTTCTCCTTAGTTCTAGGTTGCTCCTCTCTTTGATTAGTTTCCATCTGTTGCTTCTTGTCCTGCCTTTAGAACAGGTTGACCCAGTGGTGGGATTCAGATATGTGAACAACCAGTTCCTTGTGTGGATGCCACTTCCGGAAGTCCATTCTGGGCCTGGGGAACAAAAAATTAGCTACCGGTTCTGCCGAACTGGTGTGAACTAGCTGAATCCCATCACTGGGTTGACCCCCTCAAATATTGGAACATTGCTATCATGTCTCCCCTAGTCCTTCTCTTCTTTAATCCCTGCAAACATTCTTCATATGTTTTAGCCTCCAGTCCTCTAATCTTCTTTGATGTTCTTCTCTGCACTCTTTCCAGAGTCTCTACATCTTGTTTATGTCATGGCGACCAAAACTAAATGCAGTTTTCCAAGTGTGTGGCCTTACAAGCTGGTATTAACTCTTCACACTTCACACTTCTGCCACAATCACCAGTTCTGCAAAAAGCAAAGGTAAAAAAGGTCAAGGTTCCCCCGCACATGCGTGCTAGTCGTTTCCGACTCTAGGGGCCGGTGCTCATCTCCGTTTCAAAGCCGAAGAGCCAGCGCTTGTCTCCGTGGTCATGTGGCCGGCATGACTAGACGCCAAAGGCGCATGGAACGCTGTCCTCAATTTGCCATTGCTTCCCTGGAAAGGAACCATGCCAATATTAGGCTAAACACATCCATGTTGTCTCCCCAGTTTCCAGAAAAGTGTGCATTGACTCACAATCTTTCCTCCCTTTGCCTCGGAGATCAAGCTTTAAGCAGAGGAAGCTCATTTGCGGATTTGTTCCACCTCCAAAGACCGAGGTGATGAATCCTGTTCAAATTCAAACTGACAGGAGCAAAAATTTGAACTGATGAATCAGAGGTGCCACACGGAGCCACAAGGATGAGCCTCAATTACGGCTACACATATTTTAGTTATTACAGCTCATTTGCCATGCAAGAAGCAGGAGTGCCTGTCCCAAACACTAATTAATGATTTTTAAATGTTGTTGTTGTTTTTTTTTAAAAAAAGCCTGAATAGCAAATGGCAATGTTTTGGGGTATGCATTTGGTAGATTTTTGTTGTTGTTGTTGTTGTTCGCTCCTCACATTTTACATCTCAGTTCTTTTGGGTCTTCGATAAAAGAATTCTACAGTGAAAGTGGATGAAGAGAGTCAAATATGGGTGGTTTCAGGAACCTACTCCATCTGGGACCACCAATAATTGATGGGATGTTTTGTGGGAATTTTAAAAAAATAGCCTTCGAGTTTGGTAGGTATGGAGATCAGTAGGGATGTAGGGTCGCAGTGGCTCAGTGGGTTAGGACGCTGAGCTTGTCGATCGGAAGGTCGGCAGTTTGGCGGGTCAAATCCTGAGTGCCGCGTAACAGAGTGAACGCCTGTTACTCGTCCCAGCTTCTGCCCACCTAGCAGTTCGAAAGCACGTAAAAATGCAAGTAGAAAAATAGGGACCATTCCGGTGGGAAGGTAACAGCGTTCCGTGCACCTTTGGCGTCTAGTCATGCCGGCCACATGACCACGGAGACGTCCTCGGACAAGCGCTGGCTCTTCGGCTTTGAAACAGAGATGAGCACTGGCCCCTAGAGTCGGAAACGACTAGCACACATGTGCGGGGGAACCTTTACCTTTTACCTTTAGGGATGTATAAAGGAATGGAGTTTTTAGTTCAGCAATATGTGACCGAGTCCTGGATAAATAAAATAATGTAGGACAGTGGGGGGGGGGGCGGGCTTTCTATTGCTCACTGTGACAGAGTAATCTTCAGACTGATCCAGCCACTGAAAAGACCTGGAAGGGTTGTTCCTATCAAATCCCCGTCACTTGCTCTACAGCAGGGGTCTTCAAACCTGGCCCTTTTATGATTTGTGGACTTCAACTCCCAGAATCCCTCAGCCAGCCTGCCTGGCTGAGGAATTCTGGAAGTTGAAGTCCACAAGTCATCAAAGGGCCAAGTTTGAAGACCCTTGCTTTACAGGAAGGAGCAATGTTGCCCCAGGTTGAACTGGGTTCATATATTGTGCAGTGCCTATTGTGTGACTGGCAGTTCACCTTGATGTATCAGTCTTGCAAGTGCAACTCATAAGCTATCATTTGGGGGTTTGGTTTGGTACAAAACCTAGCACCCTGTGGTTTAGTTAACAAACTGTGGGGAAACAAAAGCTCCGCTTGGTAGGAATGCAGAAATGCAGCCGTTGCTGATTTCTTCTGATAAGCCTTCATCTTCTCCTTGGTCCTTTTATGGATGCTGTCCGGGGTCCTGAAATTTCATCCAGCAATGCTTCTCTAACTTGACTTATATTTGCTTTTCGTTGTCTGAGCTTTGGCGGATTGGAATAAAGGAAGCCTTAATGGAGCTTAATCGTGGAATCATAGAATCATAGGGCTGGAAGAGACCTTGAAGTTCTTTCAATTCAATCCCTTGACCAAGCAGGAGTCTTTATACCATCCTGGACAAAGGACCTCCGGTTTTCCAGTTGATCCAGTTTGGTGAGGCTGAGAAATAAAATGTTGAAAAATTTCCCAGTTCAGCCCTACGGGAGACTCAGTAGAGCAGCAGCTCCAAGAATTGTCCTCTGCTTTATACTAAGATCCTCCCACCTGGTCATATGACCCAGAGTGGGCGTATGCCTCTATGTTCAAGACATATCAGGTAAGATAATGTTTGAGCCTTACCCAAGTTCTTCATCACATCATCCAAGGGACTGTTGCTCAGTCCTTACTCACGTTACAAGTAATTAATACCCTCAGAGCAAAATTGCAGCTCATCAGCTGAAACACACCAGGTAATCTGAAGAACATCTTGATGGCCTTTAGAGTATCCAGAGTGCATTTGGATTAGACATGAACCTTCCTCAGCCTGGCATCTTCCAGATGTCCACGCTTTAAGATGTAGGATTCTCCTCAGTGACCACACATTTGGAAGGCCCTCCAGACAAATACATAATAATTGTCCATCTAATACTGTTTTTTGCATCGGCTGTTATTCTTGAGACATGAGTCAACTGTCCTTGTTTGTCAACTGATGTGGCTGTTGGAAGATTACTATCTCCTGGGGAGAATGGAAAGCGATCTCTTTCCTATAAACTAATATTTTTAAAGATTGGTGTCAGAAGTAGTTAGCTGTCAGAAAAACAGGAATGTGAGCTCTTGGCTGCAAACCAAATATGAATATGAATGAGTTCAACATCAGGTATTTGAGTCAATATCATGTTCTACCACAACTCTCCTGTAACCTGTAGAACAAGACTTGCTTAATGTAAATATAAATCAGATTTAAACCACCTCTGGGAGTTCAGTTGACAGGCTGCATTTCTCCAGGAAGAGATGTCACTTATGTCCACAATTGTCACCCAGCTTCCAAATTGAGAAGCAAAAGGCAAAAAAACCCCAACAACGTTAAACAGCTGAGGAGGTGGGAGAAAAGATCCCTGAATTAAACCATGTTGACTACAGGAAAAAGACGCGCCTTCAACTTGGCAGAGGGAAATTTATATTTAGTGGCTTCTTCCTAGTATGTAATAAATATTCTTCCTTGGCTACATTGGATTATATGTCAAAAATACCTTAGGCCTAGGATGAACCTGGTGCAACCACTCTCCATCCCAGGATGAAAAAAGGTTGCAGGAATTGGGTATGTCTAGTTTAATGAAGAGAAGGACTTAGGGGTGACATGATAGCAGCCTTCCAATATCTCAGAGGCTGCCCCAAAGAAGAGGGAGTCAAGCTATTCTCCAAAGCACCTGAGGACAGGACAAGAAGCAATGGATGGAAACTAAGCAAGGAGAGGACCAACCTAGGAGAAGTTTCCTGACAGTGAGAACAATTAATCAGTGGAACGACTTGCCTCCAGAAGTTGTGGGTGCTTCAACACTGGAGGTTTTTAAGAAGAGATTGGGCAACCTTTTGTCTGAAATGGTATAGGGTCTCCTGCTTGAGCAGCGGGTTGGACTAGAAAACCTCCAAGGTCCCTTCTAACTCTGTTATTCTATTGTTCTGAACCTACAATCTGGACAGGCTGTATTGGCCAAGGGGCTTCGATTGCCAGTTTGCTTGATATCACCTGTGGCACACAACGTTTTCTCCTCTTCCACCCCAAACCCATAAAAGCTCATCCAAGCCCAGACTGTCTATTTTTATTAAGGCTGATGATAGCTACAAATAAATTAACTGTCCAGAAAGTGAATTGTGCATATATTAGCTGCTTTGGCATGGATTCTAAATCTCTTGAATCGGAAGCATCTGAAAACCTCTCTGAAAGTGATTGGGAAGATGAACGATATATGACATCTGCTTGTATTAGAACTACTACCCGTTCTTCCTTGCAGCTGAAAGGACACATCATTTTCTTAAAAGCTTCTTGGATAGAAATATTTGTCTTTGCCACAATCATCAAACCAAGCCTGGTTGGAGAAGGATCCTTCTCCAACCCCACAGGTATTTTTTGTCTGCAAGAGAGGCAATACTGATATTTAGTGCTCTCTGAGCTTGGTGGTTTTCTTGCAAATGTTTCGTTACCAAACTGGGTAATATCACCAGTGCTAGAAAGGAGAAGGGTTTGTGGAGAGGAGGAGGAGGAGGAGGAGGAGGAGGAGGAGGAGGAGGAGGAGGAGGAGGACTGTGAAGGTCCTTGATGCTCTCTGAGCTTGGTGGTTTTCTTGCAAATGTTTTGTTACCAAACTAGGTAATATCATCAGTGCTAGAAAGCAGAAGGGTTTGTGGAGAGGAGGAGGAGGAGGAGGAGGAGGAGGAGGAGGAGGAGGAGGAGGAGCAGGAGCAGGAGCAGGAGCAGGAGCAGGAGGTGGAGGAGGACTGTGGGGGTCCTTGGTGTTCTCTGAGCTTGGAATTTTTCCTGCAAATGTTTTGTTACCAAAGTAGGTAATATCACCACTGCTAGAAATGAGAAGGGTTTGTGGAGAGGAGGAGGAGGAGGAGGAGGAGGAGGAGGACTGTAGTCCCTTTGTGCTCTTTGAGCTTGGTTGTTTTCTTGCAGACATTTCATTACCCTAATTGGGTCCTGAAACATCTGCAAGGAAAGCTCCAGGGACTCCACAATCCAAGCTACAAATATTCTCTTCTCTCAGGACTTCAAATTGCATGCTGGCTGAGGAATCCTGGGAGTTGTAGTCCACACAGTTGCTGAGATTGAGAATATAGATCTATACCAGTGTTCCCCAGCCTTGGCGATTCTGAGATTCATGGCTCAGGATTCTGTGAGTTGAAATCCAAACAGTAGGAACAAATAATATCAGGAATATATTGGCTCTGGATCAAAGTGTTGGATTTGTGGGTTTTTCAGAGCATGCTTGTTTTCCTGCAGATGTTTCATTGCCTGTCTAGGTAACGTCATCAGTTCTGTTTTTTTTTTAAATTACATTTATATCCCGCCCTTCTCCGAAGACTCAGGGCGGCTTACAAGCTTAGCAGTAGCCTTCATTCTATGTATATGCCTATTAGGGCTTTCACATACACCCCCAAGCGGCATTATTACAAAGTCAGCTTATTGCCCCCAACAATCTGGGTCCTCATTTTACCTACCTCGGAAGGATGGAAGGCTGAGTCAACCTGGTGGGACTCGAACCTGCACTAATTGCAGGCAGCTGGTCTTACTTAAGGAGGCATTAGCCCTCTGCTCCACCAAGGCTCGTTTTTGATTATCCATTTTCACCTTCCAGTTGTCTTCTTCATCCATTCTATTCTTAACCTCAGGTAACTATAGAAACAAGCTGCCTTCAGAAAAAAATTGAAACTGAACCCTTCAATTCCTGTTATAGGAGATGAGATTATGCTTCCTAAACAACATCACTGGCATTTCTGGATATTATCCTTCCCTCTCCCTGCTTAGCAGATGTCTCATTGATTGAATCAGATCCATTCCAGATCAGCTCACCAACTCCTGGATGGTTGCTAAGATCGGTTTGGTTAGAAAGGACTTGTCATTATTTTCAAGACAGTCTGGAGGAATCCACCTGGCCCTCTCTGCATCTTCTTGCTAGTTTGCTTGTGACAGCAGAAACCATGCCAATTAAAAATAAACTCGAGACATTCAGTGAGACAAGAGATCAAAAAGGTTTCATTTTGTGTCATCTTCCATAAGGATGACACACTCTCTCTTTCTCTCTCTCTCTCCATCTCCCTTCTCCTTTCTTCTCTTCCTCCCTCTCTCCTAAGGATTCTTCATCATGGAGGCAGGCTGTTGAAAGATGATTGCAGTTTGGCTTAAATCATGTGATAGCAATGGAATTTATGATCCTGCCAGCCCACATCCCTCTAAGGCACCGTTCCTGCATCCTAGAGCAGGAATTGACATGACAGAAGGAATCACAAATATGTACGGACTACAGTAGCATCCTGACTGCAGTAGCAAAATATCAGAGAATATCACCTATACATTTACAGGAAGCTTATAGAAGGTGTTGAAGCCACAGAAACCTTGGGGGGGGGGGGGGGAAAGTGATCATGCAATATTGGAATTCAACATTATGGAAGCACAAGCAATAGAATACAGTCAAACTAGAGTCTTGGACATTAAGAGAGCTAATTTCAATAAACTTAGAGAGGGCTTGGGAAGGATTCCATGGATGAGAATCCTCAAGGGGAAAACAAGAAGCTTGGGAAATTTTGAAAAGGGAGATAATAAAAGCCCAGTCTAGCACAATACCAACAAAGAGGAAAAATAACAGCTCTCAAAAGAAACCAGCGTGGCTGCATAAAGAAGTCTTTGATAAATTGAAAGATAAAAAGGACAAATATAGAAAGTGGAAAGTGGGGCACATAACTAAGTCAGAATATCAGCCAATAGCCCGTGCCTGCAAAGACAAAGTGAGGAAAGCTAAGGCTCAAAATGAACTAAGGCTTGCGACCAAAGTAAAAAATAACAAAAAAAGCTTCTTTCAACATGTAAAAAACAAGAAAAAAGTGAAGGAAATGATTGGTCCATTAGTGGGGGAAAATGGCAAGAAGGTGACAAGCAACAGAGAGAAAGCAGAACTATTTAACTTGGTTTTTGCATCTGTCTTTACACAAAGGGAAAAAAAAACAGACCAACCTATCAAAAATAGTGCCATAAAACACAGAATAGAGACACAAGTTAAGATAGGCAAGAAAATGATAAGTGAGCACCTGTTCAAATCACCAGGACCAGATGGATTACACCCCAAGGTTCTCAAGGAACTGGCAGATGTGATCTCAGAACCAATGAAGCACTGGGGAACTACCAGAGGACTGGAAAAGATCTGATGTAGTTCCCAACTTCAAAAAAAGAAAAAAAATGGATCTAGGAAATTACAGACCTATCAGCCTGACCTCAATACCTGGGAAGATTCTGGAAAAGATAATCAAACAACGAATCAGTGAGGCAAACAAGGTAAAAAAGTAAAGGTAAAGGTTCCCCTTCACATGCATGCTAGTCGTTTCCGACTCTAGGGGCCGGTTCTCATCTCCGTTTCAAAGCCAAAGAGCCGGCGCTTGTCCGAGGACGTCTCCGTGGTCATGTGGCCGGCATGACTAGACGCCAAAGGCACACGGAGCGCTGTTACCTTCCCACCGGAGTGGTCCCTATTTTTCTACTTGCATTTTTACGTGCTTTCGAACTGCTAGGTGGGCAGAAGCTGGGACGAGTAACAGGCGCTCACTCTGCTACGCGGCACTCGGGATTCGACCCGCCAAACTGCCGACCTTCTGATCGACAAGCTCAGCGTCTTAACCCACTGAGCCACCGCGTCCCTTGAGGCAAACAAAGTCATTACTAAAAGCCAACATGCGTTTGTCAAAAACAGATCATGCCAGACAAATCTTATTGCATTCTTTGACCAAGTGACAAAATTAGTGGATCAGAGGAATGCTGTGGATATAATTTACTTAGACTTCAGTAAGGCATTTGATAAAGTAGATCACAAACTACTACTTGATAAGATATATTGTAAAATCTTGTTTTTGTAAAACTCTTTAAATAATAATAAAAAAAAAGATAGAAAAGTGGGTTAGACAGCATCACCACCAGATGGATCCGTAGCTGGCTGACTGGCTGTGTGGTCCTCAATGGAAGTGTGTAATGGGGAGTCCCAGGGCTCTGTTCTGGGCCCAGTGCTCTTCAACATTTTCATCAACGATTTGGACTAGGGGATAGATAGGGAACTCATCAAATTTGCAGACGACACCAAGCTGGTAGGAATAGCCAATACTCCAGAAGACAGGCTTAAAATACAGGAGGATCTGGACAGACTTAAACACTGGACACTATCTAACAAAATGAAATTCAGTGGTGAAAAAAGTAAGGTTCTACATTTAGGCAAGAAAAAACAAATGTACAGGAATCCTAGTGGACAATCACTTAAATATGAGACAGCAGTGTGCTGCAGCTGCCAAAAAAGCAAATGAAGAAAAGGACTAGGGGTGACATGTTAGCAGCCTTCCAATATCTCAAGGGCTGCCCCAAAGAAGAGGGAATCAAGCTATTCTCCAAAGCACCTGAAGGCAGGACAAGAAGCAACGGATGGAAACTAACCAAAGAGAGAAGCAACCTAGAACTAAGGAGAAACTTCCTGACAGTTAGAACAATTAACCAGTGGAACAACCTGCCTCCAGAAGCTATGAATGCTCCAACACTGGAAGTTTTTAAGAAGAGACTGGACAGCTATTTGTCTGAAATGGTATAGGGTTTCCTGCCTCAGCAGGGGGTTGGACTAGATGACCTCCAAGGTTCCTTCCAACTTTACTATTATGATTACAGGCCAGGTTAAAAATAGAGCAACTGGCTAGATCAGGAGACGTCAAACTTGGCAACTTTAAGACTTGTGGACTTCAACTCCCAGAATTCCCCAGCCAGCCAACTGAAGGCCCCATAACCTATGATGCTCTAAGATTTGCAAATAAGAGCAACTGACTGGCAAGGACTAGAGTTGGACTATTGATGTAGGATTACGTGCAATAGTTAAAATACCCGTCCTTCAGTTTCTCTACACTCAGTCAAAATTTACATGTTTTTTCCCCCAGGCAACCAATTTCCAAACATTGTTATAGATTCAGAACAATATCAAGTCAATCCTAAGGGAACAACTGATTTTAAAACCAAATAACTGCACTGCTCCTCAAACAATCAATAATTCAAACTGTTCTGTAGGCTTAATAAATCTTACCAGGAGCGATCCCTATGCAGAAAAAAAAATGAATTTTATTTTTATTTATTTATTTTTATTTTATTTTAATCCCATTTATATCCCGCCCTTCTCCGAAGACTCAGGGCGGCTTACAAGCTTAGCAGTAGTCTTCATTCTATGTATATGCCTGCTTATTAGGGCTTTCACACACACCCCAAGCGGCATTATTACAAAGTCAGCTTATTGCCCCCAACAATCTGGGTCCTCATTTTACCTACCTCGGAAGGATGGAAGGCTGAGTCAACCTTGAGCCTGGTGGGATGCGAACCTGCAATAATTGCAGGCAGCTGGTGTTACGTAAGGAGGCATTAGCCCACTGCTCCACCAAGGCTCCTTAAAGCTCAAAGAACATCCATCCATCCATCCATCCATCCATCCATCCATCCATCCATCCATCCACCCATCATCCCATCCTTCACAAACAATTGACTGAAAATTATTTTCATCACTTTAGTTTGCTCAAGTTGTATAAGGTAAAGGTAAAGGTTCTCCTGCACATGCGTGCTAGTCATTTCCGACTCTAGGGGCCGGTGCTCATCTCCGTTTCAAAGCCGAAGAGCCAGCGCTTGTCCGAGGATGTCTCCGTGGTCCTGTGGCCGGCATGACTAGACGCCAAAGGCACATGGAATGCTGTTACCTTCCCACCGGAGTGGTCCCTGTTTTTCTACTTGCATTTTTACATACTTTCGAACTGCTAGGTTGGCAGAAGCTGGGATGAGTAACAGGCGCTCACTCTGTTATGCGGCACTCGGGATTCGACCTGCCAAACTGCCGATCTTCTGATCGACAAGCTCAGCGTCCTAACCCACTGAGCCACCCTGTATACACAAATATATTCCATCAAACAGGTTTCCACCCTTCTCCCAAAGTTTGGGAGTGTAAAATTTAGGCAGTTCCATGGATTTCTTAATTGCAAGAAAATAAATCTCTCTCTCTCTCCTTTCCTCCCTCTCTCCCTCCCTTCCCATCTAGATTTGTGCTGTGCATAGAAGATGGCCTTACCGACCTACAACAACACATTGGACTGATTCGGTTGAAAACGCTGACCCGAGTCAAAAGGGGCTTCCCAGCAGGCACATTTTTAAAATGACTTTGACAAATGAGATCTTAGCAGGAGTGCAGTGCTACAGGCTGGCTCTTCCGTCACAGCTCAAATCTCCCTGGGGGGGATGGGGAACTGTGGAAAACCTCATCAGCTTGATTAATCAGAGAGCTGTAGCACCAGAGTGGCCATCACTCCCCACCCCCCAATTGTAATGCAGTGATGAAAGTCTCTTCGCTGTGCTTAGAACATCTTGTATCTCCCTACATGGATCAGAGGGCATGTTTATTTGTGTATTTGATGGGTGGGGAGAGGGGGAGAAGGGAGAATCCTGGAGAGCATTTATAGAATGGCTTTTCTGTTTGAAATAAGCCAAGATGGTGACTCATCTCCTCCCAGGATTGAGGAGCAAAAGGGGGAGTGGGGTGGTTGTCTGGCAGGAAGAATCAGGACTGGCTCCAGTTAAGCTGATTTATTGCTCATGCCTTTAGAGAAGAATATAAATCAGTGCTAGATTAGGGACAACTTGCAGTTCAAGAGGGATTGTTTGAGGGAGTGGAATGATTCCAGGCTGATGGCTGTCTTGACTCCACCCCCGGGTTCTGCCTGTCCTGCTCCTACAGTGGCTTTCGATGTGAGAAATGGATGCCGTTGGAATGGTAAGGGGTGAGTGAAAAAGGATCTAGATTTGGCAAGCCTTCTTTGGGAAGTTGGTCAGTCTCCCACTGTGTGGGTGTGCATATGCATGTGTAGGGCAAGCATCTGCATTCCCATGGACACATTCCAAATAATATGTCTGAAATGGTATAGGTTCTCCCACTTCTATTCTATTCTATTCTATTCTATTCTATTCTATTCTATTCTATTCTATTCTATTC
>JAKJMR010018383.1:63806-75125 GCA_024449315.1 Daboia siamensis | reverse complement strand
CAGAAATCAGAAAAATGTGGAAGAGTGTAAAAAACAGATGAAGGTTTTTTTTGAAACAAATATGCATAAGGGTACTTCTATGGAAATGGTATGGGATGCTAGTAAGGCGTATATGAGAGGTGTGTTGATATATCTTAATAATAAATATAGACGTAATTTGGAATTTAGGAGGAAAGAATTAGAGACAGAGATTAAGGAAAAAGAAAAGGCTTTAATTTTGAACCCATCGGATGTGAAGACTAAAGAGACTATTAAGTTATTAAGAGGACAATTTGATAAGTTAATGGCCGATCAGGTGGCAACTAATCTACGGTTTGCAAGGCATAATACTTTTTGCAATGCCAATAAACCAGGCAGATGGTTAGCTTATATGCTAAGAAAGAAGCAAAGGGTTTCTAATATAGACAAAATAGAACATAAGGGAAAGATTGTGTATCAACAGAATCTTATTAAGGAAACCTTTGTTGATTTTTTTTCTAAATTATATGCTAGTGACAAGATTAATGAAATGGACATTGATTTATATTTAAAAGACTTTAGCATCCCGGTTCTTACGCAAGAGCAAAAAGAAGAAATGAATCAGTTGATAACAGAAGAAGAAATATATTTGGCAATCAAACAGTTAAAAGTAGGTAAAGCACCAGGCACCGACGGTTTGACCGCTGCGTATTATAAAAATCTACAGTTTGAGATGATAAAGCCATTAAAGGAACTGTTTCAGACAATTCAAAAAGGGGGAGGAGTGCCTCCGTCTTGGAAAACTGCTTTTATTTCTTTAATTCCGAAAGAAGATCAGGACGTTACTCAAGCAAGAAATTATAGGCCAATATCACTTTTGAATACGGACTACAAGATATTTGCTAAGGTTTTAGCTAGTAGACTGATGAGGGTATTGCAACAGGTAATTCATGGTGATCAAACTGGGTTTATAAGTGGTAGACAAATGAAAAATAATGTGAGACATATAGTTGATTTGTTGGAATTTTTGGAAAGGAATAACCAGATCTCTGCAGCATTGATCTTTTTGGATGCTGAAAAAGCCTTTGATCAATTGGATTGGAAATTTTTGCTAAAAGTATTAGATAAAATGAATTTTGGGGATGAATTTTTACAACCAATTAGGGCAATATATCAGAAGCAAACAGCTCGAATAATTGTTAATAATAGTTTGACTGAAATGTGTAATATTGAAAAGGGCACAAGGCAGGGTTGCCCGTTATCACCTTTGTTATTTGTTTTAACGTTGGAGATATTATTGATTAAAATACGGAATTCGGAAACAATTAAGGGAATTCAAATAAGAGATCAGGACTATAAATTGAGGGCGTTTGCGGATGATCTGGTTATTACTTTGACACATCCAGAAAATTCTGTTATGGAATTGATGGAGTTAATATCGCAATATGGGAAAGTTTCTGGATTTAAGATTAATATACAAAAAACTAAAATTTTATTTAAAAACATGACAGCATCACAAAAGGTTTCTTTAGAAAGTTTAACTGGATTTGAAATTGTTGAAAGGGTTAAATATTTGGGGGTATATTTAGCACCCTCAAATGTTAAACTATACAAAAATAATTATGAAAAGTTATGGAATAAAGTGCAAAAAGAATTGGATAGTTGGAAAAAATTACAACTATCATTATTGGGAAGAATTGCAGCAGTAAAGATGAATGTTTTGCCAAAATTTTTATTTTTGTTTCAAATGATACCCATTCTCAAAAAGGATTCAAATTTGGAGGAATGGCAGAAGGGTATTAACAAATTTGTTTGGGCAGGGAAAAGGCCACGGGTCAAATTTAAAATCATGCAGGATACACGCGAAAGAGGTGGTCTAAGAATGCCCAATTTTAAATTATATTATGAAGCTGCTGCATTATCAGCTATAAGTGATTGGATTAATCTGACACAGGGGAGACTGTTAAATCTTGAAGGGTATGATTTGTTATTTGGTTGGCACGCATATTTACTGTATGACAAAAAGGTAGATAATGTGTTCAAAATGCATATTTTGAGGCATGCTTTGTTGCGAGTTTGGAAAAAGCACAGACAAAAGTTAAATTATAAGATACCGTTATGGGCAATACCCAAACACGCAATAGAGAATATAAATGTTGGATTTAAACATGATGTGACTACATATAAGGAAATTTTGAGCTTGGAGAGGAATGTGTGGTGTTTGAAGTCATATAATCTTTTACGAGAAAAAAAGATTGTACAAACTTGGTTTCAATATGGACAATTACAAGCCAGGTGGAAAGAAGATCAGAAGATTGGTTTTTTGATGGATGATGAAAATTTGGTAAAACAAATTAGAAATCAGGGACCAGCGGATATTAAACGGATATATCTTGCATTGATAGAGATTGACTCAGAAACAGAAATTGTTAAGGATTGTATGATAAAATGGGCACAGAATATTCAGGAAGTTATCACAATGGACACTTGGGAAAAGATTTGGGTGAGAAATGTGAAATTTACGCAAGCTCAAAATCTAAGAGAGAACTTTTATAAAATGTTTTATAGATGGCATTTAGATCCTAGAAAGTTAGCAAGTATGTATCCGAATTACCAGCCCAAATGTTGGAGATGTGGTGGCGAAGATGCAACGTATTTTCATATATGGTGGACTTGCAAAAAGATCAAACCATTTTGGATTAAAATTTGGTGGAATATGCAGAAGATATTCAGGAAAAGGATAAAGTTTTGTCCGCAATTGTTTTTACTGGGCATTATTACTGATACTATTGTGTTGGACATTAATTTGATGTTGAACTTAATTACGGCAGCGAGACTCTTAATAGGGCAATATTGGAAGAAGGAAGAACTGCCGACTATAGAGGAATGGACTTTAAAAGTTTCCAACCTGGCGGAAATGGCAAAGATCTCAGCATATTTGAAAGATCATTCTCAACAACGATATATTGTGGAGTGGAAGAAATGGATTGATTACATCCAGAATAAATATGGGACTAAAAAGTTTCATCTAGCATTTGAATAAGTATATTGCTTGTAGTCAATTTATAAGAGCTAAAGTGCGAGAGATTTAATAGTTTATTGTTGTTAGCATATGAGAGTTTATGATTGGTTATTTTATTTTTATACCTTGTATCTAGCTCTGGGAAGTCCGGGGGGGGAGGGGAGGGGGGAAGGGGAGGGTGAGAGGGTGGGATAGGGTTGGGGAGGGTTGGGGGATGGGATGTAATAATTAAAATGTATTGAAAAACTTTTCAATAAAAAAAAAACAAAAAAAAAACATTAAGACATGTGAACTTCAACTCCCAGAATTCGCATCAATTGGCACGCTGGCTTTGCAATTCTAGGATATGAAGTTTGCACATTTGGAAATGGCCAAGGTTGGGAAACACTGCCTAGAGCAGAGGTAGGCAACCTCGGCTCTTTTATGACTCATGGACTTCAACTCCCAGAATTCCTGAGTCAGCTGTGCTGTGCTGACTCAGGAATTTCTGGGAGTTGAAGTTCATGAGTCATAAAAGAGCCGAGGTTGCCTACCCCTGGCCTAGAGGTTTCTTGGAGAAAATAAGCATACTTAAGAAGGCAATACTTTACTCAACATTAGGAAAGAAAAAAAAATCTTGGTTCTGTGATAGAAAAAAGATCATTAAGGCCAGTGCATTACCCCTGAAGAAGAAAGAATTGCCCGTAGAAACCAAACGAAGAAAAAAAATTCAGAGCTAAGAATGTGTTATCATTTTCAGAAAACTATTCGCTTCTCTGATGTGCACAAAGCAATTTGATGATTTAATTACCAATGAGAATGGCTTTTGAGTGGGACACCACGGAGAATGCTGATTAGTTTGCACACATAGACAATTGAAAGCAAAAAAAAAAAAAAGAGAGAGCAAAATTTCCAGTATCTTCACGTGAACTGACTCCAGGATCCTAAAGCTCCTTGAGTCAGCAACAATATGTGCTCCATAAGAAGCTCAGATTTTTCCTTAATAATTTCCTATCTGAAGCGCAGCAGAGAACTTGCAGAGAGAGAGAGAGAGAGAGAGAGAAGGGGGGGGGGAGTGTGTCCTTGTTTACCTTGACCTTTTTTGACCTTCTTTCCTCCTGAACAACACTGAAGATTACACTTAAGACTTTCCGAATGTCAAGAATATGTTTTTGAACTCACCTTGCAACCTTCCATCTTACTGCAACAACTCACAAGTACCGGTAGCTCAGACATGCCTGGCCAACCTGGATTCCATTTACTGATGTTTTTTTTTTTTTTAAACAGGTTCTTTTTTTTTTCTTTTTTTTTTTTTTTGGAAAAGAGCATCGTGACATTCTGAAAAAGCGAGCTTGTTGAAAAGTATATTCGCCTTCTTCTGAGATGCCTTCAGAAGTTGCGGGTTTTTAAGAAGAGATTGGACAGCCATTTGCCTGAAATGGTATAAGGTCTTCTGCCTGAGAAAGGGGTTGAATCAATCGATCAGAATAGAGCTGGAAGGGAGCTTGGAGGTCTTCTAGGCTAACCCCCTGCTCAAGCAGGAGACCCTATACTATTTCATGCAAATGCTTGTCCAATCTCTTCTTTAAAAATCCCAGTGTTGGAGCACCTATAACTTCTGGAGGCAAGTTGTTCCACTGGTTGACTGTCCTCACTGTTAGGAAGTTTCTCCTTAGTTCCAGGTTGCTTCTCTCCTTGATTAGTTTCCACCCATTGCTTCTTCTCCTGCCTTCTGGTGCTTTGGAAGTATGTTGACACCCCCCCCCATCCTCTTTGTGGCAGCCCCTCAAATAATGCTATTATGTCACCCCTAGCCCTTCTTTTTTGGTAGACTAGCCATACTGGATGGCTGGATGGAGTCACTGAAGCAGTAGGCGTGAGCTTAAATGGACTCCAGAAGATGGTAGAGGACAGGAAGGCCTGGAGGAATGTTGTCCATAGGGTCGCAATGGTTCGGACACGACTTCGCAGTTAACAACAACAAGCCATACCCAATTCTTGCAATTCTTCATATGTTTTAGTCTCCAGGTCCTTAATCATCTTAGTTGCCCTCCTTTGCACTTTTCCCAAATTCTCAACATATTTTTTATATTGTGCTGACTAAAACCGGATGCACTATTCCAGGTGTGGTCTTACTAAGCCTTTACAAAGAGGTACTAATACTTCACGGGATTTTGATTCTATGCTTCTAGTTTTATGCAACTAAGGATTGTGTTAGCTTTTTTGGCTGCTGCCAGAAGATCTCTGAGGTCCCTTCCAACTTTATTATTATTATTATTATTATTTGCAACTATTCTATTGCATTGATCTACAAGAACTCTCCAATTTTCTTTTGAATCAAGCATTTCCCATCTCAGTTACTTCAACAATCAATTAATATTCTTTCAGCTCCTTCCCCTGACCACCCCAAATGCAGTCAAGCAGCAGTAAGATGGGGTTGTACAGATACACTACGACTCAACATAATTTATCATCAGTTATCAAAAGGGGAGAGGGGGGAAAAAAGAAAGAAATCAGTGAAAAAGCCATTACATTTGTAATTTAAGGCTTTGATGCAACCACAAACTAGCCAGCTAAAATGATTTGTTAGTTGCGAAGTCGTGTCCGACCCCTCGCAACCCTATGGACGATGTTCCTCCAGGCCTTCCCGTCCTCTACCATCTTCTGGAGTCCATTTAAGCTAAAATGATTATCAATAGCAAATAAGGTATGTATTGAAGGCAGGTGCAACTGTTTCCATTCAGTGTTTTCGCTGTTTGTCATTACTGAAGTTGACAATGGTGATAACTGAGTTTCTTGGGAATGGGCTTACTTAGTTGAGCCCTTTCCCCCCAGCATTGGAAGCCAAAGGCATTTTAAGAAGTCCTCTTGTATTATTCAGCAGCAAAAACCATGCCAAAAAACTTGGGTTGTTTCTGGAGTGGATGTAGACTTCAACTAGCTGTGGGGAACTTTTGCTTATTTATTTTGAGTGCAGAGGAGTGACATAAGATGTGATAGAGGTTATTCAAACATCTAGTGCCATCTAATATGGCATGGGTGTAATATGTATTATCATTATCCTTCTCATCTTTTCTACTACCTCCTCTTATTGGTATCATATTATTATTATTATTATTGCTCTGTTGCTTTGCATGTACATTGAGAGCTTCTGCACTGGAGACAAATTCCTTGTGTATTTAATCACAATTGGCCAAATAAAAAAATTATTCTATTCTTTAATAATAATAATAATAATAAAGTTGGAAGGGACCTTAGAGGTCATCTAGTCCAACCCCCCGTTCAGGCAGGAAACCTTATACCATTTCAGACAAATGGCTGTCCAGTCTCTTCTTAAAAGCTTCCAGTGTTCCAGTGTTCTATTCTATTCTATTCTATTCTATTCTATTCTTACTCTACATTCTATTCTATTCTATTCTATTCTGTTCTGTTCTGTTCTATTCTATTCTACATTCTACATTCTATTCTTTTCTATTCTATTCTATTCTATTCTATTCTATTCTTATTCTACATTCTACATTCTATTCTATTCTATTCTATTCTATTCTATTCTTATTCTACATTCTACATTCTATTCTATTCTATTCTATTCTATTCTATTCTATTCTATTCTTACTCTATATTCTATTCTATTCTATTCTATTCTACTTACTCTACATTCTATTCTATTCTATTCTATTCTATTCTATTCTATTCTAATCTATTCTATTCTTAAATTTTCTCACCCTCTGTTGGGTAAAGAACAGATTAAAGCTTTCCTCTCCTTGCTGTTCATCTAATTGCTTATACTGGGATGACTAATGAAGTTAGGACATTGGTCTTTCCACATTCTGCTTTATTAATGCTGCTGTCATTTGATATCAATTTTCATCTCAGTTTATAACCGCGTTCATAACCCAGTCTCATATCCTTCAATATTTTTCTCCTAATCATAAGGACAAAAGATTGATTTGGAAAAGAAGAAAGATGAATGCTCAGCGGCTCGGGATGGTTTCAAAGACATGATTAATGGGCTGAAGAGAGGATCACCAGTCCGAGATTTAAATAAACCCAAACGGTGGTCTATTAGCCCTAATCAGAGGGTGTGAAATTTGTTAATTGTGATTCATGACTGCCAATGCGCACAGTCTTCAAGAGGTCCATTCAATCCTGTTTGTAAATAGTCAAAGGGAGATATTCTTTCACCTTTTCAATGAGAAACATCGGGAGCAACTGAAATGGCTTCGTTCTGTGACTTGCCTAGGCAAACAATGCTGTGAAGCACTGAGGTTATTTATGCCCTAACTAGAATTATTTAGCACTGCAGTCTTGTGTTTTAATAAAAAAAATATATGCTTAGA
This sequence comes from Daboia siamensis, assembly GCA_024449315.1. Classification (NCBI taxonomy): domain Eukaryota; kingdom Metazoa; phylum Chordata; class Lepidosauria; order Squamata; family Viperidae; genus Daboia; species Daboia siamensis. The sequence goes on along the minus strand of JAKJMR010018383.1, from coordinate 67,826 downwards.
AGTCTTCCCCTCCCCCTTTTGCTATTTATCCTCCACCACCTTTTAAGAGAAGGGTGACTTTATTTAAAATGCAAGTTAAAAATCAGTCTGGGATGTGTTCATTTAGCTTTAAATCTCCACTTTAGTGCCATCCAAAAGGATTTCATTGCCTGGAAGAAGCAAAGGGCTCTTAATGTAACTCTTTGTTATCTGCTTCTTTTCCCCCCCCCCCCAGCATGGAAAGGCTATAGTTCAGCCAAAGAGCAGCTGCAGGGAACGCAAAAAATCCCAGGGAACAATTGCCAGCATTTCCAGTGTGTTCCAGTCGTGTGTCAAATAGCACCTCCTAATTTAATGCCTAGCAAGATTATGATTTAACAGAATAACAGAATACCAGAGTTGGAAGGGACCTTGGAGGTCTTCTAGTTCAACCCCACTACTCATGGCAGGAAAACCTATACCATTCCAGACAAATGGCAGTGGATTTCTTGAAAATCTTCAGTGTTGGAGCACTGTCAACCTCTGAAGGCAAGCCCTCCCTCCCTCCCTCCCTCCCTCCCTCCCTCCCTCCCTATCTATCTATCTATCTATCTATCTATCTATCTATCTATCTATCTATCTAAAGGGATGCAGTGGCTCAGTGGGTTAGGACGCTGAGCTTGTTGATCAGAAGGTCGGCAGTTTGGCGGGTCGAATCCCGAGTGCTGCGTAGCAGAGTGAGCGCCTGTTACTCGTCCCAGCTTCTGCCCACCTAGCAGTTCGAAAGCACGTAAAAAATGCAAGTAAAAAAATAGGGACCACTCTGGTGGGAAGGTAACAGCGTTCCGTGCGCCTTTGGCGTCTAGTCATGCCGGCCACATGACCACGGAGACGTCCTCAGACAAGCGCTGGCTCTTCGGCTTTGAAACGGAGATGAGCACTGGCCCCTAGAGTCGGAAACGACTAGCACGCATGTGCGGGGGAACCTTTACCTTTATCTATCTATCTATCTATCTATCTATCTATCTATCTATCTATCTATCTATCTATCTATCTATCTATCTTCATCTTCATCACTTTATCTTTGTCATCTTCCTCTTCTCCCTCATTATCATCCTCAGCAGCAGTAGCAGCATCGCTGACCGACTTATTCTGTGAAAAGGAACAGGTTAAGTTTCATTAGAGACTCCACTGATTATCAAGGCAAATTTCCTGTTTTTAAAATACCAGCCAAACGAATAGCCTTTTTTCCTGGCCCTGCTTGACCATATATTTTCTTCTCGCAAAAGGTTGCAATTAGCTTCTGCAATTTTTGCTTAGGATATTCCCTAGCAAGAGAACAAAACCATGATTTGGGAGCAATCTATTTCTCTATTAGAGCCATTCATCCTTTTTTTTTAAAAAAAAATTACCATAAAGTTCAGGGATTTTAGCAGAACAAAGGCGATGCCTCCTCAGGCAATTATGGGGTCACATGCTCAATTTGGACATCGTCCAAGTCTTTAAAATAAAAAAAGGAAGAAAGAAAGAAAGGCAAATAAATATGAATGGGTATCAAACAGCCAGTTTCACATCCCATTTGGGTTTCCACAGTGGAATGGTCACTGAACAAATAGTTGCGACTTTAGAATGACTTGTAATGCATTCAGTTTCACAGCTACTAAAATTGTTGGCCAAGCAGGGACAAAAAGAGCCAGAGAAATGACTGAAGCCTGGGAAATGGGGGCTTTTGTCAGTCAATAGGAGTGCTGATTTACCACCAGCTTATCAGGAGCTGAGGGCACAGCGGCACCAGGAAACAGCAATCAACAACTTAATAGCCAGCCATCAACACCCTAATTAAAACCAAAATGCTACACACAACCAGGCACCATATAAATATAATGTGTAGAACAGCTCAGTGCACCTATTCTGGAGAGAGAGAAATTCCCTTATGATAGGCTCCAGCATGATATGAAAGCTGGAGAGAATAAACCTTTGATCCCAAGGACCGATTCAGATTAGATCCTGCAACTACATGTAATGTGTTGGATGGCAATGCTTATCAAGGGTAGTAGCACCAGAGCTTCTGAAGGGCTTTGCATATGTGCAGAACACACCGCCATTGTGCTGGAATTGGGTGCATCTAGTTTAATGATGAGAAGGACAAGGGATGACATGATAGCAGTCTTCCAGTGTTTGAGGGGCTGCTATAAAGAAGAGGGGGTCAAAATGGATTGATTACATTCAGAATAAATATGGGACTAAAAAGTTTCATTTAGCATTTGAATAAGTATTTATGGGATATTTATATTGCTTGTAGTCATTTTATAAGAGCTAAAGTGCGGTAGACTTAATAGTTTATTGTTATTAGCATATGGTAGTTTATGACTGTTTTTTTACTTTTATACCTTGTATTCAGCTCTGGGAAGTCGGGGAGGGGGGAGAGGGGAAGGGGAGGGTGAGAGGGTGGGATTGGGTTGGGAAGGGAGGGAGGGGGTAGGGGTTGGGATGTTAAAGATAAAATGTATTGAAAAACTTTTCAATAAAAAAAAAAAAGAAGAAGAGGGGGTCAAGCTATTCTCCAAAGCACCTGAGGGTAGGACAAGAACCAATGGATAGAAACTAATCAAGGCGAGAAGCAACCTGGAACTAAGGAGACATTTTCTGACAATGAGAACAATTAACCAGTGGAACAATCTGCCTCCAGAAGTTGTGAATGCTCCAACACTGGAAGATTTAAAGACAAGATTGGACAACCATTTGTCTGAAATGGTATAGGGCTTCCTACCTGAGCAGGGGGTTGGACTAGAAGACCTCCAAGCTCCCTTCCAACTCTGTTATTCTATTATATTCTTTTAAGGGAAACTTTACCTGAATTTTCAATGAATGTTTTTAAAAAATGGAATAGAAAATTTTTTGATCTCTGGAGAAAGAAAAGAGAAGAGGTCAACCGACAACACGGCCATGGTTACATCACTGAAAGACCTTTCCAAGGACTTTTAAAGGCTATGCGTCGCTTAATGTGGCACCTAGTCAGTCAAAATCTTTGAAGAACTCTTGAGGATTTTTATGGACACATCCATATTATTTTCTTGAAAAAAACATGGAACTTTTGGAATGGATTTTCAACTTCCCAGTGTAGTCTCATCCCAAATACAAATTAGATCTTATCTTCCTTGACTTTCTGAGATCTTCTAAGGCCCGTCATGTGTTCCCATTGAGCTCAATGGATGGAGTAGACTGGTCCTTCAAAAATCAACCCAGCTTTGGTGTTTCTATTGAATGGGGTGTGTTTTTAGCATTCACCTATTTTTTTCCCCCACCATCCATTTGTCTGCATTTTAACTTTCACAAGAAAAGTAGAGAAAGAAATATATTTTCCTGACTGCAATTTCATTGATAAACTGTATTTATAGAGTGACTGATATATGAACGTTAGAGCTCTTTCAGAAGCAGCAGGGGAAAATAAAATAAAATAGAGATTTTTCAGTTATTCAAAAAATATATATTAAAAATAGAAATTCTACTACTGCCTGGTTCCATCCTGGACTGTCTTTGCTTCTTATTTTGCAAAGTATTGGTAATCTCGGAAAGATAGATATTTATTTGCTTATGTTACTGAATAGGACTGATAATGCAGGTGAGGAAAAGAAGAAGAAAGATTATTACTGGAGCCAAAAAGAGACGTTGCTGTATTTATAGATTTATCAACCCTGCTTGAATTCAACACGAAATGTAATGTTGAAAAATGAATAACCATCAGAGAGAAATGGGGGGGGGGGATGAGGAGGGGGGAGGCAGCATCTAAAGAGAGAAAGGGACAAGATGAAGTTGGATGGGTGTTATTGTCATGAATTTTAATGTACGGTAAAGCATTTTTGTCCCTAAGATGTAATAGAAGAAGGAAGTTTTGCATTTCAATGTAACTTTTATTCGACAAAAAATATTTTTTTTCCCTGATTTTATTGGCTTTGTAACAGGCTACTCTTTTTTTTCCTTTCCTTTCCTCCCATTTAATTCTCCTTCCTTCCTTCCTTCCTTCCTTCCTTCCTTCCTTCCTTCCTTCCTTCCTTCCTTCCT
>JAKJMR010018382.1:135857-148145 GCA_024449315.1 Daboia siamensis | reverse complement strand
CCCCACCACCCCCCATGGTGGTCTCTGAACCTGGTTGTTTTCTTGAAGACTTTCATTAGCCAAATTAGTCTAGCACTGATGATGTTATCTAGTTGGGTCATGAAATGTCTGAAAGAAAACTACAAGGCTCAGACAGCACCAAGGACCCCACAGTCTTTTCTTCTTCTTCTTCCTTCTCCTCCTTCTTCTTCCTTCTTTCGTCTCCTTCTCTTTCTTCTTCTCCTTCTTCTTCCTTCTCCTTCTCCTCCTACTCCTCTTCTTCTCCTCCTCCTTCCTTCTTCTTCCTCTTCTCCTCTTTCTTCTTCTTCCTTCCTTCTTCCTTCTTCTTCTCCTTCCTTCCTTCTTCTTCTCCTCCTCCTCCTTTTCCTCCTCCTTCCTTCTTCTCCTCCTCCTTTCTTCTTCTCCTTCTTCTTCCTTCCTTCTTCCTCTTTCTTCTTCTCCTTCTTCTTCCTTCCTTCTTCCTTCTCCTTCTCTTTCTTCTTCTCCTTCTTTCTTCTCCTTCACCTCCTCTTCTCCTCCTCCTCCTCCTCCTCCCTCTTCTCCTCCTCCTCCTTCTCCTCCTCCTCCTCCTCCTTCCTCTTCTCCTCCTCCTCTTTCTTCTTCTCCTTCCTTCTCCTTCTTCTTCCTTCCTTCTTCCTTCTCCTTCTTCTTCCTTTTCTCCTCCTCCTCCTCCCTTCTTCTTCTTCCTCTTCTTCTCCTTCTCTTTCTTCTTCTCCTTCTTCCTTCTTCCTTTTCCTCCTCCTCCTCCCCCTCTCCCTTCTAGCACTGACGTTGTTCCCTAGCGGGGCAAGAAAGCCCGGCCCAGAGGCCACCAAGGACCCCTTCACCTCAGCCCTGAGCTACAAATATTCTCCTTGATTAGCACGGCCCAGGAGCTCAGAGGAGCAGCCGCCTTCAGCCCAGAAGCTAAACCAGGCCTGGTTCGCCACGTCTGGATGGTTCACCAACTCCACGACTTGCCTTCCTCTCGCCCCCACCCCGCGCCCAAGCCAACCGCAGCGCTCGCATCCCTTTCTAGCGGCGGGCAGTTCCACGGGGCAACCCTGACGGGCGTTGGGAGGGCAGCCGGTCACCCACCAGTCGAACTTGCCCACTTGGTCCTCGTAGACGGCGCCCGCCGGCGGGGGAGGCCGAAAGAGGAGCAGGAGCCAGAAAAGAAACAGCGGCTGGCCGGGCGCCGCCATGACGACCCAGAAGGGGAAAAGGAGCCGGAAGAGGGAAAGAAGCCTCCACGGTCCCGTCAGGCCCTGCGCGACCATCGAGGTCAGGAGATAGAGTTCCAGCTTCGGCTTTCGGCCCATAGAGATACGAAAGGTGTAGAGCGACGTGGATAACGACGTGGGAAACCTCGCCCTCAGCTGGATTTCCTTGTCACATCTAAGGTGGGAATGATTTTAGAAAAGAAACCCGAACGAAAAATGGGTTTTTTTTTAAAAAAAACGCATCTCAAACTGTTAAAGTAAGACATAGATCTACAGTTGTCTTCCCGTCAGGCACCGCGCGGAAGGCCCTCAGCCGAGCATCCGAGGGCCTCACGGGGGAGGGGAGGGGAAGAGGAGTTGAGAGGCATCCGCGGATATACCCTGATTGGAAAAAAACAAAACAAAACGCAAAATGAATGAAATAAACGCTCGAAATAAAATAAAGCAGCGTTTGAAAAAAATCTTATAAAGAGGCTGGCAGGCAGCCCTGTTTTCCTAGGAGGTTTTTTTCCCCCCTCACCGTCAGGAAATCAGGCGCCGCCGGAGACAACCTCAGTCCTTCCGGTCGGCCCGCGAGGCTCCGCCCACTGCCGCCGGAAGCTGCACGTGGGTGGCCGCGATGCCCAAGTCCAAGCGGGACAAGAGGGGTGAGTGTGTGGGGGGGACGTGGGACACCCCCCCCCCGGCTCGGGTCTTTTTTTTTCTTTCTCCCCCCCTATAAAGACCCCCCCTCAAGGGGGAGCAGGGACCCTCTTTGCTTTTGCAGGACTTTAATCCCTATTTATTTGCACAACAGCCCTGCCGGGTCGGCCAGGCTGCAAAACAAAAAGAGGATGGTGGTAGCCTTTTCTCCTAGTCTTTTCTCTCCTCTAAGGGCGGGAGAAACCTTTGGCGCCCAGGTAGTGCTGAGCGATGGTTCCCGTCTCTTTCGTGTGGGCTGAGCATGATGGGGGTTGTAGTACTCCCGAGCATCAGCTACTCAGCTCGCTTTTTCCTTGCTGTATTTAACAAATAAAAAAGGCGGAATTCCTCGCCACCAATTATTGACATGACCTTGAAAGCGGACTGGATAAAACTTGAATGAAGGTAATAACAATAATAAAGTTGGAAGGGACCATGGAGGTCATCTAGTCCAACCCCCTGCTCAGGCAGGAAACCCTATACCATTTCGGACAAATGGCTGTCCAGTTTCATCTTAAAAGACTTCCAGTGTTGGAGCATTCACCGCTGCTGGAGGCAGGTTGTTCCACTGATTAATTGTTCTCACTGTCAGGTAGTTTCTCCTTAGTTCTAGGTATTGATGAATGGATTAATTCCCTCCCCCTTAATTGCGGAAACCTATCCAGGGTCGAGATGGGGGTTCCTCCTGGAGACCTCCAGTGGCCACTCTGGAGCTGATCCCCGATCTCCAAATCTTATATCAAGGCTTTCTAAGAGATTACTTTGGGGGCTGATAGGAGAAGTCACTAGTTCACAACATGGTGGAGAAGGCAGATATTCAAACTCGAGTAGCAAATTTGGAGGAATGTGTAACCGAGTTTCTTGCAGAGATTCCTGCTGCTTCTTTGAAAAATATATTCAATTTCTTTAGCTTTCGTCTCCTTCCTTCTTTCATCTGTCTCCTTCCTTCATCCCTTCATTTCTCTCCTTCCTTCCTTCCATGTTTCCTTCCTTCTTCCCTCCGTCTCTCTCCTTCCTTCCTTCTTCTTTCCATCTGTCTCTCTTCCTTTCCCTTCCTTCCTTCTATTCCCTGTATTGTGCTCTATTGTCCTTGCACTCCAGTACAATTTCCAAATTAAACCACAATTCGTTTTTCAAACATTCCCTATTGGATGCTGAGCCCGTGTCTTTCTTCCTTGCAGTCTCCTTAACAAAAACCACCAAGAAAGGTTTGGAAGTTAAGCAAAACCTGATAGAAGAGGTAAGCAAGATTGCAAGCCAGTTGTTCGGCTGTTATTTTTTTTTCTTTTTCTTAAAAAGTCTCCTTCAAAGGGTCATTTTACAGGATTTGTGCATTTCACCAATATAAGAAAGGATTAAATTAATGCCATTAGCTGTAACAGTGTCGCCTAAGTTTTCTGTGGGAAAAATCCTGAAGTTTTGTCCTGTGAAACGTCCGTCAGGATAGCAAATTGGGAGTGCGAAAATCAAAAACGAAACCAACCGCCAAATCCTTTTTTTGTCCTTAGCTACGAAAATGTGTCGACACCTACAAGCGTCTTTTCATTTTCTCCATTGCCAACATGAGAAACAACAAGCTGAAAGATATTCGCAGTGCTTGGAAACACAGCAGGTGAGTGTGTCCCTCACGTAGCTTTGCCATTCCTGCTTCTAAAAATGAAGAAACTTCCCCCCCCACTTCCTATATTCCGTTAAATTTTCTGAAACTTGTAAGAGTTCCTTATAGCCATTCAGATCTTTACACGATGAGCAGAAACTGAAGACAATCCTCCCTTGAAAGAAATACCTCAGCTTTTGAAATTTCACTAGTTTTTTTATATATATATTCCAGGATATTTTTTGGGAAAAACAAAGTGATGATTGTGGCGCTGGGTCACAGCCCTTCGGATGAATACAAAGATAACTTGCATGAGGTAAAGCACCAGACGTCGAAAACTGGACTGTGTGTGTGTCAAGCAGACACTTTCTCCGGGAAGCCTCCGAAACCGGTGGTCCCAAAATCCTGAAGACCCTCCCACTGTGGGGAAAGTCTCTTCTTCACCTAATTTTTCACTCTCCTTTAGGTCAGCAAGCATCTACGGGGAGAAGTTGGTCTCCTTTTCACGAATCGCACCAAGGACGAAGTTATAAAGTAAGTTATTTTTTTTCCAAAAAGAATGCTCGAGGATTTCAACTAGGAAAGAAAAAACTGGATTTCTTTTGGGATTTTGGAAGTTTTCAGTTTTTTGCGAAGGGCATCCCTTGCCTTCCTAACCAGCCTGTCGGCTGCCCTATAACAGGGTTTTTTTTAGCCCCGAGACAAATAGGTTAAATCGCAAAATCTCAGTCTGAATTCTGTGCCTTTTCTGCTTCCGGAAGCAAAATAAATCTACAGCCTAGAAGAGATTATCACTTTGCTGTATTGATGGTTAGTCGTAGAATCAGTTGCCCTGTGTCCTGTTTTAATCCATCTGCATTCACCGTCCCATTAGCTTTTCCTGGGGGGGGGGGGGGGGAGGCAGTTCTTCCTTCACCTTTCTCTCCTCAACTCTTGCTGCCCAGGTGACGCCAAACCTGTCAGGGGAGGATTATTACTCCCCTATCAGAGGGCGACGAACCGTGGTTCATTTGGTGCATGGTGAACATCAAAGAAAGAAATCCGAGGCATATTCTACTGTAAAACTTTTAATGGGAAAACAAAAGACCTAACTGACTACATCTCTCATCAGGCAAAATACAAAGTAAAAGTGAGAAAACTTTTCTAGACATGCGCACTTAGTAGGACAAAACAGAGTAAAACCATAACATGGCTGAACATGTGACATTCACTATGGTTACACGATAAGATAGTAACAGGTGCAGAGAGCAGGGGAAAATGTACAGACAGAAATGAACAAAGCTGGCAAAACTAAAAAAATGCAGTGACAAAATCAAGGAGGCAAGAACAGAGTTGCTAGTCCCTGTGAATTTCAACTCCACAACACTCTTTTTTTTTTTCTTCTTCGCAGCTGGTTTTCCCAGTTCAGACAGACCGACTTTGCCCGGGCTGGAAACAAAGCCACCTTCACGGTCAACTTGGACATGGGACCCTTGGATCAGTTTTCCCATTCCATGGAGCCTCAGCTAAGGCAGCTTGGATTGCCCACAGCGCTGAAGAAAGGTTGGGAACGTAATCTGAGGAAACGTGGACAGGGTTCTTTTCCTGGCAAACGTCCTTCACGTATTTTCCCGTTTGTTTGTTTTCCCCCCTCGTAGGTGTGGTGACGCTGATCTCCGATTACGAGGTTTGCAAAGAGGGGGATATCCTGACCCCAGAGCAAGCTCGCCTCTTGGTACGTGGATGATCCTACTTTTGTAGGTCCCAAAGATGCTTTTTCAGGAGGCCACCAGATTTCATTGTTTTTCCTTTGAAGACACTTCGCTTCTCCTCCAAGAAGCTTCTTCAGCTCTGACTGGACGGCGGGGAATGGAAGGATTTATACTCCTTGCAGACCGCTGGTCATTTGCATCGTTTGAGAGAGCCGTTGAGGCCACTTGGAGGTTTATCTGTCCTCGGGGTCACCCGAATGGTGCAAATGGGTGGGGAGCCTTCTTGGCTGCAGGATGTTTCCTGCCCTGGATCCCTTCACAATTGGAGACGGGTGCAAGCAATTGGGGATGAGTCTGTGGTCTGCATCTCAAAGTGAAGCACAATCCTGGAGTCTGCAATATTTTCTGGAAATCCGTCCGTACTCCTGCACGATCCGAAGGGCGTTCCTCCCAAAGCGCACGGCTCAATGTCTATGGAGCTTCTCACTCATCCTGGCCACGGTTGTCCCAAAGGTGCTTTTTTTTCAGGAGGCAACTGAACTTCCTTGTTTTTCTTTGAAGACGTCTCGCTTCTCATCCAAGAAGCTCCCCACCATCCGGTCAGAGCTGAAGAAGCTTCTCGGATGAGAAGCGAAACATCTTCAAAGAAAAAAAGAAGGAAGTCCAGTTGCCTCCATAGATACTTTCATGGGTGCATTTTCCATTAGATTCCCCTACACAACCCCATTGCGCCACAATACTTGGGAATTGCAACGGACACTGTTTTTCATTCCTGTTTCCTCCAAACTTAAGTTACCAGTCCATTTGGTTCCTTCAGGCGCAGTTTTAAAATACTTTTTCCAGACTGACACCGTGCAAATTCCGCTTAACGTGGGTGAAAGATATCTGTTATTTGAATATCATAGAGTGTCTTCTTTTTCCCCCTTCCAATTCTGGCCTTTTCTCGTGAGAAGCAACACCTGGATATTTCTTACCCCTTCTTACAGAAGTTTGTCTCCCTTTTTTATCGATCCTGAAAGCTTTTGTGTTAACTTTTCTTGACAGCCAGTGAGCTGAAACTCTGAGGCCTTCCCCTCTTTCTCTGTGCCTAAGACTGTCGCAAATGACTTGATTTTCCTGTTCTGAGTGCCCTGGTTGAGGCGTCATGCTTTCATTTCTTTTTATTTCAGAAACTCTTTGGATACACAATGGCAGAGTTTAAGGTGATGATCAAAAGTGTGTGGGATGCTGAGACGGGACAATTTGAGCAGCTGGAAACCCCCACAGGGGACTGTTCAGCAATGATGGAAGAGGAGGAGGAGGAGGAGGAAAGTAATGAAGAGAACTAGGGCAGAAGAAAGGCCTACAGACTCTTGGTTTTTTTAAAGAGTTTCCTAACCCCTGCTCTCTTAATGGAGGACTGAACTAATAACCTAAGGATGCTGCCGTAATGTGGCTTTTTTCAAGGATGAATATATATATTTGTGTGTGAATATGTCTATAAAATGTATAAAAGAATTTACAGCGCATTCCGTTGTCTTTGTAACCGATCAAAGTTTGTGAGACCAATAATTCAACGTGAAGATTCGTGTCTGCAGCAAGCGCCATTTAATTCCACTTTACCCAAGGATCGAGGCCCCCTGGCACACGCCTTCAGCGGAAGTAGTTGGGGCAGTCGTGGGCCGCAAGGTGCCAGGCTTTCTCGAACGCCGCCACCACGCTCGGGACGAGAGGGCCCTCCTCGCTGGACTGGAGATTCTCCTGCAGCTGGTCCATGTTGGACATCCCAATAATCACAGCGTCTCCGTATTTACCCTGGAGAAAGAAAGAGGAATAAATTCCGCGAGCAGCCAAATTGAATTATGATTTCTGCTTGGGGAATAAAGTCACGCAAGGTTGAAAACAGCGTCGCTTCATCACCCTGCAGAAATCTGAAACTTGTATCTAAAGACCCTCTGGATTTAGCAGCCACGGGGACCCAAAGCTTGCTCTTAAAAACGGCCCCAAAGCTACTTTTTCAAGAGGAAATGGGACTGGCCTTGTTTTTCTTTGAAACACGCTGCCAACAGCCAGAGATGTGTCGTCCTGGCTGAAGTTGGCAAAGACCAGCTGACCTCACCACTCTGGCTTAAGTTCACGGGGGCCTTGTCGTGCGTCCTTCACGGGGAGTAGAGGCTCAGCCTCGGAGGCGCCTGGCCCATCTCCGGCCATCTCAACTCCCTCTCAGTGGCCCCTGGTTTACGCTTCATCCTTGGCCAGGGGTAGGCAACCTTGGCTCTTTTATGACTAGTGGACTTCAACTCCCAGAATTCCTCAGCCAGCATGATGGAACTATGGCCCCTTCATGACTCATGGATTTCAACTCCCAGAATTCCTGAGCCAGCATGGGGGAACTATGGCCCCTTGGACTTGTGGACTTCAACTCCCAGAATTCCTGAGCCAGCCTGGCTCAGCTTGGAAACCTCTCTCTTTCCCCTCGGCTGGCTCAGGAATTCTGGGAGTTGAAGTTCACGAGTCATAAAGCAGCCTAGGCCAGGGATAGGCAACCTTGGCTCTTTGATGACTGGTGGACCTCAACTCCCAGAATTCCTGAGCCAACATGGCTCAGCTTGGAAACTCCCCTCAGCATGGCTGGCTCAAGAATTCTGGGAGTTGAAGTTCACGAGTCATCAACGAGCCAAGGTTGCCTACCCCTGTCCTCGGCCATCGGCAGTGTGTTTCAAAGGAAAGCAAGAGAGTCCAGTTGCCTCTTGAAAAAGCACCTGGTGGACAAACTGTGACTTGGGTGACTTGAGAATCCCCACAGACAAACAGCGGAGACCCCATTTTTTTTATGTCCTCTCCAGTTCTGAAGGCAAAGCTTGGCCTTCCTTACCTGCAGTTCCGAATGATGGTAGACCCAGCGCAGGGCAGCCGAGGTCAAAGTGGGAGGATTCGCACCGTACGCTTCACGGAGGGCAGCTTGGATCAAGGACACTCCCTCAAAATGGTGCGGCTTCCAATACCTGGAGTGGTATTTTAAAAAAAACACTTAATATCCCAGCACTTAAAAAAAAAAAAAACTAACGCCCAACCGCCTGGCCTAACTAAACAGTAGAAGTATAACAAAAACAATTTGGCAGAAAAGAAGTAACGCCTGGCAGAAGAGCGGAAAGGCAAGCAATGAAAAACTACTGAACGCAGGCAGTCCTTGAATTACAACGATGACTGTGGCAAGGGAGGTCATAAAATGGGGCAAAATCCCACTTAGCGACTGTCTTGCTTAGCCAGAGAAGTTTTGAGCTTGACTGCGGTCACGTCAAGGACTACTTTCCGCCGTGATCTGAAAACCTATTTATTTGAACAGGCCGGCCTGGTTTAAGGGTTTGGGGTATTTTTAATTATTTATTGTTAGGGCTTAATTAAATTTAATCTTATTTTAACTTTTGTATGTAATGCTTTTATTGCCCTGTACACCACCCTGAGCCCTTCGGGAGAAGGGTGATATAGAAATTCAATAAATAAATAAATAAATAAATAAAATACTTTTGACTTATGACTGAGCTCAAAATTTCTACTGCTAAGCAAGACAGTGGCTATGTGGAATTTTGCCCCGTTTTATTTATTTATTTTAATTCCATTTATATCCCGCCCTTCTCCGAAGACTCAGGGCGGCTTACAAGCTTAGCAGTAGCCTTCATTCTATGTATATGCCTGCTTGTTAGGGCTTTCACACACACACCCAAGCGGCATTATTACAAAGTCAGCTTATTGCCCCCAACAATTTTACCTACCTCGGAAGGATGGAAGGCTGAGTCAACCTTGAGCCTGGTGGGACTCGAACCTGCAGTAATTGCAGGCAGCTGGTGTTACTTAAGGAGGCATTAGCCCACTGCTCCACCAAGGCTCTACTGGCTGTTTCAACCAAAGACCCAATCTCCATTCACTGCTGCTTGAGCAGAACAGAACAGAACAGCAGGAATGGACCTTGGAGGTCTTCTAGTCCAGCCCTCTGCTCAAGCAGGAGAACCTGTACCATCTCAGACAGGTGAATGTGTAGCCTCTTTTTAAAAACCTCTGGTGATGGAGCGCCCACGATTTCTGGTGGCAAGCTGTTCCACTGGTTAATTGTCCTCACTGTCAGGAAGTTTCTCCTTAATTCCAGGCTGCTTCTCTCTTCCAGCCATTGTTTCTCGTCCTTCCCTCTGGTGCTTTGGAGAATAATTGGATCCCCACTTCTTTGGGGCAGCCCCTCAAATACTGGAAGACTGCTATCATGTCTCCCCTCTTTCTTCTTTTCTTTAGACTAGCCAAACCCAAGTCCCGCAGCCATTCTTCGTATCTTTTAGTCTCCAGGCCTTGGATCACCTTAGTTGCTCTTCTCTGGATTTTTCCCAAACTCTCAACATCTTTTTTGTGTTCAAGACGCTAGTCCCTTCCGCTAGAGACTCACCTGTCCTGGTAGACTTTGGCCCAGTCATTCCCGAAAAACCTGCCGGCTGGTGGCTGGCTTAAGTCTTTATCTTCGTACTTATACTTCCCTGTCAGAAGCCCCCCTATTCGAGAAACATCAGAGTCTTGAGGTCATCAACAAACCCACTAAACATCCGTTCACCCTTTCACCCATCCTGCAGTTTCACAGGTAAGGCTTCTCCGTACCGGCCAGAGGGTTGTAAGCGTAGAAGCTCATCCCGAAGTGCCTGAGGCAGGGCAACAGTTCCTTCTCCACCTGGCGTGTGATTGCGTTGTACATGCCCTGTGGGTTTGAGCAGGGGAAGAACGAGAAAACAACGATGTCACGTTTTCCAGGCTTTTCAAGTGACTCTGAGGCATTGTTAGTCCTTTATTTAGCCTAATACACCGGCAAACGCTTGTTCGAAGGAAGCTGGAATCTGAAATCTCCACCCCTTGCACAATATATTAAACCACAATTTTCCACCTTTCTAATTTTGTCATTAATCATGTTCTCCAATTCATTTAAAGAATCTGTTTCCCTTCCGTTAGAAAACCTGCCAAGTTCTTATCTTCTTTAGTTAGAGATGGCCTTGAAGGTGCAATCCTCCTTGTCCCCCCTCCCATCCTTAACTTAATCTCTTAAAACCATGCACAAGTTTAACAGACGAAATGGCTGCTTCTTCATCTCTTGTCAAGCAAGGACATTCGACGTTAGCGGCGTTGACAAACAACTTCAAAGTTCAGCCCGAAAGTCATTCGCCAAGCAGCCCAAAGAAGGGAATTGGCCGGCGTTTTTCCCCCGGCAGCGGATCGAAAACAGCCCTCTTGCTAAAAAAAATAAAGGCGAACCTGCCTTGTTACTCACCTGGTACACGGTGGGCAGCATCCACTGGTGGGTTTGGCAAAGGGTGTAGATTTCCGCCACCTCCCAGGAGGCGTAGTTGGACAAGCCAAGCTCCTTGAACTTCCCCTGTGGAGCCACAAAGCGATCCTCCCGTGATTTGTTAGCTCCCGTTTTTCAAGGATCTGCCCACATGCCCTCAAGGCCTTCAGGTCTGGGCCCGTCGAGCCCTCCGGCTGGGGAGTATGGGGCTGTGACCCAAGACGGTGCAGAGAAAGAGTTGGCGCACCACGTCTGCCAGGAACGCAGCCACTCTGCGTCAGACTAAATGGTCTCTGAGGATCCCTCCGGCTCGCTCTCACACACTGGGGAGGGGGGGCATCTTGCCTGGCAGAAGGGATGCCCCCCCTCCTCGACCCTTTGGCAGCCTGGCTGCCCTGAGGCCCGAGGTTAGTTTTGTTGTGACTTAACCCAATGACAATACAAATATTCTATTATTTCCCAGCATGCACACACACACACACACACACACACCCTAATCCCCGCACCTCTTTGTGAAGCTCATCGCAGGCCCGCAGGGTCTCTTCCACGGGGGTCTCGTGATCCGGGGCGTGGAGGTAGAAGAGGTCCACGCTGGGCAGCCGCAGACGCTGAAGAGACTCTTCCAGCTGCGAGCGGACGCTGTTGGCCTTCAGAGTTTTGCCATCCCAAGGGTTGGCCTTGGTGGCTATTTGGACTGCGGACAGGGGGGGGGAAAGGGAGGGCGAGACACCTTTGGGAGTCAAACTCAAGAAATGTAAGAAGGAAAATGCTTCCAAACAGCCCAGTGGGGGCTTAACGACTCTTCCGATACACTGCTCTTAGACATGGAGGTTCCATCAGCCTACTTAGGAAGGCAGAAGCATCCAAAATATACAAAGAGCCCCAAATGGTGATGTGATAAGATAAGCTTTATTGCCATTTTTTTTTCTGCGGGCACAACGGCACACATCAAAAATGAAATTTAGTTTCCCACTCTCGAAGTAAAACACATAACAAATATTAAATACTGTCCATCTTGAATATATAAATGGTTAATATATATATGTACATATATAAATGGATTAATTTAACAGCCTCAGATTTACATATATATATATATATATACATATATATATATACATACATACATGTGTGTGTGTGTGTGTGTGTAGATCTTGGCGTATTTGGGTCTTTTTCCATGTAAGATTTCCCAAATACGCCAAGACCTACATACCTATACCCATGAAAATCTACAAATATATATATTCTTTGTTAGCAAAACCAATTTACACAAATATGAGCTGTCACCAGTGGTGACTACTGCCTGTCGATGGCCTTCAGTTAGGCTGAAACAGGAAATAAGATTTGTCCCATGTTTGGGGCCTAGCAAGGTAATCTAAAAATAGTTAACAAGCATTTGACATATATATATATACATGTGTGTGTGTGTGTGAAATATTTGTCAAGTCATTTGAATATGCCTTGCTAATTAACTCTTTCTTTCCTGTTTGGCCTAACTCAAGGCTATCCACAGGATATAGTCACAATTTATGACAGCTCATTATTTGTGTAAATTATTCAAATTGCTAATAAAGAATTTCAGGGAGTCATACCCTTTTCATCTGAGATTCGAACCTGGGCTGATTATATATTAGGCAGTTGCTTTTAACTTCCTGAGCCACAGGTTCTTTCTCTATTAGATAGGAAGCAAGGGAGATATATGTGTTAAATATTTGTCAAGTCATTTGAATATGCCTTGCTAATTAACTCTTTCCTTCCTGGTTTGGCCTAACTCGTGTGTGTGTGTGTGTGTGTGTGTGTGTGTGTGTGTGTGTGTGTGTG
>JAKJMR010018382.1:118032-131373 GCA_024449315.1 Daboia siamensis | reverse complement strand
TTCCTTCCTTCCTTCCTTCCTTCCTTCCTTCCTTCCTTCCTTCCTTCCTTCCTTCCTTGGTTTGACTGACAAATACGTGGCTGCCCTCTGGGGATGACAAAATGGAGATGACTCGTTTCCTGGGACCGGCCACACCTGGCTGTGGGCGGCTTTTGAAATATTCCCTCCAGCAACCCCAGGAAACAAAAGAGCTGTTCGAATTTCAGCGGCTGCAAAAAATAAATACCATCTCTCCTCAGAGTCTCTTCTGGAGGGGAGGCTGGTTTAGCTTCCTCCTCTGCAGAATGAGGCGATAAGGGGGGCACTCGTCCCCATCGCTCCCAGCCCACAATAGTATAATTTAACTGACTCTCTGCTCCCTCTTAAATTCTTTCTCCCTCCATCTTTCCACGCAGTCAGTTCTACCTGGCTTGTAAAACCGGCATTATGGACCAGGCCTTGTCCATTTACTTCCTGCTCGGATGGCTCGGAGGCGATTCGCTGAATTTAGTCGGGTCTTTCTTGGCCAATCAGCTGCCGCTACAGGTGAGAAGCTAAAAAAGCAGAGCTTAACCTGCAGGGTTATGCTGGTCCCGATCCCTGATCCTGAGAAAACGCCCAAAGCCATAACTGTTGGGGGTCCTTGGGGGGGTTCCCTTCCCCTCACCTTACTTAGCCCTGTCTTCAAGCCAAGAAGGGACACGGTGGCTCAGTGGGTTAGGATGCTGAGCTTGTCGATCAGAAAGTCGGCAGTTTGGTGGGTCAAATCCCGAGTGCTGCGCAGCAGAGTGAGAGCCTGTTACTCGTCCCAGCTTCTGCCAACCTAGCAGTTGGAAAGCACGTAAAAATGCAAGTAGAAAAATAGGGACCACTATGGTGGGAAGGTAACAGCGTTCCGTGCGCCTTTGGCATCTAGTCATGCCGGCCACATGACCACGGAGACATCCTCGGAGAAGCGCTGGCTCTTCGGCTTGGAAATGGAGCACCGGCCCCTAGAGTTGGAAACGACTAACACACATGTGCAGGGGAACCTTTACCTTTACCTCAAGCCAAGACTTCTCTCTTAATTATCCCAGAATTCCCTAAGCTTCTACTTCTTCTTCTACTTCCCTAGGTCTACACTGCCATTTACTACGTGCTGGCGGACCTGCTCATGATCTCTCTCTACCTCTATTACAAAATCAAGAACCAAAACAGAGTCTGTAAGTTGGAGAGGGAGGGCACCAAGGTGGCAAAACACACAAAACTCCCATTTCTGAAATCGCCCTGTATGTCTTCCCCCCCCCCGAAGATTTTGATTCTGGATCAGGACTTCAATACAAAGAACTCGTTGGATGCTAAACTGGGGGTAGTGGAGGGAATTGTGGTGAGGTTTTGGCTTAGTGGATATATCCATATCCTTTGCCAATACTTTTGCGTCTTATTACAGGGACGCGGTGGCTCAGTGGGTTAAGACGCTGAGCTTGTCAATCAGAAGGTCGGCAGTTTGGTGGGTTGAATTCCGAGTGCCGCGTAGCAGAGTGAGCACCTGTTACTCATCCCAGCTTCTGCCAACCTAGCAGTTCGAAAGCACGTAAAAATGAAAATAGAAAAACAGGGACCACTATGGTGGGAAGGTAACAGCGTTTGGTGTCTAGTCATGCCAGCCACATGACCACGGAGACGTCCTCGGACAAGCGCTGGCTCTTCGGCTTGTCCCAGGACATCTTCCATGGTCATGTGGCCAGCATGTTGTTGTTGTTAGCTGCGAAGTCGTGTCCGACCCATCGCGACCCTATGGACAACATTCCTCCAGGTCTTCCTGTCCTCTACCATCTTCTGGAGTCCATCTAAGCTCACGCCTCCTGCTTCGGTGACTCCATCCAGCCACCTCCTTATCTGTCGTCCCCTTCTTCTATTGCCCTCCATCTTTCCCAGCATTAGGCTCTTCTCCAGTGAGTCCTTCCTTCTCATTAGGTGGCCAAAGTGTTTGAGTTTTAGCTTCAGGATCTGGCCTTCTAAAGAGCAGTCAGGGTTGAACTCCTCTAGGACCGACCGGTTTGATCGCCTTGCAGTCCAAGGGACTCGCAGGAGTCTTCTCCAGCACCAGAGTTCAAAGGCCTCGATTCTTTGGCGCTCAGCCTTTCTTATGGTCCACCTTTCACAGCCCTACATTGCAACTGGGAAGACCATAGCCTTGACTATACGCACTTTTGTTGACAGGGTGATGTCTCTGCTTTTTAGTGTGCTGTCTAGATGTGCCATGGCTTTCCTCCCGAGGAGCAAGCGTCTTTTAATTTCTTGGCTACAGTCCCCATCTGCGGTCATCTTGGAGCCGGCATGACTGGACGCCAAAGGCGCACGGAACACTGTTCCCTTCCCACTGGAGCGGTCCCTATTTTTCTACTTGCATTTTTACGTGCTTTCAAACTGGGACGAGTAACAGGCGCTCACTCTGCTCCGCGGCACTCGGGATTTGACCCGCCCAACTGCCGACCTTCTGATCGACGAGCTCAGCGTCCCAACCCACTGAGCCACTGCATCCCAGATCTGTTAACCCCCCCCTAAAGTTTTAAATCTGGTTGATTGCACGATAGCGACTCCTGTGGCAGGGTTTCTGCTTTCTGTTCCCCTCTCACCTTGGCAAAGCGGACGCCAGGATGACGCCGATGTCACAAAAGCCCATTTCCTTTTTAGTCAATTGTCAGTTTTGGGACAGACCCCCCTCCCCCCAAAAAAGAAGCAGAGCAAAGACAGACATTTTAACTTCAAATGTATCTCCCTTTCTTAGTTTCGGCTTCGATCAACGCCGTCTTCGCAGTCGCAGTCCTGGCAACCACGTTGACGCCTGCCTGGCGGAGAGACCCTCCATCTTCTCGCCTGGGGGATGGGGGGAGGTTTAAAAGCCGGAGACTTCTGACCTCTGCAGACTACCCGTCGGGCTGGGAGGTAACGTTCTTCTCTTTTGGGCAGAACTGATCTTAAATGTCTTGCAAAGACCAAGCTGCACTTGCCAGGGGCGCCTTTGGGTTCAAGATAAAAATTTAATAAATAAAAGAAATAAATAAATAAGATCCACAGACAGCAAATCCCATCGAAACGGTGGCGACAGAGGTTAGCAGTAGTTGGGGATGATGCTAAAGCAGGGGTCTTCAAACCTGGTCCTTTGATGACTTGTGGACTTCAACTCCCAGAATTCCTCAGCCAGGCACGCGTGCCTGGCTAAGGAATTCTGGGAGTTGTTTTTTTTTTAAATCCCATTTATATCCCGCCCTTCTCTGAAGACTCAGGGCGGCTTACAATCTAAAGCACAAATCGATGTGCTTAGCAATAGCCTTCATTTTATGTATATGTCTGCTTATTAGGGCTTTCGCCCCCCCCCCCCCCCAAAGCGGCATTATTACAAAGTCAGCTTTATTGCCCCCAACAATCTGGGTCTTCATTTTACCTACCTCGGAAAGATGGAAGCTGAGTCAACCTTGAGCCTGGTGGGACTCGAACCTGCACTAATTGCAGGCAGCTGGTGTTACTTAAGGAGGCATTAGCCCTCTGCTCCACCAAGGCTCCACTGAAGTCCACAAATCGTCAAAGGGCCAGGTTTGAAGATCCCTGCGCTGAAGTCGTCATGTCCTCCTTCCTGGAGACCCCGCTGGACACAGGAAACTGAATGTCCAGCAAAAGAAGCCTGGCTGGCACTTTGCCAGTCATTTTGTGGCTCCTCCCCCTGGTTGTGCAATAATTGCTTTTCACAAGTGGAATTTTTCCCCCAAGTTAACATTTATTTCTAAATGTTTCTGGAGATTCTCGGTCATCCCGTCATACTTGTCCCAAAGATGGTTTTTTTTTTTCACGAAGCAACTGGACTTTCTTGTTTTTCTCTGAAGACGTTTCGCTTCTCACCCAAGAAGCTTCTTCAGTTCTGGCTGGATGGTGGGGGGAATTGAAGGATTTATACTCCTTGCAGACTGCCGGTCATTTGCATCCTTTTAGAACAGACATGTCAAACACAAGGCCCGGGGCCAGATCTGGCCTGCGAAGTGGTTTCATGCGGCCCGCGAAGCCATCCTGGAAACAGTGAGGGAACGGCCCCCACTGCCTTTGCCCTGGCCCAGAGACCCTCCTCCTGCCAGAGACCCTCAGATTTGTCCTACCCAGGCCTCCATAGGCACCCTTGATGCGAACGATGTAGTGCTGGCCACACCCACCCAGTAGGCCATAATCACTCTAGCCACGCCCACCCAGGCCACACCCACCCAGACCCTTGAGGACAACCGCAATGCTGATGCGGCCCTCAATGAAATTGAGTTTGACACCCCTGTTTTAGAGGGACCTTGAGGCCACCTGGAGGTTTATCTGTGCCCTCTCTGACCTCCTTTTTCAACCCAGCGGTCCTCTCTGTCCAAAATGTGGACTTTGCTGTCTTCGAAAGAGTGGCCTTTGTCTTTTTAAATGCAGATGGACTGCTGAACCTTTGTCCTGATCGGATTGTTCTCCCAATATTGTGCCGAATGCCAAAGTCCACATTTTGGACAGAGAGGACCGCTGGGTTGAAAGTGGGATCGAAGAGGCCAACTACATCAAAATGCCCCGTCTCCGGTCCACAACACAGTCCTTTCAGCAGTTCCACACCCATTTGCATTACTCAGGTGACCCTGAGGACACAGATAAACTTCCAGGTGGCCTCAACGACTCTCTAAAAAAGAACACAAATGACCGATTGTCTGCAAGGAGTATAAATCCTTCCATTCCCCCACCATCCGGTCAGAGCTGAAGAAGCTTCTTGGGTGAGAAGCCAAATGCCTTCAAAGGAAGACGGGAAAGTCCAGTTGCCTCGTGAAAAAAGCACCGTTGGGACAACTCTTTCTAAAGTTAAAAGTTCACCCCTTGGGTGGGAAAAATATTAGACAAAGTTTAGTGTTGGATTTGAAGTAGCCAGTGCATTCGAGGGAGGGACAACGGGTGATCAAACATAACGCATGAACTAAAACACCCGTTGGTGAGTTTTCCTATTCAATTACTTCAAGCTGTTTCCTCCTGGATCCCGCAGTGCCTGGCTGGGACATTCCTTCTGCAGCATCCCATAACCGTTTTGTGTCTTTCCACAGCCTTTCAGCCAAAAGGAGATATGCGGCTTTGTGATCGGATCCACTTCTTCAGTGCTATACTTGCTTTCTCGAGTCCCTCAAATCTACACCAATGTAAGCGTTGCTCAAAGGGGAAGGGGCAAGGCCCACCTCAGAAGGGGGGGCATATTCCAGAGACCTGAAGAGGCCCCCAGACTCAATTTCCAGCTCTCTCCACGGAAGCAGGAAGTGTTTTTCAAGGCAGGAGTTAGGGTTTTAAGGCTTATGGACTTCAACTCCCAGAATTCCTCAGCCAGCCATGTATGGCTGGCTGAGGAATTCTGGGAGTTGAAGTCCACAAGTCATAAAAGGGCCAAGTTTGAAGACCCCTGCCCTAACGTGTCTTTTGGAGCAAAAACCAATATAAGACCTTGTCTTATTTTGGGAAAAACACGGGGTTACTTCCAGCCCTGAGCATACAATTGCCAAGCCTTGTGCTGTAGCTAAAAGCAGAATATTTGAGATCTGTTGGAATAAAACTGGGGGTTTTAAGGCTATTCACACACCCCTGATCTGATGAAGACAAGGAGATTGCATTTACCGCTGCATTATCCTGGCTTCAGTTCAGCTAGCTGTGCTCCCAGTGAATTGTGCAACCGAGTAAACTGGCTTAATGTAATAATCACAATTAAGAAGGCTGGGCGAAGCCTACATGTTGGGATTGACGATCCAGAAGCTCCTAAACCTCCCATCTGCCTTGCAGTTCAAGCGGAAATGCACTACCGGGATCTCTTACTCACTTTTTGCTCTGGTAATACTGGGAAATTCGCTCTACGGCCTCAGTGTCTTGATGAAAAACCCGGATCCGGGGCAGACGGAAGGCAATTACGTGATCCACCATTTGCCATGGCTGATTGGCAGCTTGGGCGTTCTCTCCCTTGACATCGTGGTATCCTTTTCTGGAATTGGGGGTGGCGGTGGTGTGTTTGTGTGTGTGTATGTTAGGCGGTGTTTCTGCCTTTAAATGTGCCAACTCCAGATTTGGTGCGACAGAATCCCTTAGGCAGGAAAATAGAAGAGCACCGTAAGCTTTTGATTCAGAGACTTTCTGAACAGCAGCGTCAAAGCTGAGGTGGTAGCAAAAACAGTCCTGGGTCAATAGCACTAGCACTTAAGACTTCTATACACAGTGGCTTACAGCCCTCTCTGAGCAGTTTACAGAGTCAGCCTGTTGCACCTCCAACAATCTGGCTCCTCATTTTACCGACCTCGGAAGGATGGAAGGCTGAGTAAAACCTTAAGCCACTCAGGATTGAACTGCTGGCAGTGGGCAGAGTTTGCCTGCAATGCTGCCTTCTAACCACTGCACCCCCCATGGCTTCCTTCCTTCCTTCCTTCCCAAGCAATAAGACTTACATACTGCTACACAGTGCTTTACAGCCCTCTCTAAGCAGTTTAGCTATCATATTGGCCCCAAACAATCTAAGTCCTCATTTTACCGACCTCAGAAGGATGGAAGGCTGAGTCATCCTTGAGCCGGTCAGGATCGAACTCCTGGCTGTGGGCAGAGTCAGCTTTCAATGCTGTATTTTAACCACTGCATACCATGGACGGAAGGAAGGAAGGAAGGAAGGAAGGAAGGAAGGAAGGAAGGAAGGAAGGAAGGAAGGAAGGAAGGAAGGGCAATAGCCCTTAGACTTATATCCCATTCCACAGTGCTTTTCAGCCCCCTCTAAGCGGTTTACAGAATCAGCCTGTTGCCCCCCAACAACCTGGGTCCTCATTTGACCAATCTCAGAAGAATGGAAGGCTGAGTCAACCTTGAGCCGGTCAGGATCGAGCTCCTGGTTGTAGGCAGAATTAACCTGCTGCTCTTATATAGTAATAGCACTTAGACTTATATACCACTTCAGTGCTTTACAGCCCTCTAAGTGGTTTACAGTGTTGAGCTCTCTCTGTCTGTCTCACACGCACATGCACACACCCTGTCTTTAGCCCTTTTTTGGGGCTGCTCACAGGATGATGAGAAACCCAACAGTTTGAGCTATTGGCTAACAAGCGCTATAACTTGGCAATGTACGTGGCTGCCCCAATTCTGCCCTGGCACGCGACTCTCCAGAGATTTCAGCCCCATCCTTTGAAGAAGGCAGCAAAGAGTTTCCTTTATCTTTTAAGCCTCTCGTAGCCAACAGTGGGTGCCAGCCCGGTCCCAGGAGCAGCAAACCTTAATTCTTCCTCTTCAGATTTCGTTCCAATTCCTGGCCTATCGTCGGAGGCGGTTGCCGGTCCTGGAAGAGAGAGAGGCTCTCTTGGGTAAAGAAGAGGACCCCGTGGAAAGCTGAACGGTGCCAGGATCGGGTCTCGGCTGCGTTTTGGGATCCCGGTCCTCTTGCAACTCTAGAAAGCCTTTCTCTACTCTGGGAAAATGCTTCGCCCTCGGGAAAGTCGCGCCTTACGAGATCCTATCCTACCTCTCAAGAGATTACTCCTTTTGGGGGGGGCGCGGGGGGGAGGAAAGAGGAGAGGGGAAAAAAAAAAGGAAAAATGAACATTGAGACCGGTATAGACTGCAACGAGGAGGAAACTTTCCCAACAAAATTTCCCCTCCCATTCCCCCAAAGGGAAAACTTGTTAATTTATGAAATAGGACTCTTGGTGGGGTGGGGGAGACACCCCAAAACCCAAAGGAATTCAGTACCCAGCTGCCTGGATCTCGTTGAGGCTCGAGAATAAAAGGAGGCTGGGAGGGAGGGGGTGGGTGGTCTTTTTTGTCACACAACGGGCGTTTTTTTTGTAGACGTGGAGAAATAAATAAGAATATTCCCACCAGCCCAGCGTGAGTGGATATGGGTTCTTTGCTTAACCCTACAGACCAGGGCTCCCCCACCCCACCCCCCACCCCACACACACTTGGTTCGTGGATGGGCTCCATCCCCACCGTGCCGGATACTGGCCCACCCAAACAAGCACAGCCCCGTCGGCGGGATGCAGGCGGCACACAAAACCACGCGCCCTCCAGTCCACGCGGAAACCTCCACACAGAACCGGTCCCCAAAAAGTTGCTGTTATAGACCCCCTTCTCTCACCCTGGAAGCAGCGGTGGGAGAGGGGCTTCAGCTCTCCCACCGCCCCGCCCCCCCTTTTTTTTCTTTGCAAAGCAAGGGCAGCTAAGAGGGAAGCTTCCTTGCTGCTTTTCCAGATAACTAGGATCTTCGGCAGGGTTTGCAGAGGTGCCCTCTGAGCTGGCTTGATCTCTTGCAGACGTTTCATTGCCCAAACTAGGTAATGTCATCAGTGCTAGGAAGGAGCGGGGTTTGCTGTCGGGTTTATATTCTAGTGGTTAGCCCTGTCAGGTTTTTTTTGGGTGGGTGGGGGGGATGTCTTCAGTTTCTTTGGTTAGGCCAGTTATGACTACTGCTAAGCTTGTAAGCCGCCCTGAGTCTTCGGAGAAGGGCAGGATATAAATGTAATAAAAATAAAAATAAATGACTCATGGACTTCAACTCCCAGAATTCCTCAGCCAGCATGGGGGAAATATGGCCCCTTCATGATTCGTGGACTTCCAACTCCCAGAATTCCTCAGCCAGCATGGAGGAACTACGGCCCCCTCATGACTGGTGGACTTCAACTCCCAGAATTCCTCAGCCAGCATGGAGGAACTACGGCCCCCCTCATGACTGGTGTACTTCAACTCCCAGAATTCCTGAGCCAACTTCTCTTTCCCCTCAGTGTGGCTGACTCAGGAATTCTGGGGGTTGAAGTCCACGAGTCACCAAAGAGCCAAGGTTTATTTATTTATTAATTAGATTTCTATACTGCCCTATTCCCAAAGGACTCAGGGTGGTTTACAGGGCAAAGTTAAAAACAGTTAAAACAGTACAAAGGTTAAGATAAAGTTAAAATTAAAATAGGATTAAATAACAATAGCCCAAATTTAAAATTTAAATTTAAAAATTTAAAACCCCTCAGTCCAGGCCAGATAAATCAAACCACCAGGTTTTTGGGTCCCGGCGAAACGAACGAAGGTCGGGGGCGGTCCGGAGTTGCCTGCACCAAAGACCCCCACAGTCCTTTTCCTCCTCCCCATCTCCTCCTCTCTGCATATTCCCCTTCCTTCTAGCCCTGATGATGTTACCTAGTTGGGTCACGAGACGTCTGCAAGAAAACAACCCAGCCCAGAGAGCACCGAGGTACATGTCAACCCCGAGCTACAAATATTCTCTTTTATCAGAGTTGGCATGAGACATTTAGAGGTAGACTGCCTCTGGCTGGGGAGGCTCTCTCCGGTCCCACTCCCTTCTGCGCATTATAAAACCTCTTTTTCCGTACATACAGGACTGTCTGAGATGGGGAAGCAGGTTCTATGCGGGCGTAACTATTTCAGGCCAGCTGGCTCTAGAAAAATACAAAAACTTAAGATAACGCTGGCCTCAGCTTATAAAGAAAATTTATATAAAATGTTTTACCGGTGGCATCTCCCCCCAGCACGATTAGCCAAAATGTACAAGACAATATCACCTAGCTAATGTTGGAAGTGTTTCGAAGAATTAGGTACTTATTTTCACGTTTGGTGGTCCTGTAATAAGACGCAAAAGTATTGGCAAAGGATACGGATATGGTTAGAAGAAATATCAGGACGGAGAGTAGATTATAGACCAGAATTTTTCCTACTAGGCATAACAACAGAGAAGCATACGAAAGAAGAGTTATACATAATGATACACATCATCACAGCAGCGAGAATGACGTTCGCCCAGAAATGGAAAAACAGTGAAACACCGGACAAGAGTGAAGCGATAAAATAAAATTTGGGTGTGCGCAGAAATGGACAGGTTAACTTTGGAAATTAACAATAAAGATCAATCAGATTACTACAAAATTTGGAATAAGTTTTTACCTCTGGTGGGAACAGGAAGGTCTCGGCAGAAATCTACAGGATGCTGATTTCACGTGTTACTAGAATAAGGTGATTGATATGATCGAGTGTTGTATAACTGTACATAAATGATATGTACATAAAGTGTATAGATGTATAAAGGTCAAGGTTCCCCCGCACACGCGTGCTAGTCGTTTCCGACTCTAGGGGCCGGTGCTCATCTCCGTTTCAAAGCCAAGGACGTCTCCGTGGTCATGTGGCCGGCATGACTAGACGCCAAAGGCGCACGGAATGCTGTTCCCTTCCCACCGTAGTGGTCCCTATTTTTCTACTTGCATTTTTACGTGCTTTCGAACTGCTAGGTTGGCAGAAGCTGGGACGCGTAACAGGTGCTCGCTCTGCTACGCGGCACTCGGGATTTGACCTGCCAAACTGCCGACGTTCCGATCAACAAGCTCAGCGTCCTAACCCACTGAGCCACCGCATCCTTATGCATAGATGCATATGAAACACAAAAATGATGTAAGACACGAAAGAATGTCAGACCGTTAACACCTTGCCCAAAGTTTTAAATCATAAAAAAAAGAAAAAAGAAAAATACAAAACTTGGGGCGGGTGCGGGGGGGGTATCGCGAAGAAAATTTTTTCCCAACTGGCAGGTGAGAGGCTCAAGAAGGTGCCGGGCTATGCTTAGGAGCAGACAAAGGAGGGGAAAAAAACCACATTTCTGTTAAAAAAAAGCGCCATTCATTTTTTGAAGCACTTCGCCCATCCCTCCCGCCCCCCCGCCACCCCCACCCACAGGCTACGGCCTGCCAATCAAAAGCTGGACCCCTTGACAGTTGGGAGCAGGCAAGAGAAGGAGTCGGAAACAGCCGAGCACCCATGGACGATTTTGCATTTATTTATTTTTTTTAAAGATTTTATTTCATTTTATTTTTCCTGTTTTAAGGATGGAGGCTCAAGTAGAAGATGTAGATTCCAAGTTAAGCGTTTACATATTTAAAAAATAATAATAACCAGTCTTTCGGCATTCCGTAGAAATCAAGGACAAGTCAAAAGCAGCACACCGCAGCCTCTCTCGGATGGAAAGCAGAACCGGGGTGTGTGTGTGTGTGTGTGAATCTGGCCAGCTTTTCACAGATCACTTTTGGGGGGGGGGGAAAGCTGCCCCCCCCCACACCCCCGTCCTCCTTTCTCAACCTTTCTCCCAAACATACACCAAACACATTTTCCACAATGGTTTTCTTCCTGCTTTCGCAAACCATGGTATTTAATAAAGGGGTTTTTTTTTGTTGTTTCGTTTTGCTTCTTGTACATTTTTTACACCAATATAACAAAATATGGGGTGGGGGGGGAAAGCAGTGGGAGACGGGGGGGGGCGCACTAAGAAAAAAAAAGGAAGAAGAAAAAGAAAAAGAAAGAAAGAAAGAAAGAGAAAGAAAGAAAGAAAGAAAGAAAGAAAGAAAGAAAGAAAGAAAAAGAAAGAAAGAAAGAAAGAAAGAAAATATGTTTTTGCAAGGCTGTGGCAATAAGACAGTGGAAATTAAGCTACTAGAGACCACCTCCCCCCCACACACACACACACACGCACGCAAAAAGGTTTGTACAGCTTGATTTGGGATGGTGGGGAAATAAAATGGAGGTTTTTATTTTTATTTTTTTAAAGGAGTTGGAAGAATATTGTACGCAGGAAATGAAAATAAGGGGGGGGA
Source organism: Daboia siamensis (assembly GCA_024449315.1). NCBI lineage: Eukaryota > Metazoa > Chordata > Lepidosauria > Squamata > Viperidae > Daboia > Daboia siamensis. Next base: position 119,761 of record JAKJMR010018382.1, on the reverse strand, counting down.
GAGGAAGAGGAGGCCAGGGAGAAAAAAAAAGATTCCTAAGGAAGGGTGGGGGCTAATGAGTGCATGGCGTGTCTAGTTAGCATCGTCAAAGGGTGGGGGGGCGGGGGGGGCGTATACTGGTTTCTAACTCTGCTGTTTTCTCTTCAATGCCTCCACCAGGTCGTTCTTCAGAGCTTCCTGCTTCGATTTGTCTGCAAATGTCTGCACAGACCTAGAGGAGAAAAAGAAGCAGGGGGGGTTAATAAGGAGGAAGATGGGGCAGGGGTGGGGTGGGCAGCCCCCCTAGGAGGGAGGGCGAAGTTGCTGAGGACAGCGGCAGCTTCTGGCTAATTTTTTCCCACACACACACACCCCACCGCAAGCAGCATCTCCGACACAACGTCCCTCGTGCTTCCCGCAATTCGCCACGAGATCCCCGGAGCCGAGTTCCAGCACACCGTTAGTAGCATTCGGAGGAGGGGTTGGGGAGGGGAAAGAGCTGGTCCGTCGTAACTTTCAGCGGTCGTTAAACGAGGGCTATATCTGTACGCAGCAGCCTAGTCGGTGGGGAGGGGAGGGGTTGAAATCGGTCGCAAAAAAAACCCACACCGGTGCGCGCACACCCACACACGCACGGACAGAAACACGCACAAGCCACACGTGTCTGCCGCAAGGAACGCCGCACAGCAAGGCAAAGGGGAGCAACTTAAGGCTTATTTATAAGGAGGCTTCCTCCGTCCTTTTCCTTAAAAGAAAATAATAAAATAAAATAAAAAATAACAACAGAACTTGCAAGGATTAGGAGTTAGTTGGTGCGAAGGCCGAGTTTTCTCCCCCCAGGCGGACGCTCTCGGTCAAGGTGAGTGGTGTTTTAGTGCCAAGGTGCCTTGTAAGCCGGTTTCAGCAGGGGGACGGGGTGTGGGGGGGGGCTGTACCTGAGCTGGCTTAGTTATCTGGCTGAATGTACATCTGCCGCTGAGTGAGAACCTGGGAGAGCTCCCTCTGCAATTGCTTATACTTTTGGTTGTCGGGAATAGCGTCAATTGATCTGGAGCGAGCCAGCGAGAGAGAGCGAGCGCGGGGTGGAGACAGAAGACGGGAGCCAGACCGGGGAGGAAAGAAAAGGTCAGAGAAGTTTGGCAGAGAGGAAAAACGAGGAAGAAGGCAGAGGGGCCATGTGTGCGTGGCAAGAGCAGAGAGAGGGGAAAAACGGAGGCCGGAGCAGCAGTTGGCAGACTTCGGGTGCCAAAATCCACGGGTTTCGTAGACGAGAGAACAGAGGAACGGAAGACGGTAGCCCTTCATCCCAAGCTTTCCTTCCATCTGTTCCCGGCAAACTTATCATCCTATCCTCTGCTCCAGCTGGTTGAACTGGAGAAGCCGGCACCATCAGGCACGGCCGGGCAACTCTGCTGTGGGCGATGGGGGCCGGGTTTGCAAAAGGAGAGAGAAGCCCGACCCCAAACGGGCCCTTCTGACCAAGGGACTGACACCAAGCTCCACCCGACCACCATCTTCTGCGTCGGCCAATCGACGCAGAACAGATCGGAGAAAGTGGGAAAAGGCTTAAGAGAAGGCAGGCGGGTCAACCAATCTGTCCTTCTGGGACAGTGGGAGACAACTATGAGAGAATAACAGAGCGGGAAGGGAGCCTGGAGGTCTTCTAGTCCAACCCACCCACCCGTCCTGCTCAAGCAGGAGCCCTTGGACCGTTTCCGACAAATATAGAAGTGTATAAAGAGAAAAAAAA
>JAKJMR010018382.1:58784-78220 GCA_024449315.1 Daboia siamensis | reverse complement strand
GGGGGGGAGAATTTCAGAAAATGGAATAAGGAAGTGCAGATGTATCTATTAGACCAAGGGACTCTAGAGATGGTTCTACGCCCCCCACCTTTTCCCTGGGGACCCCAAGAAGAGTGGTATCATAGGAAAGCATACACCACTCTGCTGAGTTCACTGGATACTAACTTGTACTCCAGCATTCCAGATGGGCTCACAGCTAGTGAAGTTTGGCGGTTATTATACAATTTATTCAACAGCGACACCATCGGTTCGATCACCAGACTCACAGCTGAGTTTTATACAACCAAACTCAAGTTTGGGGCTAGTATGCCTGAACACCTAGGAAAATTGAAGACGCTTAGGGGAGAACTGATGTCCAGAGACTACCCTGTAACTGATGTGAACATGGTCGCTGTCATTCTGACTTCCCTGGACATAAGTTGGAGCAACTTCATTGTTTCACTGGAGGGGACAACGAAGGAAGCCATGACTCTGTCCTACCTCACACGGAGGCTGATTGAGGAAGACAGGAGGCGGAGAGATGCAGGAGAATACGACAAAGCCACCATACAGCGAGCCAGCAGGAGGCACCACAGCTCAGAGCAGGTTAATGCTCTACTTAAGTGTTTCATCTGTGGCTCTGAGGGGCATCTGAAGAAAGACTGCCCCCATCACCAGCAAGGCCCCAAGCGTGGTCCCAATCAAGGAAGGGGCAAGGGGCAAGGAAGGGGGCATGGCGGGGGCAAAGGCAGTGCCAAGGGCAATTCCGTGCATACTTGTGCTCTCACCCCCACCACAAAAGCTGATACCCCCACTGACTTATGGTTACTGGACTCTGGAGCTTCATCTCACATAACCAATATGAAACAAGGGTTTAAAAGGTTAAAGAAAATTAACTCATCTGTCAAGGTGGCCAATGGTGATAAGGCTTTGGTTGTTGGGGAGGGCACTGTTTCTGTACCCGGGCTGGGAAAAGTTGATGGGGTTTTACATGCTCCCTCCATTGCCAACAACCTGTTAAGCATCATCAAATTATGTGACGATGACAAGGTTCAAGTCTTATTTCGCAAAGGGGGAGGTCATGTCACCCGGAACCAGAGGGTCATTGGAAGTATTGCCATCATAAATGGTTTGCCATACTTCTCCCCTGAGAACCCAGCCACAGAGGACAGTCCACCGGGTGCCACCTCAGAAGGGGCCTTTGCACGGAAAGAGAGAAAGCCCCCACAGCCAGCCCCAAGGCTGTCTAAGGAGTGCAAGGCCGAAGCCGTTGCACCCAAGCCACCTCAGCCAGCCCCACGGCTTTCCAAGGGCAGTGCAGACAAGAAACCCGAACCTCAGCAGGCACCTAAAGCACCGCTCAAGGTAACCAGAGCCAAGAGGGTGTCAGTGGGGAAGCCGCTCCACGATAAGTGTGCCCATCTCCTACACCGAAGATTAGGTCATGCGAGCTTCCCTGTGGTTAAAAAGATGGGAGAGTTTGCTGAGGGAGTCCAGCTCAAGGATTGTGAGGTGTTCCTGGACTGTGCCAAAGAGGAAGGTGGCCCCCATCCCTAAGGTGTCACTACGTAAGGCCCAATACCCGTACCAACTAGTACATGTTGATCTGGTTGGGCCATTCACACCATCCCTAGGGAAAAGACAGTATTTTCTCACTGCCGTTGACGATTTTTCACAGTACGGCCACGTGTATACCCTCACAGAAAAATCCGAAGCTTTTGATGCCATAAAATCACTGTACAACCTCATAGAGACCCAATATAAGACCAAGATCGCTCAACTCCAGAGCGACCGCGGGGCTGAATTCATGTCCCGGAAATTTCAGGACTGGGTAAAGCGTAAGGGCATCCGACATTTTCTTACAGCGCCCTTCACCCCTGCCCAGAACGGCGTGGCAGAGAAAAGAAATGGAATCCTGCAAACTATGATGCGTAGTCTGATTGCAGACGCTGGGGTTGCAGAATCATACTGGGCAGAGGCAGTACACTACGCCAATTACACCTTAAACCGCACCTGGAGCAGTGTTGTGGACCAAACCCCATATTTTCTGGTCCATGGTAGGAAACCAAGTCTGGGACACTTGCGTGTGTTTGGCTCCTATGCTTGGGTGCACATCCCCAAGCAGCTGCGGAAGAAGGGGAGGTCCGTCTCCCAGAGACTAAGGTTCTTGGGCTATGCTCCTGGCTCCAAGGCCTACCGTTTCCTGGGAGAAGGGGGCAGGACCGTGATTTCCCAATCTGCCTCCTTCGAAGAGGACTCCAATTGGACTCAGATCCACTCAAATGATCTGAGCCCATATGTCAGCAAGGACACACCAAGCACAACATCACCTGAGACGACCACATACCCTGCCACCGACGAGAGCGAGAAACAAGACGAAGATGTCATCCTACCTAGTTCAGGTGGGGAGGATGAGCCATCCAGTCCCGAGGCGACGCCTCAGAGACCCGCGATACCCAGCACCTGGGACCGAGGGTCTTCACATCCCGGTCGTGAAATGCCGGCTAACAAGGAACCCGCGGAACAAAAAGGCGGTGAGTGGCAGGAGGTCAGGAGATAAAAGCGGTCCAACAAAGGAATCCCGCCAAAGAGAATCGACATTGGGCACATCGCGTCAGTCAACAGCGTTGTGGTCACCCCAAAATCTTTCTCTGACATCCAGGAACTGCCCATCGAAGAACAGGAGAAATGGCAGCTCGCGAAAGCTCAAGGTCTTCACCCCCCCAGCAACCACCAAAGGAGAGGAAAGTCATTGGCACAAGGTGGGTTTTCAAGGCTAAACCACTTGCCAATGGCCTCTACCTGTATAAGGCCCGTTTGGTAGCTCAGGGGTTCGCCCAGCGCTACATGGAGAACTACGTAGAGACCTACTCTCCAACCGTCCGGGCAGAGAGCGTCAAGGCCGCCCTCGTAACTGCAGCCGGGAAACACATGGCTACTTCAAAAGGGGTTATATGGCTTCAAGCAGTCGGGGAAACTATGGTACGACTGCCTTAGAAAAAGTTTGGAACGAGTTGGTTTCAGTGCATCCCATGCAGATGAATGTGTTTTCACACGCAACTCCAAGGGTACCACAGAACGGGTGTTAGTTTATGTGGATGACCTCCTATATGTAGGGCCTGACAAGGGTGTGATGAATTTGCCAAGGCCCTAGGGGAAAAGTTTACCCTGAAGTCTTTGGGGCGGGTTGACAAGTACTTGGGTGTGCACATCTTGGCCACTGAGAAGGGGTTCGCCCTATCTCAAAAAGAAAAGATTGAGGAGTTACTGGCCAAATGTAAAATGGCAGAATCTAACCCAACGCGTAGCCCGATACAAAGTGACTATTACAATCACACTCACAAGGACGGTCCTGAGTTCACAGATAATAAGCTTTACAGATCTGTGATTGGCTCCTTGCTATATATCAGCAATTGGAGCAGGCCTGACATAGCTTTTGCTGTGAATCTACTGTCCAGGCATGTGGAACACCCAAAGGATTTCCACTGGACTGCTGTTAAGAGGGTACTTAGGTACCTCAGGGGCACGACTGATGCTCTCCTTGTGCTAGAACCAGAGAAGGGGGAGACGGCCCAGCTCTCCGCTTACTCGGACGCAGACTGGGCTGGCGACACTAAGAGTAGATGGAGCACCTCTGGTTTCCTCATATTACTAAATGGCTGTCCTATCCACTGGCATGTTAGGCAGCAAAAATTTGTTTCTTGCTCCACGGCCGAGGCGGAATATGCCAGCCTCTCAGACACGGCCAATGATTTGATTTGGTTCGATGCTCTGATAACGAGCATCTGGGCACCTCCTCCTCTGCCCATCCAAATTCAAGAGGATAATATGGCTGCAATTGCAATCTCGGGGGCATATGCAGTGGGCTCTAGGTCCCGCCACATAGACATACGCTACAAAAATGTCAGGCAGCTTGCCAAAATGGGATTTGTACATGTTGAGCATTGTAATACAACTGACCAGATAGCTGATCTGTTCACCAAACCTGTTCCCATTGACCGGCACAACCTTCTGTGTAAGCGTTTGTGTTTGGTCTTCTGAAAGTGTATATGCATGTCTATGACACCTGCTCGCCCCCTCACACACATTCACTGGTCCCTGTCATTGGCTGGCAAGAAGGGGAATTGTTAGATGTTTTTGTGCCAGCCATGGCAGTTCCCAAAAAGGTCATCAGATGGGAGCAAAGAAGCATCTTTGCCCCCACTGATGGGTCAGGGGTCCCCGACCCCTGCAGCCCCATTGGCGAGAGAGTTTTATGATAAGGGAGGGACTGAGGACCCCCATAAATACCTCTGCTCAGGGGCTGCTCTACCCTTACTCTCTAGTCTCTAGTTTCTCTTTGTTCTTTCTTCTACTTGCTAGCTCATCCACGAGCTCAATCCAGGCATGGAGGCCTCCATGCCAGGGAATTCTTTCTATTTACTCTACGTTGAATAAAGCTTTAAATGATTGCATCCCTGTGTGCTGCTTTTTACTTGGAAGCTCCTTAACGAACCATCGACTTCGTGAGACCATCTCACATACGGTTAGAGAAAATGACTAAAAAACATATAGATTTTAAGCCAGAATTGTGTTTGTTAGGCCTAATGGTAGGAAATAATGAGAAAGAGTGTATATATATCTAATTTTTCATGCATTAACTGTGGCGAGAATTGTATTCGCCAGACATTGGAAGAACGGAAGATTTACCAACAGAAGAAGAGTTAAATTAAAAAAAATTTTTTAGATTGTGCAGAAATGGACAGATTGGTCATGAAAATGAAAGAGAAGGAAGATTCAGTTTATTTTGGAACATGGGGTGGCTTTTATCAATGGCTAGAAAAACGAAGAAGAGAAAAAAGAATTTAACGTGTATTAGTAAGTTAAGTATTAGAAGCCAGATAATGTGTTGCTGATAAAGTATTAAGCATTTGTGATTATAAAAAATAAAAATAAAAATGTATATTAAAAAAAAATAAAAATGAAAGTAAGCTAAGGTTCTAGTCCTGATTGCTCAAACCACTATTCTGTGCCCTGGTGGTGCAGTGGTTAGAATGCAGCACTGCAGGCTACTTCTGCGGACTCCCGGCTGCCAGCGGTTTGGCAGTTCAAGGTTGACTCGGCCTTCCATCCTTCCGAGGTCGGTAAAATGAGGACCCAAGATTGTTGGGGGGGGGGGGTCAACAGCCTGACTCCGTAAACCACTTAGAGGGGGCTGTAAAGCCCCGTGAAGCAGCATATAAGTCTAAGTGCTATTGCTATTGTTACATAAGAGCTATGGTGGTGCAGTGATTAGAATGCAGCATTGCAGGCTGACTCTGCCCACAGCCAGGAGTTCGATCCTGACTGGTTGAAGGTCGACTCAGCCTTCCATCCTTCTGAGGTCGGTCAAATGAGGACCCAGATTGTTGAGGGGGTCAACAGCCTGACTCCGTAAACCGCTTAGAGGGGGCTGTAAAGCCCCGTGAAGCGGTATATAAGTGCTATTGCTATTGTTGCATAAGAACTATGGTGGTGCAGTGATTAGAATGCAGTTTTGCAGGCTGACTCTGCCCACAGCCAGGAGTTTGATCCTGACTGGTTGAAGGTCAACTCAGCCTTCCATCCTTCTGAGGTCGGTCAAATGAGGACCTAGATTGTTGGAGGGGGGGTGGGTGTCAACAGGCTGACCCTGTAAACCACTTAGAGGGGGCTGTAAAGCACTGTGAAGCGGTATATAAGTCTAAGTAGTACTGCTATTGCTACTCGTCCTGTCTTAGGTCAGTATCACACACACACACACACACACACAGACACACACCTGCCAGCTTTCCAGCTGTTTTGCAGGTGCCAGTCTGCTCTCCAATCAGATTCAGCTTCTTTTGCTCGGGCTCTGCCCCTGCCAAGCCTTTCGGCACTCACCTTGTTCCTTGCCCTGCCGTGCTTGCTTCCTGGCGTGAGCAAAATGGACTTGGGGGTTTGCGGCATCCGAGCCGAGGTCCCCTGCCTCATCTCCCCTTCTGCTGGGCTTTTGGCCGGCTCCTTCGGGGGGCTCGTTCCCTCCTTCGCCTCGGGGCAGGCAGCAGGGGGTGACTTTGGGGGGGGCTCCTCCTCGGCTGTTTCACCGCTTGCGTTGGCAGCCTCGCCAAAGGGCACGACTGCCGTGCAGGGGGAACAGGGCAGCCCCCAGCTAGGGGGGCACCCCTCTTTCTGCCTCCTGGCGCCCTGCCAGTCCAGGCCCAGTTGGGGATTCCCATCCTCTGAAAGGTTCAGGGTGGCCTGCTCCATGTCTGGATGAAACCCCGGCTGGATCTGGAAAAGAAGACAGCGATTAAAACAGTTGTGTTGCCGCAAGGGTCACGGCGAAGTTAGCAAGACGTGGCAGGCCTCAGGGTACATACAACCTGGGAACTCAGTCAAGGACAATAAAGGGAGTGAAATACAGCAGAAATCCCTGTTAGATAAGATAAACTTTATTCTCTCTTTTTTTTTTACTGTGGGCAGCCTGGCACATATTAAAAGGGTGCTCTCAAAAGTGTACACCGGGGGTCTTCAATCTCAGCCCTTTTATGACTCGTGGACTTCAACTCCCAGAATTCCTCAGCCAGCGAATTCTGGGAGTTGCGGTCCACGAGTCATAAAAGGGCCGAGTTTGAAGACCCCCGGTGTACACACACACACACACACACACCACCTATATAAACTGTTTAGGGCTACATCTTTTAACCTGCCTGAAATTACACAAGCACCCTCTTATCTGACCTTTTTTAAAAAAAAATCTCCCGTTTCTCTCTTTTTTTGTTTAGCAACATCCAGCCTGAAGAAAAGTCTCATAAACACTTTGCACCGCAAGGCAGGTCTGATCATTGTGATAGGATGGCACGTTTTGGGGACGCAAAAACATGTCCTCCAATCTACAGAATACTCATTTGGCTGCACAAGCAAATCTTCTGTCTTGTTCAGGATCTGGATCAAAGCATCTCCAGATGTAAACATGGTGCCAGGAAAGATTTATGTCCAAAAACAAACAAACAAATAAAAAAAACAGGAAAAAAAAGTAGGAGTTGCATGGTCCAGGATGGCAAAATCATCTACTACTATTATTAAAAGACACTTAACTATGCTAGCTATATAGAACTTCTATATTCAGAAGCAGTCTATGTAATTTGATGTTTTTTTTAAAAGCCCTGTTTTATTCATTTTTAAAACGCTAGATATGGTGAGAACAGGCCAATACGAAGTTTAGTTATTTTTGTTTATTATGAAATTTATTCGCCACCTATGTCATGTCCAATGAACTCCGGGCAGCTGGCAGCACAAAAACAATGTTAAAAAACCCATTAAAACCATCAATCATAACAAAGAAGATAAAATAAAAGGACGAGGGGTGACATGATAGCAGTCTTCCAGTATCTCAGGGGCTGCCCCAAAAAAGGGAGTCAAGCTATTCTCCAAAGCGCCTGAAGGCAGGACAAGAAGCAACAGATAGAAACTAATCCAGGAGAGAATCAACCTACAACTAAGGAGAAACTTCCTGACAGTTGGATCAATTAACCAGTGGAACTCTTTGCCTCCAGAAGCGGTGAATGCGCCAACACCGGAAGTTTTTAAGAAGAGACTTGGACAGCCCTTTGTCTGAAATAGGGCTTCTTGCTTGAGCACGGGGTTGGACTAGATGACCTCCAAGGTCACTTCCAACATCATCATCATCATCACTATATTATGATTATGATTAGATGATGATGATGGAGACAGATAATGGGGTGTGGGTGGTTTGCGACAGATGGTGGGATTAAGTTTAATGAGTCAACCAGCTCCAGCTGAAGCTCCCCTACCGGGTCCCCCAGCCGTCTGGCAGAGGCAGAATTGGGGGTTCCAGAGGGACCCCCAACAGTGGCTTAAAAATACTTTATGTACATTTGCATCAAAACTGGACAACCCACACCCCACCCCACCCCACCCCAGGCGTTTTAGATGCAGATGCGTCAACCTTGAACCGCAACCCACCTACCCCGTTACTGGAAGCGAGCCCCCGCTTGGCCCCGGAGGCCAGCCCGAAGGGGTGGCGTTTCCTGAATTCTTCTTGACCGGCTTTCAGCCTTCGCAGGAGATCTTGGTTTTCATGGCGAAGCTGCTGGAGGTCCATCTCGGCGCCTTTGGGGGGGAGCTGGGGAGTCAAATATCTGGATATCATCCCAATTGGGTGGGGTGGGGGGGCTTTCGGTCTGGAAAGCCTACCTGGCTGGCTCTAGAGAGGCGGCGAGGAGGAGGAGGAACTCTGCACGCGCCCAGAGGTAGCCTGGATCATCCTCCCGCAGGCCAGATTAAGGTCAAGCACGGTTTGGGTCTCAGATTTTAGGGACTCCCCAAGTCCCACGCAAGAATTTGGGGGAGGGGGTCAAAGTCCCGATTCTATCTCTTGGATTTGATCTCTTTCAGCAGGTTTTTATTGGCTCTCCATCCCCAAGAAGGTCCCCCACTTAAGCCCCCTCCCCAAAAAATTCAGCCTCTGAGCCCCCCATAGAGGGGAAAACGCCCCCTCCCCTTATTTCAATTCTCTTCTCAGCGGAGGCACTACAACTCCCATCGGCCCCAGCTCCTCAGCCCCCTCCTTTTGACTGCCCCCCCTCCTCAAAAAGAAAAGAGCGCTTGTTTTACGCACTTCATTCACTCTCGCGTCCGTTGCTTACTATGTAGCAAAGCCAAAGCTTCCGAGCGCCTCCTGATTGGCCACGCTCCGCCGCCGTCGCCCGGCAACCTGCGTCACCCGGAAGTTGGGAGATCTTTTTTTGTTATTGTTGTTGCTCTTAAAGGGATCGCGCCCCTCGCTCGCGTTTTTGGGGGGAGAAGTTTTGCTTTGATTTTTATTAATATTAAATTCAAGGCATGGTCCGGGATTACAACAACCCCTATCATCCGCAGCCAGCGAGAGAATGAAGGTGGGGGATGCACGTTAAATTGCTAAGCACATTCATTTTGTGCTTCAGATTGTTAAGCCGCCCTGAGTCTTTGGAAAAGGGTGGGATATAAATGGGATTTAATAAATAAATAAATAAATAAAAACTTGAATGAATTAAAACAAACAGTCGAAATACGGAGAACTCGCCTTCTCAGTAAGAAGCTTAAAAACTACTGTTTTTTATTTTTTAAATTTTTTTTAAAAAATGAATAAAATAAAACCTCCGCGTCCAGGAGCAGTGCGGCTTAAAGAGTTTGAGAAAAAAACCGTTTTAACAAGGCTAGACAGGACTTCAGATTTTGTAGTAGGCCGTGTGAGATTCAAGAAAAATGAAAACTCGATTAAAATGAGGGACCTTCGTTTTCGATGTCGTTATTTTCACAAGACTCGCAAAGGATTGCTGAGATTAAATCTCAAAAAAAACCCCAATCTTACAGTCAGAAAGAGAGAGAGAGATGCAAATAAAGATCAAACGCTCTGAAATATTAACGACCGTCTGTACATGCCTAGAGGCACTGTGGTGTCTTGCCAGCTCAGTTGTCACCATCCAACACGCAGCGATCCAGACGCAAAACTTTCAAAGAGGCAAAAAGAAATACTTGCACAACGCCAGAGGACCACAGGAAAAGCATTTTTATCCAAGAAAGGAAAAAAAACAACAGACAAAAGTTTCCATCCATTTGTTCCTTTTTTAAATTCCGTTTTGTGGTTATTAACAGCACTGATGCAGCCAGAAACAATTTGATCAGGTCAAAAATAGTTAACAGCATCATTATTCCCAAATCCTACAGCCCTAAAATAAAACACCCACCGGGAAGATTTTGAAGACCTGGCTAGAAATCCAATTAACACCACCGAGCTAGCAGCATTTAAAACAAAAGCTAAAGTGCATTTCGGGGAGACTCCTGTTAGCTAACCCTCAGCGTTTTAGGGGTCCGTGCCTGCGACTGAGCAGTGGCTGAACCCCAATGATCCAAGATTCTCAAAAATTTGGCTGAGCTGGTTGGAAAGAGAATTGCAAATGCCCCCAGCTCGGAATGATGAGGAATGGAAGGAGAAATAGACCCCCCCCAGGCCCCAACGGGAAGCTGTTTCTAAATCACACCGAGGAGGCATTTAGGTGCCACGGCTTGAAGGTGTGTGGACTTCAAATCCCAGAATTCTCTAGCCAGTTGACTCAGGGATTCTGGGAGCTGAAGTCCGCACATCTTCCAAGGTGCCAAGGTAGAAAACCGAGGTACTGATTAGAGGGTCTTTCGGTCCAAAAAAGTGGAACGATCCCTCTGCAGAGATTGGGCTGGCACAACCTACCCCCCTGTGCATGCCACCCCCTCCCCAAACCGAAGCCTCCTGAGTGGGCCCTCAATTGAGCCAGGAGGAAATTATATACCTGCCAACTGAGGCGCGTTTTGGAAACTGCATTTTGAAAGGGATGGGGCTGGATTGAAAGGGAGCAAGGTCTTCATTTCCCCCCCCACCCAAAAAAATAATAATAATTAAAAGGTGTAAGAGACAATTGATTGCAGAAGTCACGAAAGGATCACAAAGAGAGAAACAATCAAGTCATCAAAATCCATCGCAGCTGATCATTCTATTGTCCCTCGCTTGAAGGAATCGCAAAATGCAATTGTCCAATTTCTCCCCTTTCCGAATCTTGCCCTTACATTTCATCCAACGTCGTGCATTACTCTCGGCCCACCCGCACACACCTGCTAATAAATTCATTACTCTTTGAAGTTAACTCGGTTAACTTCATAAGGACTAGCTCCTTTACAAGGGCTGTTTTATTTAGGGCAAAAATGACAGGGTGATCATAAGATCGCCAAAATTTGAGGATCAGGACAGAAAGGCTGAAAGTTTAACCGACTTGCTAGGTTCACAAGTGGGTATAAAGGAGGCGGGGGGGGGGGGATTACAAGGTTGAAGAAACTCAACCAAAGATTTTGTTTCTTGCTTTCCGAAATTCAGAAGCCGAGCTCAGCCAACCTCTGAATTTATCTGGGTTGCACCGAGTTTTGTCCTATAAATTACGATAAGATTCCCTTCGGGAGGGAATTCATTTGCGGCAAGCGGGCGTCGGCGGGGTTAATTTCATTCCATAACCACCAAAAAAGAAAATGCAAATTAACTTCATTGATAGCTAAACTAAAACGAGTAAGGGGATTGGATCCAGGACTGGACACACCGGCCCACCGTCGGGATGCCAACGTTCTTCCTACTAAGCTGATTTTTTTTTTTTTTTGCTGAGATAGCAAGGGCTGGCTACAAGGAAAAGCGCCCACGTGCGGAGAAAAGGGAAAGGACTTCAAAATAACTGTGTGCACGGAAGGGTAGGGACGGGCGCCAAAGAGGAACGAGACTTTCCACTTTTCTCCCCCCAAAAGTTCCCAGCATCTGGAATGACTTTCCCAGTAATGTAACTGGGGGGAGGCAGGGACAGACGGCCTCCGCCTGGACTCCCATTTCGGTTGCTTATCTGCTCTGCTGCAAATACTGATGTGTGAACATGTTCAGCTCACTGTCCAGCCATCCAGCTTTATTCCTGTAAAAGCAGAGAAGAAAAGAGAGAGGCCCATATTAAAAAAACCAAGAAAGAAATTAAGTTATAGCCAGCCTGCTAGGTTAAATCCATAAAAGCCAGTTTTGCTTAAAATGAGCCCGCACGTTCCAAACTAAGTCATTACTAAAATTGAAAATGCCAATAACCTTTTTTCAAATAGAAAAAAAAAGCATTTGTATTTTGATCGCTTTAGAAAGTTAAAAAAAAAAAAAACTTTCCAAAACAGGCACGTTCATAACCAGGAATATAATTATCTATCCATTTGATGAGGCTTGAAAATATGAACGAAGGAATGGCTCGTTTTAGGATTATTGCCCTTCTCGATTTATAATTTTTTTTTTTAATGGGATTCTTTGGGCTTGAAAAAAAAAATCATTTGAAGGGGATTCTTTGGCGTGAAAAAAAACAATCTCAAACTAGGTTTAGGCAAAAGGAAGTGGCTGAAAGATGATGCAGAGAAAAAGACTCGACGTTCCCTCAAGAAAGAATCTCTGCTATTTTTTTTTTTAAAATACAGATGTAACAAAATGGAACGCAGGAATACATTGATGAATGAATGAGAACGCCCTAATATATAAAAACGACAACGAAAAAGAAGAATATCTTTTTCTATTCTTGGCCAGATCGTCAAAAATCTGTTGGAAAGTAGTGGACCTTACTTACAGGCAGTTTAAAAATCTGAAACCCAGTTTTTTTTTTAGCAAGTGCAAGACGATGCATCAATTTTATGTAAGGCGAACGCCTGCCACCCCACTCCAAGCAGCGGAGAAACATAAAAATGGGAAGGGCCTTACCTAAGTAACTTGGCTCTACTCTGTAAAGTATCCAAAATCTCAATCTTTTGATTCAAGCCCGCAATTTCTTTCTCCAAATCTTCTCTCGTCACGTCTACTTGCTGGCAAAGCTGAGCAAAAGTTCCAGAGAGTTCCCTTCGGCGAGATTTTTTTTGAAAGTGAGGAAAAAGAAAATAATCATCAAAAAAAAAGATGAAAGGGGTCAAGACCTCAACATGAGAAAATTCCTTCTCTCCCCAGCCAACAAATCTAATATGGCAGCTTCGTTTCCCCCCCACACTTCACGCACAATGTAAAAAATCTCAAAAAGGCTGCAATAATACCAGAAACAGTAAAATATCTTAAAAGTTGTCGTCTACACCGTGATTTCAAATTAGCTGGGATCTGGTCATCAGTTGCATGCTGGGTGAGCACAAGGGTTTAATTTTAAAGATGGGTATTTCAGTCCCTGGTCTGCCCTAACGTGGCTTGACTTTTCTATCGGGGGCTGCTGTGTGTGTGTGTGTGTGTGTGTGTTTTGTGGCGCTCAAGTCATTCCTGCAATTTTGCTTCGCAAAAACCCCTGCACAGCCTAGCAGCCATTGTAGAAATTCGACCAAATATTCAGTTACGCCGCTGATTTTGTCAGCTCACCAACGGGGTGGGGTGGGAGTGTAAACGCTTGACCGTGGGGGGACACTGCGACCGTCATAAAGAGGAAGCAGCGAATCCAAGCAGCCTGAATTTTGATGACGCCACCACGGGAAAGTGGAATCGGCCGTTGAGTGCAAAAATTGGTCACGAGTCATTTTCCTCAGTGCTGTTACAACTTCAGTCACTAAATGAACCGTCGTTAAGTCGAGGAACACCCGAACCCCTGGAGCAGCCGCATGTTCGCTAAAGGGTTTAAATCACTCTACTTGGAAGGGACCTAGGAGGTCATCTAGTGATCCCCTGCTCAGGCAGGAAATGGTATAGGGTTTCCCGCCTGAGCAGGGAGTTGGACTAGATGACCTCCAAGGTCCCTTCCAATTTCATTTATTTTTATTTTTATTATTATTACTGCAGAGGGCCCCAACCTTTTGGGCACCAGGGACCGGTTCCACAGAGAGAGTTTTTTCCAACGACTAGAGCAGACATGTCAAACATGACGTATCGGAGCTTTTTCCCCATTGCCGGCAATGGGGTGGGCGCGGTTTTGGCACGACGCGTCCAGCCCGTGGGCTGGCAGTTTGACACCCCTGGACTAGAGGGTGTGTGGTTTTGTGTGCTGCCTGTATCTCACAGATGGGGGCTTTGTTCGTTTGTGCGGACCGGTTGCTGGCATGCCGCGGCCCGGTACTGACCCACGGACCGGGGGGGATTGGGGACCACTGCTCTACTGGGCGCGAGGAGGAGGAAAATTGCTCAGGAGACACAACATCTCATTGCCAGGCATCCGAATTTTGATGCTGCAACCGTCATAAGTGACAAATGGGTCGTAAGTCACTCCCCCCCCGCCCCCCAGGGCTGTTGCAACTTGGAATGGGCCACGAAACGAACGGCCGTTAGGTCGGCGACAGCTTGCGCTCTGCAGCCTGGCGCTCCGGCTGCAGTGGACCGCAGCGCAGGGAGGGCGTGGCGAGACTCAACTCACTGCTGCACTTGGTGGCTGCAGTTGGAGCCGGTGTAGCTGACAATCAGCTGCAGCTTCTCTCCGGCGTAGTCCACGAACTGGCGCTTGAAGGACCTCTCCTTCGCCCTGGTGGTCCAGGTCAGGCGCTCGTAGACGTAGAGGAGTCCGTAGAGGCCGAGGGAGAGGGCAATCAGCCTCCAGCCCACCGCCTTCCACACCTGGGGAGGCAAGACAGAAAAAGGGGCCGCTTTGAACAGAGTCACGTCGTGGCTACGGCTCGGCGCACGGCCAGGACAAGAAGCAAAGGGAGGTGTGGGGGCGGGGAGAAGGGGAGGGGAGGGATTGGAAAGCAGGTATTGAGGGGGTGGGTGGGTCAAAGGAACGCCAGAGCCAGCGTTTCGCTCTGGGAAAGCCCACCAGCCCCTCGCCCAAACGAAACGGAAGATCGCGGATCGGAGGAAATCGCGGGAGGGCCAAGAGAAAAGGGAGCGTTGGATTACGCTGTTTGCACGCGAACCCATCCCTTGAATTGGCTGGGTTGCTTCCCCTTCTGTTGCCAGCACGGTGAACTTATCGGAAGTGAAAATAAAATGCCCCTTTATTTGCTGAACGGTGGGCAGAAGAGAGTAACAAGGCCGGGAGGGACCTTGGAGGTCTTCTAGTCTGTCCAGTCTCCCCAGTGGCGGAGCACCCGTAGCGTCCCCTGGATTAATTGCGTTTCTCCTTAGTTCTAGGTGGATCCTCTCCTTGATTTCTTTTTTTTTTTAAGGAGCCATTTTTTAAAGCCAGTTTTGCAGCATCCGATGGGCTAAGGCAGGCACCCCAAAGCTGTAGGATAATGGGGTCCCCAAATACTCCGCCCAGCATTTACCCTGTGGATAAGACGGGCGGCCAATAAATTGGGAGTAATAAAAAACAAAACGGAGCCAAGGAGAACGTCTCGGGGCAAGCAGGAAAGATGAACCAACGCAGAACTAGTAGAGGGAGCTTCCAGATACGGACTACAGCACCCATTGCCCTTAGCTAGCAGGGTCCACTGACTCCAGAATGGCTGAAAGGGGCGTCCACGTCTGCCTGGAAGGGCTGGAGAGGAATCGGGAAGCTGGCCCCCGTCACCCCCCTTCTTTTCCCAAAGCGCTCCCCTACCCCCCCCAAAAAAAACCTACCACGCCACCGATCACCAGGATGCCCATGGAAGTCCGGGAAGTGAGGGAGGCCAGGCCGGTCACCATGGAGACCATCAGCTCCTCCTGACTCAAGGAGCCCTGCGGCATGGGGGGCAGGCTTGGGTTCGCTGGGGTCAGGGGCAACGGACGCTGAACCTGGCGGGCAAAATTGGACAGCTAGGGGCAGGAAAGGGAAGACAGGCCTCCAGCCTCCCGCGCCCGTTCTGCAGATGAAGCAACTGAGGCCAGGGGGAAAATGGACCATCAAGGAAGACGGGAGAGAAAAAAAAAAATAAAACTCGGCGCCAACGAAGGTCAGTTGGGAAGGATAACAAAGATGAAGCCAAGTCTCCCGGCGCGGGGTGGGGAATCTTACCTTGCGTTATCTCTTTTTTTGTTGTTCCTTTGTTTGTTCGTGAGTTTCATTCATTTGTAACATAAATAGTTACAAATAGTAAGGGACAACAGGGAGAAAGGGAAAAGAAAAAAGGGGTGGAAGAAAGGGAGGGGAAGTAACAAAAGGCAGTGATTTCCGACGACGTCGTAGCAAAATCCGACACGAAAATTCAAATCTCAACTTTTTACGTTTCCATGGTAGTTTGCACTAACCCAGGGCTCTTCCAACTCAGCCCTTTGGGGACTTGGGGACTTCAACTCCCAGAATTCCTCAGCCAGGGAATTCTGGGAGTTAGTCCCCAAGTCCCCAAAGGGCCCAGTTGGAAGAGCCCTGGGCTAGCCATTTCTGTAACGGCAGATGAGTCCAAAGCCCAAATCATAATATCATTTTTTCCCCGCCCCGCGCCGTCAGGCCTGAGTCTGACCTGGTCGCCGTAGCCCATCAGAGCCCGGCAGGTATTTTTGGGCCCCAGGAAGCGGTTCACCAGCATCGTCCAGCCGAGGGAGAAATGGAACTGGATGTCTTCTTGGAAGTCGGCGCAGAGCTTGTCGCAATTCAGGTCGTAGCTGAGGGCGAAGCACTGCCTGGGCACCAGCAGCTCGATCTGCCCCCTCAGGCCGATGGGCAGGAGCGGCTTCAGGCCATCTGAAAGGCAGGGCGGGGAGGGAGAAGACAGGGTGTGTGTTTGTGTGTGTGTGTGTGTGTTAGAGAGAAAGAGAGAGGAGAGGGGGGGAGAGAGGGAGAGAGGAAAAGAGAGAGGGAGAGGGAGGGAAAGGGAAAGGGGAGAGAGGGAGAGGGGAAAAGAGAGAGGGAGAGAGGAAAAGAGGGAAAGAGGAAAAGAGGGAGAGAGGAAAAGAGAGGAAAGGAGAGAGAGGGAGAGGGGAGAGAGGAAAAGAGAGAGGAAAAGAGAGGGAGAGGGGAGAGGAAAAGAGGGAGGGAGAGGAAAAGAAAGAGGAAAGGGGAGAGGGGAGAGAGAGGAAAAGAGAGGGAGAGAGGGAGGGAGAGAGGAAAAGAGAGGGAGAGAGGAAAAGAAGAAAAGAAAGAGAGGGAGAGAAAGAGAGGAAAAGAGAGAGGGAGAAAGGGGACAGAGAGGAAGAGAGAGAGAGAGGGGGGGGGGAATATCCACACTCCGCATCTCAGCACAATTCAGGAGGAAACAGAGCTACGTCATGACCCTGGGCAGGCTGGGGGTGGGACTGAGGAATTCTGGGAGTTGAAGTCCACAAGGTCCCCCAGCCCTGGACTAGAGGAGCTCCGGCCTCTCCTTCCCATCCTGCCCAGGGAGGCTCACCAATCATTTCTTGCTGCATGGTCTGCAAAGAAGCCGCGATGGAACTGGAGCAGCGGTCGGACATGTTTCGGCCCAGGCCTTCCTCGATGTGCCGATGCAACTCCTGGGGAAGAGAAAAACCAGGGCATCCTGGGAGTCGGACGAGTCCCTGGCGCTCTCTGAGGGCTGGGAGGGGGGAGCCCTCGGCTGCTTCAAGCTCAAGGCCTGGAGGGCGACAACGCCCAACCCGCCAAGACAGAACCATTTATTTTAAAGCAGGGCTCTTCAGACCCGGCCCTTTGATGGCTCGTGGACTTCAACTCCCAGAATTCCTCAGCCTGGCTGAGGAATTCTGGGAGTTGAACTCCACGAGTCATCAAAGGGCTGAGTCTGAAGGGCCCTGCTTTAAAGTCACTGGCCAGGGTGAAGTAACCAGGGGGAAGGAGAAAGGGAAAAGGTTTTATGAGGTGGGGAAACTTTGGATTCCAGCTTTGCCTTACTGCCACCACTTGGCTTTTGCTACAGATGGAGCTGGAGGGTCTGTCTTTTCCTAGAAGACCAAGCCGCAGCTGGGCTGCTTTCTCGTAGACGTTTCATGACCCAAACTGGGTCACATCATCAGGGCTAGAAGGGAGCACCAGAAGGAAAGCCCCACTTCCTTCTAGCCCTGATGATGTGACCTAGTTGGGTCATGAAAGATCTGCAAGAAACCACGCAGCTCAGAGAGCACCAAGGACCCCCACAGCCTTCCTTCCTTCCTTCCTTCCTTCCTTCCTTCCTTCCATCCTTCCCTTCCTTCTCCTTTCCAGCCCTGACGATGTCACCTAGGTGGGTCATGAAAGGTCTGCCAGAAAACAGGCAAGCTCAGAGGGCACCGAGGACCCCTCATTTCTCCTTCACTGATCCCTCTTGAAGTCATCAAGCTTATTGTGTTGCCCGCCTTGATTAAGCAACAGACTGCCTTACAGACTCTTTCTCCACAAAGGGCTAAACTTCCGAATGCAGATTTGGCACCGGGGGGGGGGGGGGGGGGGCCCCCAAGGGGCCCCCCCGGACCCCCGATGCTTCCCAGGGAACTCTTAAGGGGCTTACATTCTTATACACCTTCAGGACCACAGGGGAAGGGTGGAAATCCAGCTGGAACTCATCCACCAGCACCGAAAGCTTCCTGATCTCCTCCGCCATGGCGTTTGAAACCTGGAGGGAACAGGACGCGCGCTTAAGCGGGCAGGAACCCCACTGCGTTTTCCTTTACTTTCCGGGAAAGCAAGCCCCCTCCCCCCCGATAAAATGGAGAAAACCGAGTCTGCAGATGTTTGTCTTGTGAATCCCGAATCGGGGGTCTCTGATCACGGCAGAGACTGGCAACAATAAAGGTCCTCTGGAATCCCAGCTCAGTTTTTCATTTCCTCTGCGGTTAAAAAAAAAAAAGGCACGCCGGGTGTTTCCCGCCGGGGTTGCCTTTGCTCCTGGGAACCCAGCGGCCTAAAGCCGGCTTTGAAGGCAGGGAAAGGGCCTCACCTGGCGCTCCACCTCTTCCGTAAGTTCCTTGATTTTCAACTTGTAGCTCTGGCTGAGCAAGTCCAGCTGTTTCTCTATGAAGCCCAGGCGCTCCTGGCGGTCGTCCCACTTCTCCAGGCAATAAACTCTGCAAGGCACAAGGGAGGGAGGGAGGGTGGGAGGGAGGGAGGGAGGAATCAAAGGAAGGAAGGAAGGAAGGAAGGAAAGGAGGGAGGAAAAGGGAAGGAGGAAAGAAGGAAGCAAAGGAAGGAAGGAATCGGGGGGAGGAATCGGAAGGAAGGAAGGAATCAAAGAGAGGGAGGGATCGAAAGAAGGAAGCAAAGGAAGGAAGGAATCGGAAGGAAGGAAGGAATCAAAGAGAGAGAGGGAGGGAAAGAAGGAATCAAATGAAGGAATCGAAGGAAAAAAGAAAGGAAGGACTCAAAGGAATTGAAGGGAAAGAAGGGAGGGGAAGGGATCAAAGGAAGGAAGGAAGGAAAGAAGGATGGGGAAGGGAAGGGAAATGGAAGGAGGAAGGAAAGAATTGAAGGAAGGAATCAAAGGAAGGAAGGAAGGAAGGAAGGAAGGAAAGGATGGGGAAGGGAAGGGAAATGGAAGGAGGAAGGAAGGAACCAAAGGAAGGAATCAAAGGAAGGAAGGAAAGAAGGGAGAGAGGGAAAGGAAGGAAGGAATCAAAGGATGGGAGGAAAAGGAGAGAAGAAACAAAGCACCCGGTTTCTAAACCAGCTGAAATCCGGCAAAGGCCTTCTTGTTGTTGCTCGTTGATTCCAACTTTCACAAATCCTCCAGGAAATCCCCAATGAGGCACCTCTGCTCCTGCGCGGCCACGTGTACCGAATCCATGATGTGCCGGACCTCCTCGGCAATCTGCTTGGCTCTGACCGTGTGCTGCTCAAACTTGGTCTTCACCGCAGACTGGGAGATGCACTCCTGCAAGGAAGACGCACCTCAGCTCTCCCCACCCCAAAAAAATTTCAGCATCCTTTCCCCTGATTTTCCCCCCCCACCACCACCACCCTGGGCTAATTTTTATCAGGTCAGACCCCGTAATAGTGTCCTTGGGGACTAGCGGCTTAATCACAGTAACAATAGGCAAACCAGGGTCTTTAGGATGCCGCATTAGGAATCCACAATAATAGGCAGGATTATCTGCTTAAATAATATCCTTTGCTTCTGACTCTGGCACCAGATATAATAATAATAATAATAATAATAATAATAATAATAATAATAATAAT
>JAKJMR010018382.1:21147-37336 GCA_024449315.1 Daboia siamensis | reverse complement strand
AAAGAAAGGGAGAGGGAGAGAGAGGGAGAGAGGAGGGGAGAGAGAGGAAGAGAGAGGAAGAAAGAGAGGGAGAGAGAAAGAGAGGGGAGAGGGAGAGAGAGAGGGGGGGAGAGAGAGGGAGAGAGAGGAAGGGAGAAAGAGAGGGAGAGGGAAAGAGCGAGGAAGAGAGAGGGAGAGAGGGAGAGAGGAGAGGGGGAGAGAGGGAGGGAAAGAGAGAGGAAAGGAGAGAGAGGAAAGGAGAGAGAGGAAGAGAGAGAGAACAGAAGGCATTAAAAACACTTCCAAGAAGAAGGCATGTTCATTTTTGGATGATATAGTTGTAGGAATGAGTGAGACTATTTGTCCACTCCATCCTTAAAAACACTCCAGAGAGCCAAGTTAATTCATACTCTCTCTACAGGTAGACCTTGAATTATGACCACTACTGAGCCCAAAACATCTTTGCTAAGTGAGATATTTGTTAAGTGAATTTTGCCTCATTTTACGACCTTTCTTGCCACCTTAAGCGTATCACTGCAGTTGTTAAGAGCCACACGGTTGTTAAGTGAATCTGGCTACCCCATTGAGCTTGCTGGTCAGAAGGTCACAAAAGGGGATCACAAGACTCCCGGGACACAGCGACCGTCATAAATATGAGCCAGTTGCCAAGCAACTGAATTTTGATCACGTGATCATGGCAGATGCAGCAAAGGTTGTAATTGTGAAAAACGGTCATAAGTCACTTTTTTCAGTGCCGTTCTAACTCTGAATGGTCACTAAAATGAACTGTTGTAAGTTGAGGACTGCCTGTATAAAAATGCAAAATACATTAGGGATTCAGCCTCAAAATCCAACAATAATTAAAGTTCCACAGCAGGAGTAGACAACAAAATCTGTTGTGATCTAGCAGATCCCTCTAAGATGTACAGAAAGGAACAGCAGAGTCTTCCTGACAGTTAGAACAATTAACCAGTGGAACAACCTGCCTCCAGACTGGACAGACATTTGTCTGAAATGGAATAGGTTCTCCTGCCTGAGCAGAGGGTTGGACTAGATGACCTCCAAGGTCCCTTCCAACTTTGTCTATTCTATTCTATTCTATTCTATTCTATTCCTTCCTTCCATTTCATTCTATTCTATTCCATTCTCTATTCTATTCTATTCTGTTCTGTTCTATTCTCCATTTCTGTTTTATTCTATTCTATTCTATTCTATTCTATTCCTTTCTTATTCTATTCTGTTCTATTCTTCATTCCTATTATTCTATTCTATTCCATTCCATTCCATTCCATTCTCTATTCTCTTCTGTTCTATTTTATTCTATTCTGTTCGTTCTGTTCTATTCTATTCTTCATTCCTATTATTCCATTCCATTCCATTCCATTCCATTCCATTCCATTCTATTCTATTCTATTCTTATTCTATTCTATTCTATTCTATTCTATCTTCTGCCAACCTAGCAGTTCGAAAGCACGTAAAAATGCAAGTAGAAAAATAGGGACCGCTACGGTGGGAAGGGAACAGCGTTCCGTGCGCCTTTGGCGTCTAGTCATGCCGGCCACATGACCACGGAGACGTCCTCGGACAAGCGCTGGCTCTTCGGCTTTGAAACGGAGATGAGCACCGGCCCCGAGAGTCGGAAACGACTAGCACGCGTGTGCGGCGGAACCTTTATCTTTACCTTATTCTATTCTATTCCATATTCTATTCCCTTCCCTTCCCTTCCCTTCCCTTTGGCCTGCCAGTCCCAGGAGGGCAACCTACAGCACAAAACCGAACTCACTTATTCTGTTCCATCAGGATCTGCAGGGCATCGGGGTTCTTGAGCGCCACTTCGGCATCAAGACTGAAGTAATATTCACACGCCGGGTTCTGCTTGCACATATTCCTGGAAGGGGCAGAAGCACACGACTCGGGTCCCAGCCTCAGGGGAAAAAGAACCGAGTTTGGGGTGAGGTGGGTGGGGGGGAAACCTCTCCGCGTTTCTTACATGCTCAGGTTGCGAGCATCGGCGTTCTCCAGATTATCCTCCGGCCCCATCACTTTGAGGGAGCGATATTCCTGGCCGTGCTTCTCCACAAAGGAGCTCACCTGGGACAGGTGATGTCTCTCCTGCATGCAACAAGAAGCGAGAGAGGTTACACAGGGGCAAAGCTGCCTCCTTTACTGTCACCGGTCCGCCCCTGGACTCCTTTCCAGATGCCAGTTCAGAGGAGGAGAGCGAGTCTGAGCCAAGTGTTGCTCTGGATGGGGTCTTGGAGAGGGCCAGCCTGACGGGCCCACCTCAGCTGGGTCGATCGGAGGATCTCTGCAAAGATCTGACCTGGAAATACGAGCCAGGTGGCCAGAAAGGCCCAACAGAGACTTCACTTTCTCAGGGTCTTGCAGAAAAACAAGGTAGAACAACGGCTAATGACCCTCTTTTACCGGTCTACTATCGAGAGCATCCTCTCGTATGGCATTGTGGTTTGGTTTGCTGGTCTGACAGCCGCGGATAGGCCAGCATTACAGAGGGTGGTGAGCACAGCACAAGACATTGTGGGCTGTCCCCCGACACCACTGGATGACCTCGCTAGGACCCGCTGCCTTGGAAGAGTGAGGAAAATCCTCAGGGACGACTCACACCCTGGACAGTATCTCTTTACTCTCCTAAAAGCTTTTATCCATGGGCTGTTAGGCTCTTGAACGGGAAATAGTTTTATAAACTTTATGCATGATTGACTTGCGAGGCCGGTGTGTTGTGCAATTAGCTCATATGGTGTAATAAGATGGAGGGTTTGTTGTCACTGTGAGTTGTGGGGCCCCCCACGAAGGGAGGCTCAGCCAATCTCAATGTATACATGGTTGTACTTTGAAAATAAAGGTTCATTCATTCAAGCTGAAAGAAGCAAGCTGCAGCAATCTGGCCAGGAGGCTCCAGGCAGGGACCGGGAGTAGCTGCCCTCCGTTTGCAATGAGGAGGAGGCGGAGTCCACACCTCCTCCTGATCCGAGGACACGTAGAGCAGAGAGGAGGCAGGCACAACGTGGGGTCAGCTAGACTATACGTGAGGAGGCAACCTTGCCTATCACGAAGGGCTGCACCGGCATCGCCTACTTAGCCCCGCCCTGAGTTTTGTTGGAGCAACGTGACCAGTTTGGCGCTTTTGTGTTCTTGTGCCGTGTATCCTGGTCTGTTCCAATTCCTGGACTTTGTGGGTGCCCATTGGTTACCCAGTGACTCTACTAAGCTTGGAATCCGGATCTGTGTAACAGGGCTGCTTTCTGGGGGGGCCTGTTTGGGGAGGGTTGAATAAATATCTGCAAACTCTTGTCGTACGTGTGTGTGTATGTGTGTGTGTGTGTGAGAGAGAGAGACAGAGAGAGAGAGAGAGAGACAGCACATTCACCGTTTGTCCTTGTGGGTTATGAATCGGGAGGAGTGGGGGGGGGCTGCCTTCTCAGCCAGATATCTTGACTCACGTGATTGTGGATGAAAAGGTGGATTTTCTTTTTCGGATAGCGAAGAAGCTGGAGCCTTTTGAAAAACTGGTCGAGGAAAGGGGTGGGCTGCTCAATAAAGACTCCAATCACCGTCAGAGGAAGTGCGTCCTCCTGCAGAGTGCGGGGTGGGGGGTTGGTGAAAAGAAGATCAGACTCAAAAGTTCACAAATCCACTGCTCTGGATCCGATCCTGTTTTGGGAGCTGAAGATAAGTCACCTTATATAGCAATAGCACTTTAAGACTTACATCCTGCTTCACCGTGCTTTACAGCTCTTCTCTAAACGGTTTTTACAGAGTCAGTCTGTTGCCCTTCCCCCCAAACAATCTGGGTCCTCATTTACCGACCTTGGAAGGATGGATGGCTGAGTCAACCTTGAGCAGGTCAGGATTGAACTCCTGGCTGTGGGCAGAGTCAGCCTGCAATCCTGCATTTTAACCATTGCATACCATGGATGGATGGATGGATGGAAGGAAGGAAGGAAGGATGAACAATAGCAATGGCCCTTAGTCTTATATACCGCTTCACAGTGCTTTTACAGCCCTAAGCGGTTTACAATGTCAACATCTTGCCGCCCCCCCCCCCCCATCCATCTGGGTCTTCATTTTACCGACCTCGGAAGGATGGAAGGCTGAGTAAAACCTTGAGCCGGTCAGGATCGAACTGCAGGCAGAATTAGCCTGCAGTACTGCTTCTAACCACTGCGCCACCACGGCTCTTTTTTATGTCAAAAAAAGAAGGCAGCTAATTTGTAAGCGGAGGCTACATTTTTTAATCGACATTCCCACTTCCTGGCTGCATCATACCAGGCAAGCCAAACCCCCCCCCCCCCAACCCCCTCAAAACCAAGTTTTCTTGCTAAAATACCAGAGCAATTCAGCCTTGGCAATCTGGCAAACGTAAGACCCGATTTAAAACGCGTCTCCCTTCAAACGTCCACACGGGGGAAAGCTTGGCCTTTCAAGTCTACAAATTATTCAGAACCTCTTCACAGGAAAGTCCTACCTTCTAGCGGAAATACAGGACTCTTTTCCACGGCATTAAGACAAGCAAGGAAACCATGCAAAAATACTTTTTTCCCCCTTTTCTTTCTTTTTTTTAAACACCTTCCCAGAGTCGCGCAAAGTCTTACTTTCAAGCCCCGGAGACTCTTCAGGCCTTCTTTGCAAACGGAGCAGCCCGTCTCAAAGGTCCAGGACTGAGGGATGTAGTTCCCCAGGTAATTCAGCTGCAGCTTTGGGGGGAAGAGAAAGATTCCCAAAGGCTGCGTTCACGGCGCTGAAACACAAAACTTCCTTCCTTTTGTCAATCTGATCCCGCTATAATATTCTTTCCCATCACCCACCACCCAAGTGGGTTGAAACTGGGCTGGCCTCCTTTGGGCTAAGCCAGGGGTAGGCAACCTCTGTTCTTTTATGACTCATGGACTTCAATTCCCAGAATTCCTGAGTCAGCTATGCTGACTCAGGAATTCTGGGAGTTGAAGTCCTGACTCAGGAATCCTGGGAGTCGAAGTCCATGAGTCATACGCAGTGCTTGGCCTCTAAGCTCCATCCTGAATCTCTGAAACATTTCCTGTCTCGGCAGAGGGAAATCAAAGCCCAGACGAGCTCTGATCCAGAGCAAGCAGGACAGGAGTGTTGTGGTCCTGGACACACAACCACAACTGAGCACGAAACTTACGTTGTGCTAAGTGAGACATTTGTTAAGTGAATTTTGCACCATTTTACGACCTTTCTTGCCACAGCTGTCAAGGGAATCCCTGCAGTTAAGTTAAAAAAGAAAAGCCTGGGCTGCCATCTGTCAGAAATGGTGTAGGCGGTCTCCGGCTTGGGTGAGTGGGTTGGACTAGATGACCTCCAAGGTCCCTTCCAACTCTGTCTATTCTATTCTATTCTATTCTATTCTATTCTATTCTATTCTTCTTTCCTCATTCTATTCTATTCTATTCTATTCTATTCTGTTCTGTTCTGTTCTATTTCTATTCTATTCTTCTTTCCTCATTCTATTCTATTCTATTCTATTCTATTCTATTCTATTCTATTCTATTCTATTTCTATTTCTATTTCTATTCTGTTCTATTTTATTCTATTTCTATTCTTATTCTTATTCTACTCTACTCTACTTCTATTCTAGTCCTGTCCTGTCCTGTCCTATTCTATGCTATCCTATCTTAGTCTAGTCTAGTCTAGTCACATGGTTCTTAAGTGTTTCTGGTTTCCCCATTGACTTTGCTGGTCAGAAAGTCGCAAAAACAGATCACACGACCCTGCGACTGTCATAAATACGAGCCCGTTGCCAAGCGTCTGAATTTTGATCACATGACCATAGGGGATGCTACAAGAGTTTTGCTGGAGAAGCCAAGATGGTGGACAGGCAGCAAAGGCTGTAAAGAGCTCCTCCAAAAGTAGCAGATTTCATTTCATTTTCTTTTTATTTTAACTTTTTAACCCTTTTTAACCCTGCATCTTAACCTACTTTTAACCTATTTTAACTCATTTTTACAAGGGATGCGGTGGCTCAGTGGGTTGGGACGCTGAGCTTGTCGATCGGAAGGTCGGCAGTTTGGCGGGTCGAATCCCGAGTGCCGTGTAGCAGAGCGAGCGCCTGTTACTCGTCCCAGCTTCTGCCAACCTAGCAGTTCGAAAGCACGTCAAAATGCAAGTAGAAAAATAGGGACCTCTCCGGTGGGAAGGGAACAGCGTTCCGTGCGCCTTTGGCGTCTAGTCATGCTGGCCACATGACCACGGAGACGTCCTCGGACAAGCGCCGGCTCTTCGGCTTTGAAACGGAGATGAGCACTGGCCCCTAGAGTTGGAGACGACTACCACGCATGTGCCAGGAAACCTTTACCTTTTACCTAACCCATTTTTATCCTACTTTTAAATCTGTTTTAACCCTAGTCTTTACCAGAGAGGCTACCATTGTTTTACCTACATTTCAACAACTCTACAAGCCAGAATTACCAAGAATGGGGAAAAGGAGAAAGTGACAGCAGTGTTTACTCGGCGGCACAGAGTCCTTCCAAGCCACTGGAGCAGCAGAAAATGGAAGATTTCGCTGCAAATCTGTAACTTTGGACGGTCACTAAATGAGCTGTTGTCAGTTGAGGACTGCCTGCGTACATATCCTAGAAGGCTGTCTAGTTGGGATATGCGGCATACCTTGGTGGGCCCGTTTCCATGAATCACAACTGGGAGGGTATCAAACGCCAGATTCCGCAGTCTCACCCGGCCATTTTCGAATTTCAGAGCCACTTCGTCTTCAGAAGCAAAGAAGCAGAGAAACAGAATGAAACAAACAAACAGACAGACAAAAGGTTCTTTCTCGCAGGTATCCCCGGAGAGTTAACAGTTTGGGGGAATCAATAATTTGACACCAGCTTGTCATGGCTGACCTTCTTCTTGCCTCACTTCCCAACTTGGCCCGCCTGACATTTGCGATGGGGGAGGGAGGAAGAAGTGGAATGTGGGAGGATGTAAGTAGTGTGTGTGTGTGCCTGGGATCCACACTGTGCCGGGCAAGGAAGGAAGCAAGTCACTTCAGCTCAAGACCACAGAAAGAATGTGGAGATGGGAGAAAGCACGCCCACGCTCCATTGCTAAAGCAAAACAAGCATTGCTCAACGCTAACCCATTGCAAGTGTGTGTGTGTGTGTGTGTGTGTGTGTCTGTATGTGGCCAGGGGAAAAAGAGCAGTTAAGTTTAAACTTTTTGCGCCAATTCGCCAGATGCTCACTTCTTTAACCAGGCTAAAACGTGCTCTTGGGGAACCCTCGGAGAGATTTCATTTTTGCAACTAAGTGGGATGGATGACACTCAGCTTTTCAAAGCAGCCGTGTCTTTAGTAAACACCCACTCCAAGCCAAAAGGCATGTAGCCTTTCCCACCTGATGCAACGGGAGTGGGATTTTTGAGAGCAACCCACCCAGTTTGAGTAAAACAACCACCAAAAAAGTTTCTAAAGACGTCAGCTAAACCTTTGAGGGTGTCAACCTCTGGGCAAAGAATAGCACCCCAAATTTTCCGCCCACTGTTCAAACAAGCTTGGTAGCTGCGGTTTCTCGTACCGTCTGCTGCCTGAGCTGCATTTTTAAACGAAAGCTGGAGTTTGAGTCCAAATGGAACTGCGTGGCGAACCAAACAAGTGATTTGGGCAGAGGCCTCGGAGACCCCACCCCACCCCAGGTGGCCGCTAAGTCCGGCAAAGCTTGTTTATAGCTCCCCAGCAAGAGCGGGAGGACTCAACCTTAAGACGGCCAAGGTTTGATTCCTGATGGCAGGAAACAGCCTTTTTTAAAAAATTCCCCACGCGGATTCTCACCTAGAGCGCCGTTAAGATTCTGGAAGATCCGGCACCTGTGATCCAAAGTGATATTGATGGTCCTCTGCAGAAGAAGAAGGAAAAAAAAAAAAAAAAAGGGGCAAACGTGGTAAGGGCTGGAAGAGGTGACTGTTAAAGCGGCCGCGTCGCTCTCTAGCGAAACCGAAAAGCCGGAAGGAGTCCGCCAGCACCTTTTCTGCCTAACCTCTTTTACGAAAAGGCAGGATCTCTGGGAGCTGTTCTGTGCAGACTCCTGATTAAGGATGGGCAGGAAAGTGTCTAAAAGGAGAATGAGAGGGTTGGTCGACATCACAGAGGACAACACAAGGCAGATTCTTAGCACCTGCTAAGACTTCAGAGACAAGCTGGGAAGCATTTACTGCCAGAGAGCTGACACACTTTTGGAGGAATTGGTTCCACTCCTCCTGCCGTGAAGACAATGGCTGAAGACAACTGTCCACCACTTTAACAGAATGACCCAGCTGGAAGGGACCTTGGGAGGTCTTCTAGTCCAGCCCTCTCTCTGCTCAAGGAGGAGACCTTACAGCAGTGATGGCAAACCTTTCAGAGACTGAGTGCCCAAACTGCAACCCAAAACCCACTTATTTATTGTCGGGGGCCATTTGGGTGGGCGTGGCCCATTGGGTGACCGTGGCTGTGGTGGGCACGGCAGACCGGGTGGGACTAAAAAGTTCAATCAATCAATTCCAACTTTGCGAGATCTTTTTTTTCCCCCCAGCAATAAGTTGAAATTGATTGACTGAACCTTTGTTTTTTTTTTTGCACACGGCGGCAGAGGCCTAAAATGAAAAGGTTTTATAAAACCCATCTGAAGGCCTAGGACTGGGGTGACGGTGCGTGTGCCAACGGAGAGGGCTCTGCGTGCCACCTGTGGCACGCATGCCACAGATTTGCCACCACAGCCTTATAGCATTCCAGACAAGTGACTAGTCCAATCTCTTCTTAAAAACCTCCAGTGTTGGAGCACTCACAATTTCTGGAGGCAGTGCTTTTTTTGGAAAAGAAAAAGGTGCTGGAACTCACACGTGTCATACAACCCGCCTTGCCTACCCTACAAGGTTCCATCCAAAAAAGGTGCCGGAACTCCGTTCTGAGCGTTCTGTGAGGAAAAAAGCCCTGTCTGGAGGCAAGCCGTCCCACTGGTTAATTGTTTACGTGCTCAGATACCTGCCACGTCTTCCACGGTTCAATTTATCAGGGGCAAAACCATGCAAGGCCAACCCACAGGTGCCTTTTCGGGAGGCAACTGGACTTTCCTGTTTTTCTCTGAAGGTGTTTCACTTCTCCTCCAAGAAGCTTCTTCGGCTCTGACTGGATGGTGGGGAATGGAAAGATCCATACTCCTTGCAGACCGCCGGTCCTTTGCCTTCTTTTAGACAGCCGTTGCGGCCACTTGGAGGGTTTACCTGTGTCCTCACAGTAATGCAAATGAGTGTGGAGCCATCTTGGCTGCAGGATGCTTTTTGCTTTGTTCCTGGAGTCGGCCATGTTTTCTGGAAATCCATTCACACTCCCGCACCCTTCCAAGGGCGTTCATCTATGGAGAGTCTTCCGTCATCCAGGCCATGGTTGTCCCAAAGGTGCTTTTTTCAGGAGGCAACTGGACTTTCTTGTTGTTGTTTTTCTGTCCCCTGAATAAAACCACCTTTGGGACAACCGTGAGCCTGGATGACCGAGAATCTCCACAGACATGCAAGGCCCAAGCCGTGTCCCGGTCTGATTTATACCATTTGGGCCTGCCGGACTCTGCGTATGTGCTGCATTTCCTGGTCAGCCCCCAATTCTCTCCCCTGTGGAGCACGTTGGGGCCTGTGCAATCAGGGCTCACCCGCTTTTCAGGGTCCAGGAACACGTTGGTGTAAAACAGCTGGTCGCTCTCGCTGTCACGACCATGCCAGTCGGCCACAAGCTGGCTGAGATAGGGAGCGTAACCTATGAATCCTGCAAGAAGAGAGAATACAGCCCTGGAGTTATGGCCACATTTCCACGGCTACGTGAGGCAGTTGTTAAGTAGATTTGGACCCATTCCTTGCCAATGTTGTTAAATGAACCCCTGTAGTTGTTAAGTTAGGAATACGGCTTGTTAATCCGGCTTTCCCCCCCCCATCCCAATTGACTTTGCTGGTCAGGAGGTTGCAAATGGGAATCACGTGACTCCAGGAGGCTGCAGCCGTCATAAGTATAAGTCAGTTTCCAAGCGTCACGTGACCAGGGGGAGGCTGCAGTGGTCCTAAGCGTGAAAAACGGTCCTCAGTGACTTTCCCCCCCCATCCTGTTGTAATTTCAAAAGGTCACTAAATGAATTGTCGTGAGTCGAGGACTGCCTTTAAATGTTCCTGTCTCTTTCTTCGCTCAGCCCACTCAGCTCAGCCCACTGATTGGTGCCGACACCAAAGAAAAAACATTTATATGTTACTTATATGTTAAGGAGTAGGTCTATACATATGTTGTATATGGTATGTTTTAAATGTGTTATGTATGTGTACAGTTTGAGAGGAAGCAACTAAATTTCATTTTTAATGTGTGCCATTGTGCCCAGAGGAAAAAAATGACAATAAAGGTTATCTATCTATCTATCTATCTATCTATCTATCTATCTATCTATCTATCTATCTATCTATCAAATTCCCAGGTGTGCAGCTAACGAGTAGGCTGGCTTGGTTGCTCAACAACGGGACACTGGTGAAGCGGGCCCAGCAGCGCCTGCATTTTCTGCGTCGCATGAAAAAAGCACATCTTCCTTCTCCTGTCCTCACCACTTTCTGCAGGGGGACGACCGAGAGGATCCTGTCATACGGCATCACCGTCTGGTTTGGAAGCATCCCTGCTTCAGACAGGAAGGCGAGCAGAGTGGTGAGGACAGCAGAAAAGATCATTGGCAGTTTCCTCCCACCCATCCAGGATGTAGCACAGAAGCGTTGTTTGAACAGGGTCTGTAAGATTTGTCTGGGACACGACACACCCTCTCCACAACCTGTTTTCCTTGTTCCTTTCTGGGAGGAGGGGGCTTCGTGGTACCCGTAGCGGAATATCCAGATTCAGCCACAGTTTCATTCCATGCAGCATTAACCTTGTGAACTCTCAGGCTTCCTCCTTCCGTTATGTATTCAAGATGGACAGTGTTTAATATTTTATGTATTGTTATGTGGGTCTATACATATGTTGTATGTAGTATGTTTTAGGGGGGTGTCGTGTATGTGTCTCACTTTAAGAGCGGGCAACTAAATTTCATTTTTGATGTGCGCCGTTGTGCCCATAGTAAAAATGACAATAAAGATTATCTTACCTCATCATTTCTATCATCTATTATCTATCTATCTATCTATCTATCTATCTATCTATCTATCTATCTATCTATCTATCTATCTATCTATCTATGTATCTGACTATCTCATCATTTCTATCATCTATCTATCTATCTATCTATCTATCTATCTATCTATCTATCTATCTATCTATCATTTCTATCATCTATTATGTATTTATCCTATCCATCCATCCATTTTGAAGGTAAAATTTCCTCCTGGCTCCGCGTTCCTTCACACTCACTCCCAAGTTCCCCCCCCCCGCCCCGCTGATAGCTCCCGTCTTTCCCCCTTTCCTCACCTCCAGAGCCGAGGAATCTCTTCCCTTCTTGGATCAGGGGATACTTGGCTTCCAGCCTCCGGTCCGGATAGATGAGAGTCTCCGAGGAGAAGAGAACTTTGGACTTGGCCTGCTTGAATTTCTTCAGGGCTTCTGCGGGGCCTGAGGCGAAGATGACGTCGTAGCTGCGAGAGGCAAAAAGGAGACCTTGGAAGGAAAGTTTACCTCACGACGGAGGAGAAGGGGAGTAATCAAGAAATTGCCCGCTGAGAAAAAATGAGCCTCCCCAATCTTAAGATCTTTATCCTTTTGCTTTTCCCTCCTCCAGGATGGAGATTCTGCTGTCGAGTGGCTGGCTGGTATGTGCATGGCGGGTGCTGGCGGCCCCACATGTGAGCGCCGTGGGCACTGACGGCCCCATTTGCACGAGTGCCCAGGGCCTCACTCAGGTGAGTGCTTGCGTCATGGGTGCTCTCAGCCTCCATTGCGTGAGCACTCGGGGCCTCACTCGCAGGAGTGTCACTGCTGCTCTCGGCCCCGACGGGGGCTCGTGCATGCCCGTGCACACGCGCCTGCCTCCCCCCCAAAGCCCATCTCCTCTTTCCCCCCTCAGGGCTGCCAATCCGGAAAGATTGGGGAACTCTAATTTAAATGAACATCATAACGTCAACGCTGCTAACATCGAATGTCCTGGCTTGACAAGAGATGAAGAAGCAGCCATTTTGTCTGTTAAACTTGTGCATGGCTTTAAGAGATTGAGTTTAAAGTTGGGAGGGGGGATGAGGAGGATTGCACCTTCAAGGCCATTTGAAATTAAAGCAGATAAGGCCTTGGTGGGTTTTCTAAGGGAAGGGAAACGGATTCTTTAAATTAATTGGAGAATATGATTAGTGACAAAATTAGAAAGGTGGAGAATTGCGGTTTAATATATTGCGCGAGGGGGCGGAGGTTTCAGATTCCAGCTTCCTTCGAGCAAGCGTTTGCCGGTGTATTAGGCTCAGTAAAGGACTTTTAAGGTAAAGAATGCCTCAGAGTCACTTAAAAAGCCCATACGTCGGAAATGTGACACATAACATGACACATCTTGCAGCGCAGTTAACACAACAAATCATAGTCAGGCAGCAACCAAAATACAGATCGTCCCGGATCTACAGCCATTTGTTTAGACACCTTTGTTGTTGTTAGCTGTGAAGTCGTGTCCGACCCATCGTGACCCTATGGACAACGTTCCTCCAGCCTTCCTGTCCTCTACCATCTTCTGGAGTCCATTTAAGCTCATGCCTGCTGCTTCAGTGACTCCATCCAGCCACCTCCTTCTCTTGCCCTCAACCTTTCCCAGCATGAGGCTCTTCTCCAGTGAGTCCTTCCTTCTCATTAGGTGGCCGAAGGATTTGAGTTTCAGCTTCAGGATCTGGCCTTCTAAAGAGCAGTCAGGGTTGATCTCCTCTAGGACTGACCGGTTTGATCGCCTTGCAGTCCAAGGGACTCGCAGGAGTCTTCTCCAGCACCAGAGTTCAAAGGCCTCAATTCTTTGGCGCTCAGCATTTCTTATGGTCCAACTTTCACAGCCATACATTGCAACTGGGAAGACCATAGCCTTGACTATACGCACTTTTGTTGACAGGGTGCTTTTTAAAGTGTTGTCTAGATTTGCCATGGCTTTCCTCCCCAGGAGCAAGCGTCTTTTAATTTCTTGGCTACAGTCCCCATCTGCAGTGATCTTGGAGCCCAGGAAAATAAAATCTGTCACTACCTCCATTTCTTCCCTATCTATTTGCCAGGAACTGAGAGGGCTGGATGCCATGATCTTGGTTTTCTTAATGTTAAGTTTCAACCCAAGTTTAGCACTCTCCTTCTTCACCCGCAACAAGAGGCTCTTTAGTTCTTCTTCACTTTCTGCCATTAGAGTGGTATCATCTGCTAGACACCTTTACCACAGCACTGAAAAAAGTGACTTCGCACCCTTTTTCACACTTACGACCTCTGTGGCGTCCCCATGGTCACGTGATCAACATTCAGGGGCATGGCGACTGGTTCATACTTACGACCGTTGCAACGTCCTGGGGTGGGTGGGTGGGGTGTGTCAGGTGATCCCCTTCTGTGACCTTCTGGCAAGCCAAGTCAACGGGGGAGCAAGCTTCCCTTAACAACCCGTGTTACTAATTTAACAAATGCAACGATTCACTTAACTGTGGCAAAAAAAAAAAAGGTCGGAAAATGGGGCAAAACTCACTTAACAAACGTTTCACTTAACGACAGATATATTGGGCTCCACTGTGGTCGTAAGTAGAGGGCTATCTGCGTTCAGCTTCCCCCCCCCCCCCCCTGGCTATCGGAGGCATGAACCACCACCCCCCAGCTCGTGTTTGCATCTAGCAATTCTGCACGGCCAGGAATTACCTACCTGTCGGTGAAAAGGATCACCAGATCTTCCTTATCCGCATAGGCTTCCAACGCTGATTTCAAAAGACGGATCTTCTGTCCCCCAGCTGACGTTCTGTGGTCCCCTCCATCGTGCCACTCTTCGCCTAACCCCAGGACCTGGGCGGATTAAAGCCAATTTTACGACAAGTTTCAAATTACTTTGCCAGCTTGTTTATTTATTTATTTATTTATTGTTTTGACTTCTATACCGCCCTATTCCCATAGGACTCAGGGCAGTTTACAGGGCAATTAAAACATACAATACAAACGTTAAAATAAATTTAAAACAAGTAATTACATTTAAGCCCCAAAATTAAAACTTTAAAACCCAATTAAAAACACCTCAGTCTAGGCCAGACAGCTCAAAGAGCCAATTTTTAAGGTCCCGGCAGAACGAACAGAGGTCGGGGGCAGTCCTAAGTTCCATAGGAAGTTGGTTCCAAAGGGCAGGCGCACCCACAGAGAAGGCCCTCTCTCTGGGAGTCACCCGCCGGCAGTCCTTCACCGGCGGTACCCTAAGAAGGCCCTCCCTGCGGGAGCGCACAAGACAATGGGAAGTTGATGCCGGCAGCAGGTATTCCCTCAAATAAATCCATTTAGGGCTTTATAGGTCACCACCACCACCTTGAATCTCACCTGGAGGGCAACTGGAAGCCAATGCAGCTCGCGCAGAAGAGGTGTTACACAGGAGTATTGGGATGCTCCCATCACAACTCGCGCGGCTGCATTCTGCACCAGCTGAAGCCTCCGAGTGGTCCCCAAGGGCAGCCCCATGTAGAGAGCGTTGCAGTAGTCAAGCCGGGAGGTCACGAGCGCATGGGTGACTGTGCGCAGGGCATCTCGGTCCAGGTAGGGCCGCAACTGGCACACCAGGCGAACCTGGGCAAAAGCCCCCCTGGCCACAGCTCCTATATGATCTTCAAAACTGAGCTGTGAATCCAGGAGGACGCCCAAGTTGCAAGCCCTATCAATGGGGGGTAACACCTCACCCCCCATCATTAACGATGGAACAAACTGGTTAACCCGAGATGCCAGTATGCACAGCCACTCAGTCTTGGCAGGATTGAGACGAAGCCTGTTTCTCCCCATGCAAACCCGGACCGCCTCCAGGCAACGGGACATCACGTCGTGGGCATCACTGGGTTGGTTCGGGGTGGAAAGAAAAAGTTGGGTACTGATGATACCCCATCCCGAAACCACGAATGAGCTCACCCAGCGGCTTCATATAGATGTTGAACAAGAGGGGAGAGAGGACCGACCCCTGAGGAACTCCACAAATGAGAGAGCGTGGGGCGGACCTCTGCCCTCCCGTCAACACCGACTGTGAACGGCCCAGGAAATAGGAGGAGAACCACCGTAAAACTGTGCCTCCCACTCCCAAACCTCTGAGACGCCGCAGTAGGATACCATGGTCGATGGTATCAAAAGCCGCTGAGAGGTCTAATAGGACTAGGACAGAGGAACACTCCCTGTCCCGAGCCCGCCAGAGATCATTCACCAGTGCGACCAATGCTGTCTCCGTGCTGTACCCGGGCCTGAAACCCGATTGGTACGGGTCAAGATAATCAGTTTCCTCCAGGAACAGAGGAAGCTGATGCGCCACCACACTCTCAACAACCTTCGCCAAAAAGCGAAGGTTGGAGACCGGAGGATAGTTGTTCAAAATCGCCGGGTCCAGGGCAGGCTTCTTGAGAAGGCGGGGGCTCCTTCAAGGCGGCGGGGAACATACCCTCCCTCAAAGAAGCAGTTATTACTGCCTGGAGCCAGCCTCGTGTCTCCTCCCGGGCCGCATAAACCAGCCAGGAGGGGCACGGGTCCAATAAACAAGTGGTGGAGCTCAGCCTCCTCATGATCCTGTCCACGTCATTGGAGGACACAGGATCGAACTCAGTCCAGATAACATGCTCAAGACCACTTGATTCCTCCACGTCAGACTCTGCCCAGACTCTTCCCTCTCAGCTGAACGGAAGGAAACAGCTTACGTCTTGTTTAGTGAGTGGCTCACACTGCACTGGGAGTTTTTGTTTTTTACAGTAGGAACTATAAGGAGATTCCCGAGGCTTATCATATGATATTAGCCACTTAGTACGTTTGTGCTTTGGGGTACAATGAAGAAAGAAAAACAATTCGCAACTAACAGTTGTAGAAACAACTAACCTTATTGCAAACTCATGAACTGAAGTTAAGAAATTGTGAATAGGATAGGATTGGATAGGATAGGATAGGATAGGATAGGATAGGATAGGATAGGATAGGATAGGATAGAAAATATGGAATAGAATAGAGTACAGTAGAGTAGAGTAGAGTAGAGTAGAATAATAGGAGGAATATAGAATAGAATAGAATAGAATAGAATAGAATAGAATAGAATAGAAT
>JAKJMR010018382.1:7300-21137 GCA_024449315.1 Daboia siamensis | reverse complement strand
ATAGAATAGAATAGAATAGAATAGAATAGAATAGAATAGAATAGAATAGAATAGAATAGAATAGAATAGAATAAGAAATAATGGAACAAAATAGGAATAGAAATAATGAGTAGAGTGGAGTGGAGTGGAGTGGAGTGGACTGGAGTGGAATGGAATAGAATAGAATAGAATAGAATAGAATAGAATAGAATAGAATAGAATAAGAAATAATGGAACAAAATAGGAATAAAAATAATAAATAGAATAGAGTAAAGTAGAGTAGAATAGGAATAAATAATGGAACAGAATAGTAATAGAAATAATGAATAGTATAGAATAGAATAAACAAAACAGAGTAACTTTATTGTCATTTTAAATATACACTAATTGGCATACATTAAATTTAAATTTTGTTGCATTCAGCTCTCAAAGGGTAAAGGTAAAGGTTCCCCCGCACATGCATGCTAATCGTTTCCGACTCTAGGGGCCGGTGCTCATCTCCGTTTCAAAGCCGAAGAGCCAGCGCTTGTCCGAGGACTTCTCCGTGGTCATGTGGCCGGCATGACTAGACGCCAAAGGCGCACAGAACGCTGTTACCTTCCCACCGGAGTGGTCCCTATTTTTCTACTTGCATTTTTACGTGCTTTCGAACTGCTAGGTTGGCAGAAGCTGGGATGAGTAACAGGCGCTCACTCAGTTACGCGGCACTCGGGATTCGACCCGCCCAACTGCCGACCTTCTGATCGACAAGCTCAGCGTCTTAACCCACTGAGCCACCGCGTCCCTTCGTCTCAAAGGGTAACCACCTCCAATATACACTACATAAACATGACAAAAAGAAAATTGCACATACCCACAGACCCACATCTATTCTACGACACAGAAAACAACACAGTCTAGTTCAGATGTATACATGCACGTGGCGACAAAAACGCATCTTGTGAGTTTACCAGACGGATGGCAGAGGGAACAAAGCGGTTACAGAATCTGGTGGTCCTGCTGGGAATACTCGGAAGCCTCCCCCCCCGGAGGGGAGCAACGGGAACAGACCGTGGGGTCTCTAACTGTGCTCGGGGCTCTAAGCACACACGAGATCACCTTCTCGGCTGTCCTTGCCACTCTCTGCGTGGACCTTCTGCCTGAGGCTCGGCTACGTGCAGTATATGCCGCCTGATTTTGCCTCATGCTTTTCCAAGGGTGGATTTTAAAATTCGAGGAAACGCAGGGAGTTTTGAATTAGGAATTGGATTTTGTCTTGCTATAACCTGGGATCTCTATTTATTCAGAGTAAGACATTTGCACTACCTTGAGGTTGTAGTTAAAAACTTGGGCTGAACTTCTGAAACGCCTGAAGCCTTCAGTCTCTTTGGTAGCCACAGTGAGGACCAATAAATTATCTGGATGGATTGTAAAAAAAAAAAAGGAAGCAAAGAATTAGACACATATCTCCCAAATTATCCTCCGTTGCTGCATCTTCCTGCATTCCTCAATCACTGCACCCTTTTTTTTCCCAAATGCATTCTTAAAGAGACCCAACGCAGTTATAAAACCCAGGCTGTGAATGGAAACAGTTCCAGATTTATTTCGTAGACTTTCCCCATTTCTTGAAAAAACAAAAAACCCCGCTATTTGTGAACTGGGAAAGAGACAGTCTGAAAAAAAAAATCTCACCTCTCTTTTTAATGAAGAAATGGCCCAGCCTTCAAGCAATATTTCCTCCCACCACCACCACTCTCCCTAAATATTGACATTTTTCCAAGACGCACGTGTGGGACGTGAGCTGAAAGGAATCAGAAATGGGTGCTGGAGCTTTGCCTGAATCCTTCTCCCAGTTACGTCCACATGTCCCCAAACCTTGACCAGCCAGGATAAGCAAAACAGCTGAAATGTAATTTATAATTACACTTCTCGGGTTTCTGCTAGCCTGGCGGGCTTGGAGCACAGCACATGCCGAAAACCTTTTTGGAAATACAGAAGGCAGCCTTCTGAGGACCCAGATTGTTGGGGGCAATAAGCTGACTTTGTAATAATGCCGCTTGGGGTGTGTGTGAAAGCCCTAACAAGCAGGCATATACATAGAATGAAGGCTACTGCTAAGCTTGTAAGCCACCCTGAGTCTTTGGAGAAGGGCGGGATATAAATATAATAAAAATAAATAAAAAATAAATAACTCATCAGAGCCAGCTCAGATGCCTTCAGGCTTGCGTGAAACATTGCTGGGGAAAGTTCCTGCAAACTCCACATCATAAGCACGTCAGAAAGGCAATTTCTAGCCCTGTTCGAGAAGGGGAAGTTAGCATCCTGATTTTATATATCGAGAGAAGATCGCCTGCCGCTTGCCGAAGACCCCACACGGCCGATTTAAAGGATGGAGGCTATTTTATTTGCCCTCCGCTGCAATTTAGCGACACAGATTTGTGGCCAAACACCGGAGACATAACCTGGACCTCACAAATGGCGACAGATTTTGAATAAAGCGCCGAAAGGACGCTCCCCTCCTGATTTCTCGCTACCGAGCTCTTAAGAAGACGCCCTGACAGTCAACGTTGAGCAAGAAGGCACAAGTTGGGATAGTTGAAAAAAAAAAAAGAGGGAAAAAAAAGAGAAGCGGCTTATTTTTCTTTTGCAAAGGAAGAAAAGCAGAAAGGGAGATTTAAAAACAAAACACAAAACATGGTGGTGTCGTGGCCAGCGAGCAAATAAAACCTTTGTGACAAATCACAGATCGGGCGTTAAGTAAAATTGCACAAGGCACAAGTGTCTCGCATCCTTTTTCCCAGGGAAAAGAGTTTTACCCAAACTTTTCAAGCACACACACACACACACCCGTCAATGATGGGAATGTCTGCCCAGAGCGCACTGCAAGAGAAGGGGATGTGCACAAACACACACACACACACACACACACACACACACAAAGAGACAAGCATGCATTCCTTAGCTCACCGTCTTCTGCTGAGGGGCTTCCACCCTCCAGGGGGGCTAGGAAAAGCAGAAGGAGCAGCAGAGATGGTGGGGACATTGTGGGGAGACAGACTTCAAGGAGGGGACCCCGCTATGTGAAGCCAGCTGTTGGGGGGAAGGCTGCAGATTCAGCTTGGGAAGCAAGCCCCTCCTTGCCAGCCCAGGAACTGGGGGGGGGCTGATGTGCCACGCAATGAACACGCCCCCCCCCAGTGTGGGGAGGAAGGGAGGGACGGAAACCTCCTCCTCCTCCTCCCTCTGCTCCTCTCTTCCGTCGGCCCATCCCGGGTTCCCTTCCCCATCGTGCTCCTCTCTTGGCGTCCAGCCCTGCAGAAAAGGAAGGCAGGAAAAAAAATCACAAAAATCAGCAGAGGTTGCCACAACTGCAACCGGGACACACACACACACACACACACACACACACACACACCCTTTATTCTCAGTCTCACAAACCCGCCACCAACTTCCTGCACATTTTTTCCCCAAGAGGTTTGGAATTCCCAGGCGGTCTGTCCACCGGCTGGGGCCGATAGGAACTGGAGTCCCAAAGAGAGGGTGGAAAAGCCGGGAAGCAGAGCCGCAACCAGGAGGGGTTTTTTCCTCCCCTGCCTTTTGAAAAGGGTGCTTGCAAAGGCACGGGGATCTCCCGCTGCTGACGAAACAGCCCTCTGCGTAAGCTCAGAGGCCCTGCGCCATCAAGGAAAGCCCTGGGAACAGAGGAGTGCTCTGCAGAGGCTCTGAGATCTCCTGATGCCAATAAAAAGCACTTTGCAGAGGCTCAGAGACTCTGTGTCTAGACTCTAGACGATGCCCTTAAGAGAAGCACTTTGCAAGGGCTCAGAGATCTGCTACCAAGACAGAGCCCTCAGGAGAAGAGAAGCACTCTGCACAGGCTCAGAGATCTCTTGCT
Organism: Daboia siamensis; assembly: GCA_024449315.1. Classification (NCBI taxonomy): domain Eukaryota; kingdom Metazoa; phylum Chordata; class Lepidosauria; order Squamata; family Viperidae; genus Daboia; species Daboia siamensis. Next base: position 17,284 of record JAKJMR010018382.1, on the reverse strand, counting down.
GCCAACACAGAGGCTCAGTGACTCTCTGCCTTCAAGCAAAGGAGAAGATAAGCACTCTGCATGGGCTCAGAGATCTGCTGCTGCCAACACAGAGCCCTCTGCAGGGGCTCAGAGACGCTCTGCCTTCAAGCAAAGCCTCAGAAGAACTCTGCACAGGCTCAGAGATGCTCTGCCTTCAAGCAAAGGAGAAGAGAAGCCCTCTGCACAGGCTCAGAGACCTGCTGCCAACCCAGAGCCCTCTGCACAGGCTCAGAGACGCTCTGCCTTCAAGCAAAGGAGAAGAGAAGCCCTCTGCACAGGCTCAGAGATCTTCTGCCAATGCAGAGCCCTCTGCACGGGCTCAGTGACCCTCTGCCTTCAAGCAAAGCCTCAGGAGCAGAGAAGCCCTCTGCACAGGCTCAGAGATCTCCTGCTGCCAACACAGAGCCCTCTGCACGGGCTCAGAGACGCTCTGCCTTCCAGCAAAGCCTCCGGAGAGGAGGGGCGCTCTGCACGGGCTCAGAGACCTCCCGCCGCCGACGCAGCGGCTCAGAGAGCCGGCAGACGAGACGCCTCCCCGGGCGGAAGGGGCGCTCTGCGGATGCTCAGAGGCCTCCCCTCCGCCGCCAGAGGCCGCCCCGAGCCTCGGCACGTCCCCCAGCCCAGCCGAGGCGGGGAAAGGCGCGGAGGAGGAGCCGCCAACGCCCCGCCCGGGACGGCGGAAGAGGAAGCGGCGGAGCCCACTAGGCCGCGCCGACGCCGGGGACTGGCCTAGCCGCCCAGCCGAGGCCGCCATGAGCTAGCGCCGCCCCGATGTGGCTGCAGCAGCGGCTGAAGGGGCTGCCGGGGCTGCTGTCCAGCAGCTGGGCGCGGCGCCTGCTGGCCTTGCTGGCCTTCCTGCTGGCCGCCTCCTGGTACCTGGGCAGCGGCGGCGGGCCGGCCTGGCTGCTGCGCTTGCGGGCCGGGGGCGGCGCGGGGGCGGCGGCGGGGCGCTGCCTGCAGGCCGAGAGCCGCGCCTGGAGCAGGGCCGGCGCCCGGCTGCTGCCCGCCGGGGAAGCGCCCCCGCCGCTGGTGGCCAACGGGCACCTGCTGCTGGACGCCCAGGCCAACCGCCTCTGGGTGGTGCCCGCGGGGGGCGGCCCCGGCCCGGCCTGGCCCACCGACTACGGGCCCCTGGCGCAGCTGCGGGGCCCGGCTGGCGCTGAGAGCGAGGCGGCGGGCTCGGCCCTGCTGCCCAGGGAGGGCGCCCTGCGCAGGGTGCGCTGCGTCCAGCCCGGCGGCCCCGGCGGGGGCTGCCTAACCGTCCGGGAGGAGCTGCTGGCCCACCGGGGCCGCCCCCACCTCTACCTGCAGCGCCTGGCGGTGGAGAACCCCACCGACCGGCTGGTGGCCCTGGAGCTGGCCAGCCCGGGGTCGCCGTCCACTGCCTCGTCCTCGTCCGGCCGCTCCTTCGCCACCAGCCTGGAGAAGGCGGGCGAGCGTCAGTTCTTCCTGTCCTCGGGCCGGGCGCTGCAACCGGCCGGCGAGAAGCTGGTGCTGGTGGTGGTGGCGGCCAAGAAGCTGGTGGGCCGGGTGCAGGTGGCGCCCCGCTCGCGCTACGAGGAGACGCTGCTGTCGGTGGTGCTGTGCTCGGAGCCCATCGAGGCCGCCCAGCTGGACGAGACCTTCGGCCGGCTGCGGGAGGCGGCCAAGAGGGAGATGGTGGAGGTGCTGGCCCTGCGGGTCGAGGAGCTGGTGCAGGAACACCGCCGGGCGTGGGACGAGCTCTTCATCTCAGGTGCGGGGATGCCACCAAACTTGAAGCCCCTGGCCGCCTCGGGACAGGGCCGCCTTGGGGCTGGGTGCTGCCAGCTTCGCAGTTGGGCAGTGTGGTTGAGAGGCGTCTTCAGGGAAGTGCCTTTTGGTGATTGATGCCAACCAGGTGCCACAAAGATGGGAGTCCTTCCCTCTGTTCCTTCCTTCCTTCCTTCCTTCCTTCCTTCCTTCCTTCCTTCCTTCCTTCCTTCCTTCCATCCATCCATCCATCCATCCATCCATCCTAGTTTCCTTCCTTTCTATTTATCTGTCCATCCACTTACCTACCTACCTACCTATCTATCCATTCATCCGTCTGTCTGTCTGTCTATCAACATTCTTTTCTATCTATCTGCCTATCTTCCTTTTCTCCATTCATCCATCCAATTTTTTTCCTTCTTTATCTACCTTCCTTTCCTCCTTCCTTCCCTTCCTTTCATCCATTTTCCTTCTTATCTCTCTGTCTTGTCTTTTTTCCTTCTTTTCTATCTACCTTCCTTCCTTCCTTCTTCCTTTTATCTATCTATCTATCTATCCTTCCTTCCTTCCTTCCTTCCTATTTTCCCCAGAAACAACAACCCTGCGAGGTCAGTTCTGCTGAGAGACTGGCCCAAGGTCACCCAGCTGGCTTTCATGGCTAAGGCGCAACGTGAACTTTCAGCCTGCTGCTTAAACCTCAGATCTCTCCAAACATGGGAACTTTAAAGACTTGCGGACTTCATCTCCCAGAATTCCTCAGCCAGCTGTGAAGTCTGCAAGTCTTCAAAGTTGCCAAGGTGGGAGGGCCCCTGCTCCGGTGGTCCTTGCAAGCCTGCTTGGGGCTGTAGAGGTGCTGAAATGGACCACGAAGCTTGTAATTGACCTGAGAGTTGTCGCCGACTGCCTCTCCTTTCGAGATGGTTTCTTGGTAGGCAAGATTAGGAAGTCTGCAAAACAAAAAAAATCACGTGCCTGCCTTAGCAGTAGTTGGAGGGGTGGAGAACAGATTTTTGTTTCTGAGGATGGAGATCTCGATGTTTTCTTTCCCAAAGTAGTAGTATCTTCTACTCGTGTTCCCGGGAATTGGCACACAGAGTAGGAACATCCTGTGTTCAAGGAAGGGAAGGTGAATTCCAATGCCTGCCTCTGTGGAGCAAGAGTGTAGACGTCGCCCAGTTGGGACGGAGTATTTTATAGTCGGTATTATTCACATAAAAATATGATGACGGTTGCAAAGGCCTGACCAAGCCTGGAGTACAGGTAGTCCTTGAATTACGGCCACAATGTCTGTTTCTAGAATTTCTGTTGCTAAGTGAGACATTCGTTAAGTGACTTTTCGCTCCATGTTTCTTGCCACAGCTGTTAAGTGGATCACTGCCATTGTTAAGTTAGCGACACGGTTTTTAAGTGAATCTGGCTTTCCCATTGACGTTGCTTGTCTGAAAGTTGCAAAAGGGGATCACGTGACCCCGGTACCCTGCGACCGTCATAACTATGAATCAGTTGCCAAGCACTGATTCACGGGTGAATACAGGGACGCCGCGATGGTCGTAAATGTGGAGAAATAGTCCTAAGTCACTTTTTCCCATGCTGTTGAAACTTTGGTCACTGAAAAAAAAACCCGTTGTAAGTAGAGGACTACTACCTGTTGTTCCCCAGTAGGAAGGAGCGGTAGGGAGAAAGTAGAGAAACTCCTTGCCGTGTAACTATAGGTGAGATTTTAATGGGGAAGATTTCCAGCTTGCTAGCCTATTGTTGCAGAGAAAGGCCGAGCTCTGGAAAGAGTTCATCCTTTTTTTTTTTTTTGCTTTCCAGGTGTGGAAATGCGCAAGATCACCGATGCGCACACCCCCTCCAGCGACACCGTCAACATGACGCTCTACTTCGTCCTGTCCACCACCCCGGCGCCCCTCCTGGACCCCCGCATTAGCCCCGAGGAGAAGGAGAGAATGGAAGCCACTTTGAACTACGCGGATCACTGCTTCAGCGGCCACGCCACCATGCACGCCGAGAACCTCTGGCCTGGGCAGTTGTCCTCCGTTTTGCAGGTCTTGCAGCTCTCCAACCTGTGGAAGCTGACGCTCCAGAAGCGCGGCTGCAAGGGGTTGGTGGCCGCCGGGGCTCACGGCCTCATGCAGGGCATGGTGCTCAGCTTTGGTGGGCTGCAGTTCACCGAAAACCACCTGCAATTCCAGTCAGACCCCGAAGTCCTTCAGAACAGCTATGCCTTGCGGGGGATCCATTACAACAAGGATTTGATCAACCTGGCTGTGCTGCTGGACGCCGAGGGGAAGCCTTTCCTGCATGTCTCGATCAAGTTCCAGGAGAAGCCAGTGAAGCTCTACGCCTGCGAGGGCGGCTGTTCGAACGACCCCGTGGAGCTGACCTCGGAGGTGCACGGCCACACGTTCCCCGTCATGGTGACCCAGCCCATCACGCCTCTGCTGTACATCTCCACTGACCTGGTGCACCTGCAGGATCTCCGCCACACGCTCCACCTCAAGGCCATCCTGGCCCACGAGGAGCACATGGCCAAGCGCTACCCAGGCCTGCCCTTCCTCTTCTGGTTCAGCGTGGCCTCCCTCATCACTCTCTTCCACCTCTTCCTCTTCAAGCTGATATACAACGAGTACTGCGGGCCGGGGGCCAAGCCCCTCTTCCGGAGCAAGGTCTAAACCCCCCTCCCCCCCACCCCGGTTCGGCTTGATGGCCGAAGTGGGGCCCCAGCTTCTTCTTCTCCCTGACCTCAGCCTGGAAGCAAAGGCACATCTTCAGAAGAAGAGATCTTTGTGTGGTGTGTGCACACCTGTGCACCTGTGTTCTTGCACGTTGGCCTGTCCGGAGGACCAGCACTCGAGGGGAGAGGGGGGGCTGGTAAAAGACTGGTTCAAAGGAGGGGGTCTTCCGCCCAGCGATCCAGGCTCCAGCCCCGTCTTCTGTCGTCGTGATCATCTTAGTTTTGTCGGGGTGCTGCTCGGGAAAGGCTCGACAGGCAGTGTGATGGGGGAGCCCGGCTTGAGGGTGCCGAGGCTGACACCCCCAAGTGTTAAGCAAGGATCCTCGCTTGTATCCCGAAGGAACCAAGATGAAAGAGCGGTGGTGGTGGTGGGTTGGAAAGCTTGTCAGCACTGATCCGGCTGTCCCCAAAATGCAGTATGTGGATTATTAATTCATAATTAAACTTCCCTAAATTGTGGCTCTCTCCAATACATCTAGGCCTAGTTATTCCGCTGAAGAGCAGAGACAGGAAGCGACACAAGGACAGCGTCTCGTCTGACCTGAAAACCAGTCAGGTTTTGATATATAAGTGTGTGTGTGTATGTGTGTGTGTGTGTGTGTATGTATGTGTATATATATATGTGTGTGTGTGTGTATATATATACATATGTGTGTATATATATATACATATGTGTGTATATATATATACATATGTGTGTATATATATATATATATACGTATATACATACATACACATACATAAATACACACACCCCCCCAAAAGAAAACAGCATGGGAAGGTTTGTGGGAAAGAGATCCCTCTTATAATATGTGCACATTATTGGAATCTGTTTTTCTGAGTCTCTGGCTTCCTTCCTTCCCTTAAATTTGATTGCTGCCTCAGCTATTCAGAAAACATTTTTTTTTAAAGAGGGATTTGACTCCTTTTGGTCAGTCCCTCTTGAAACCTCCCCATGTTTGCCGATGTCAATAACTCTGGCGGGGATTTATTGGAAATAAGCACGGCGAGATACTCTTAAGTCTGTTTCCCCCCTTTCTTCTTGGTTTGTATTCCAAAACTTTTCCGTGGAATTTGAGAGCCATTTGCTCTCATCATTAAAGCAGTTAAAAAAAGTCTGCTTGCAGAATGTGTGTGTGTGTGTGTGTGTAGATTGTGTATGTGTACAGGTGCATTTTTCAAAGACAGCCTAGCGAGAAGAACAGGAAGACGGAACGTTCCAGAAAAACACCTGAGGGCTCTCAAGAATTGCTGCTGTTTGAGTGACTCAGTTTCAATCTTGGGTCTAAGACAAGCCCCTAAAACAGCATCTCTGTGTGTGTGTGTGCGCGCGCACACGCTCCTTCTTACAAAGGAGGTGCAAATAGAACACAACCATTTGCGGTGGCACCTGGATATCCTAACTGTCCCGACATTCCCCCAAGCCCAAAGACCCCATTGCTTCTCAGTTCTGTTGGCTTTCATTTCCATTTTGTCCTTTGATGAAAAATACTTGAAAAAAAAAAGGATTTAAGGAGACGTTTAATCAGCACCTTTCGTTTGATTGTTCTTGCTTAGCTTCAGTTTAAAAAGGGGGGGATTTCTCTCCCCTCCACTGCCCCTAAAACCGAGTGTGGTTCTCATTTCTTTGTGTGGACTTTTAATTTATTGTTTGTGGGTTTCCTGACCTAATAACAGCCAGCTAAGAATGTACCTGTACTTAGTTTTAACTCATGCTTTAATCTTAACACTGATAATAGGAGTTCTCAATCTTCCTCCGAAGACAGTGTACAAAACACACAACTTTAATTACTTTTATTAGGAGTGGCTGTTGATTTAATCTTTCACCAAGCTTGTTGCAGTGTCCTGGGGTGCTTTCCCCCCCTCCCCAATTCTAGAAAGATTTAACAGATTTTTCTGATGATTTGAAAACAATTGTGATTATTTTAAGATACCAAAGGTTCTGGGTTTGGTGGTTTTTTTTTTTGTAAGAAATAAAAATCTTTCAAATCTGTACTCCACGTCTCTGCTGGTTTCGTTTTTTTTTTTAAGTCCTTGTTTTGCTCTGGAATTGATTTTCCTTGACTGCAAACAAGGGTCTCGAACTGCATTCGTGGGACAGGGAGAGCCTATTTGTTCTCTCTAATCCCTTCGCTTTTTATCTTGCCCTTCGCGGCACTATCGCTGTCGGCAGAAAAAGGATTTGTGGTGCCAAATCTCGTCCCCAAAAAAGGAAAGGGGAGAGAAATTCGCACAGCAAAATCTTTACCTGTAACAAGGGACCCTGGGATTAAAGTGGAGACCTCGCAAGTAAATCTTTCTGGAGAAAAGAAAATATTTTCAGAACAAAGACACCCTTGTGAAAAAAGCGATCCAGCTAACTTCACCTCTCATTACCTCCCACAGACCTACCTGCTTGCCCTAATGGATGGGTGGTCCTCGGACTGCGACCATGATTGAGCGCAAAATTTCTTTGGCCAAGTGAGATGGCTGAGTTGAGTTTTGCCCCACTACGGCCTTCAAATCGAATCAGTTTATTACAGCCGTATGGCCAAAAACAGTAAAATATCCAATTGTAGGCTACTTACATGCATGCATGCATAAAAATGCTCTGAGCATGATCTAATGGTAGATAAGAACACACTGCGTGCGTGTGTGCGCACACCTCACTTGCGCTAGCAGTGTGGCTGCCGGGCACAAAAACAGGATGCCGTGCCACATGGTACAAAAGTGGGACGCTGCCGTGCTGCAAGGTGCAAAAATGGACAGTGCCACAGGGCACAAAAACACGCTGCTGCTGCGCTACAAGGTGCACAAATTGACACCGCTGCACCATGGGGTGTAGAAACAGGCCACCGCCACACTGCAAAATGCAAAAATAGACACCACTGTACCGTGGAGTGTGGAAACAGGCCGTTGCCGTGCCACAGGTCACAAAAACGGGCTGCCGCCACGCTTGCAAGAAGCAAAAACGGCTGCTCCCGCACCGCGGGGCGCAAAACCAAGGCACTGCGCCACGCAGGAACAGGACAGGGCTAGCAAGTATCACCCCGGCGCTAGCCCCGCCCCATTTGCTGTACATGTGTACTTGTGGCCCCGTGCGCACATGCGCGCACGCATGCGTATAAAATGCTTCCCCCTCCTTTTTCCTCCGGTCCACCAACTGACAAAAGTTGGTGACCTCTGCTGTATAATAAAATTTATTTTAAAATAACCATTAAAAGGATCTAAAAATAATATGTTTCCAACGGATCCCCAGTGCAGCTGCGCAGAGTCGCGCCACGTGTGCCCTAATCCCAGCTACAGATAGTCCTTGACTTAGGAGCGCAACGCAGCCCCAAATTTCCTTTGCTAAGTGAGACAGTTGGGAGTTTTGCCCATTTTACGGCTTTTCTTGCCTCAGTTGTTAAGTGAGCCCCTGCAGTTATTAGTAAGGCAGCTGTGAAGTGACATCTGGCTCCCCCGTTGACTTTGCCTTGTCGGAAGGAGTTCTGTCCTAGCCTACCTCAGCTCTTCGTTAAGCTCAGAAGGAGAAAACCCCTTTTCAGATCAAGCAGGCAGAAACCGCAGGACAAACCCAAACTCCGTTTATTTACTCACAGATGTGAGGAAAAACAAACACAATTCATCGCAACTTGATTCCTAACCGGAATGGTTGCCTTTGGCAACCAGCACCTCCCACACCTTCCCTTTTATTGTGCAGCCAAGGCCTGGCTTCCTAATGCCTTCTCCTTTGCCTTTGGAGCCGCCCCATTGCATTCCTCTGTCCTACTCGCTTCTCTTGCCGGCACTTTCGTGCATCCTGGATTTGTCCCAGCTGTGCTTCATCACCGTTCAACTCAGTCTCCCAGCACAGCTGTGTCTCAGCCTGAGTACGAGTAGAGGGGCCAGGCTCCATGTCCGACTGTACATCTTGGAGCTCCTCGGAGCCTCCCTCTGACTCTAATGTCACTCCAGGCCCCTCCTCCTCTGAGTCCTCAGACTCAGCTTCCGGATCCACGGGGTGGCAAGGAGCCACAACAGAAGGTCGCAAAAGGGGATCACGTGACCCCAGGACACTACAGCTGTCATAAATACGAGCCGGTTGCCCAGCGTCTGAATTTTGACTGCAGGGATGCAACAATGGTCCTAAGTGTGAAAAGCGGTCCTAAGCCACCTTTTCCCCCCCCCCAGAGCTGTGGTAACTTTGAACGGTCACTAAAACGAACAGTTGTAAATCGAGGACTGCCTCTTTTTCCTTTCCTCCCCCGCTTCGAATCCCCTGAAGTGGGATTGAGCATCCGTATCCCTTGTCTACGTGACTCAAAAAAGCTAGAAACGCCGAATAGGACAGACGTGTCGCTCCCTTCTTCCCGGCAGAATCTCGGATCAAAGGGGCTTCTCCCCGCCCAGCCCCATCGCCTGGCTCCAAAGTCTGGAGACCCCGCACAATGTCAGGGACCGAAAGCCTCCCTAACCTGACTCCCTCGTCTTCCGACAAGGCGAAACCAGAGCCCAGCAAAGAGGAAGGCAAGAATGGGGGCCCAGGACTGCTTCGCTCCTGGAAAACCTCTTCGTCTTGCAGGTGAGGGTTTTTGTTTTTTTTAAGATGGCAAAGCTGGTTAAGAAAGCCGATCAAAAATTTTCATCTGAAGAAAGTGATTTGGACACTTGGCTTGAGCAATCCTAAAGCCAATTTTATTTTGTTTTTTAATAAACCTCCAGCCACGGAAGGGACAGGAGTAGCCTCAAACGGGCCATTTTTAATCCTTTCTTTGTCTGTCTTTCTTCCTTCCTTCTTTCCTTTCTCTTTCTTTCTTTCTTTCTTTTTTTCTTTCTTTCTTTCTTTCTTTCTTTCTTTCTTTCTTTCTTTCTTTCTTTCTTTCTTTCTTTCTTTCTTTCTTTTGATTTGGGGACTAGTTTGGAATCTCACTCTAGTTCAGGTTGAAGAAAGAATCTTCAGTTGAAATGACTTTTATCTTATGGTGCCGTTTGCCCAAGAGGAGAGGGGTTGCGTGTTTGGATGGGAGGGGGGGGGTTTAACTGTGACCGAGATTCAAACAAGTCTAATTTAATAATTCATTTGTCCATCAACTAAAAAAACAGAAAGACAACAAAAATTAACAATGGATTCTGACCAAACCGATGGACTTTTAAGAAGGGAAGTGCATGGACAAACATATGCCAACTAGCCTTTTTTTAAAATTTGCAATGGTTTTTTTTTTTTTAAAAGCAGTTGGTAAAGCGCATTTTGGGTTGGTCTGAAATCCAAACAATATAAAAAGAACTGTCTACATTTTTTACTTTGGGGGGCTGGGGGTTTTGCAACCATCAAATTCTCCACCGTTCAATGCATTTCCACCCCCCTAGCTACTCTTCTAGCTGCCATGATACATCCATTTTATTTTTGCAGTCTTTCAAGGGAACTGGTAACTGTCTTTCTTTTGCGCTACCAAATTCAAGCCGTTTGCTAACCTCCATTGTGGGGCAAGTTCCAAACTGAAGTACTGTTAATTCAGAATATATATATATATATA
>JAKJMR010018379.1:1084634-1108672 GCA_024449315.1 Daboia siamensis | reverse complement strand
AAGGCAGGAAGGGAGGGAGGAAGGAAGGAAGGAAGGAAGGAAGGAAGGAAGGAAGGAAGGAAGAAAGGAAGGAAGGAAGGAAGGAAGGAAAAAAAACTAAAGGGAAAGAAGGCAGAAAGGGAGGGAGGAAGCAAAACAATAAAGGGAAGGAAGGAAGGAAGGAAGGAAGGAAGGAAGGAAGGAAGGAAGGAAGGAAGGAAGGAAGGAAGGAAGGAAGGAGAAAGATTTTAGGACAATCACCAAGACTGTGAATGTATGCGCAAAAAACTTTGTGGCAGAGCATTTTTGTCACCTTCTTTTTGGAAAGAAAGATGCCAGATGATCAAAGACATTCTGGGTGATTTTGAAATCCTGACGGGGCCCAGACAAACTATTCACCCAGCTCCATCAGATCTTTCTTGGGGAGGCCAGCAAACCTCGTTAAGAGATTAAGATTAGCTCCTTAATTTTGGAGGGCTGGGTAGGAACATAGATGTACTTCTGATTTATTTGATTTTTTTCCCCCTTTTCCTTCCCTTCCTCTTTTTGTTGCTCTGTTTCAGTGTTTTCACTCATTTGGCTCTGATGAAAGTGGGCAGATTGTTCCAGTAACCCAGCTGGGTTTCTCTATGTCCTAATGAACCCCTGAGGACTCATCAAACACCAAACAGAAAGGCTAGAGGAAGAAATCAAGGAATCCACTTGTCTTTCTTCTAAAAAAGAAATTGTTTAGCTCAAGGTTTTTTCATTCTTCTCCTAGAGCAGGGGTAGGCAATCTTGGCTCTTTTATTACCTGTGGACTTCAACTCCCAGAATTCCTGAGCCAGCATGAGGGAACTATGGCCTCTTCATGATTCGTGGACTTCAACTCCCAGAATTCCTGAGCCAGCATGGCTCAGCTTAGAAACCTCTCCCTTTCCCCTCAGCGTGGCTGGCTCAGGAATTCTGGGAGTTGAAGTCCACAAGTCATAAAAGAGCTGAGGTTGCCTACCCCTGGCCTAGAGGAAAGACATTAGGTCAGTGATGGGATTCAGTCGGGTCACACCGGTTCGGGAGAACTAGTAGCTAAATTTACCTGAATTCAGAGAGCTGGCTGGCTTCCAGAAGTCCAGTCTAGGCCTCAGAGGCCTGGAGGAGTCCTCCCAGGCCTAGAACAACCCACCAGAAGTGCATGATGCCACTTCCGGAAATCTGTTCTAGGCATCAGAGGCCTGGAGGAGGCCTCCCAGGCCTAGAAAAGCCCACCAGAAGTGCATGATGCCACTTCCGGAAGTCCATTCTAGGCACTGGAGGTCCAGGCCTGCAGCATATATGAGAACTGGTTGTTCAAGTATTTGAATCCCACCACTGCATTAGATGCATTTCAACTGGTTGGTTTGTTTCTATTCAAACTCACTGGAACTTCCAGAACAGCATAATTTTGCCCGGTTCTCTTTTTTCTTATGGAGAATTCTCTCTGTGTGTGTTTGTTTGAAAAGAAACCACAACACCTTTTACCCACCTTAAAATGTTACATCTGTCTTCCCTCTGATGGAAAGGCAATACAGTTATGAAACATGTGGTCCATTAACGTCACAGTTTTCTATTGCTGCCATTTGCAACAGCGGTACCAACATGATGAATGGAGCTCGCAGTGTACAGAAAATAACGATAACTAATGATGGGGGATGCCTAGGGACTTGTTTCGGTGACACGATGTCTCCAGGGTGAAAAGAGAAGGGTTTTGTAGAAGACTCAAAATGGAATTTTTGGATCTAGGATAGATGCATTAACAATTGAAATGGCTTCATTGCTTGTACTGGTTCTATGACTTGTCAGAGTTGACACCCTGCCTCCTTCAATAGAGGTGTTTGTTGAGAAGCAAATTAATGAAGTTGGTGCATGCATGCATTCTCTCTCTATGCGAGTGGGTGGCTGGGAAAAAGGAAGATGATTGCTAGTCTTGTCTTCTCTCCCTCCCCCCCAAAAAGATAGTAAAGGTAAAGGTAAAGGTTCCCCCGCACATGAGTGCTAGTCGTTTCCAACTCTAGGGGTCGGTGCTCATCTCCGTTTCAAAGCCAAAGAGCCAGCGCTTGTTCAAGGACGTCTCCGTGGTCATGTGGCTGGCATGACTAGAAGCCAAAGGTGCACGGAACACTGTTACCTTCCCACCGTAGTGGTCCCTATTTTTCTACTGGCATTTTTACGTGCTTTCGAACTGCTAGGTTGGCAGAAGCTGGGACGAGTAACAGGCGCTCACTCTGTTACGCGGCACTCGGGATTTGACCCACCAAACTGCCAACCTTCTGATCGACAGGCTCAGCATCCTAACCCACTGAGCCACCGCATCCCTTACCCAAAAACCAAAAAGATACAATGTCCTAAATTTCCTATTAAACAACGCCAAATGTTTAACACAGAGAGACACACACAGAAAGAGAGAGCACTCAACTAGAAAGAACAACACCTACAAGGCACTGACTTTTCCTTTAATCAGTTCAGTAAATCTTTGCCAAACATTTGAAGAGTATGCCATCAAAATGTCACTCAAGGGAGGGTCAATTTATAAATAAATGTCACTTTGAAAGCAAATAGGAAAAAGACTATTGAAAAACAAAACAAAAAAACGAAAACTTGATTCAAATTCCTGGGTACATAGAGGAGTTAGAAGAAGGGTCACTGCAAATGCCTAGAACACAGAACCAGGGTTCTCATCCAGGAATGAGAATCAGAATCTAAACTTGTTTTAGTGTGAGGATAACAACGAAGCTTATACATAGGATTCTGCTGAATACTATATTGGCACCGAACCAACTCAGAAGCCAAGCTTCTGAGGTTGGAGGGGTGTGTGTGTTTGGTGATGATCTAGATCTACATCAGAGTAGATGAGACGTAAAAAAAAATTAAGCAAGATAATTGAAAATTATATTTCAGGGATCTCTGAGAGAGATAATGTGATGGTCTTTATGGCTTTAAAAAACAAACTAACCTGAGAAAAATAATAGAAAAAAAGGTAAAGGTAAAGGCTCCCCCGCACATGCGTGCTAGTCGTTTCCGACTCTAGGGGCTGGTGCTCATCTCCGTTTCGAAGCCAAAGAGCCAGCGTTTGTCTGAGGACGTCTCTGTGGTCATGTGGCTGGCATGAATACACGCCAAAGGCGCACGGAACGCTGTTACCTTCCCACCATAGTGGTCCCTATTTTTCTACTTGCATTTTTACGTGCTTTCGAACTGCTAGGTTGGCAGAAGCTGGGACGAGTAACAGGCGCTCACTCTGCTATGCGGCACTCGGGATTCGACCTGCCAAACTGCCAACTTTCTGATCGACAAGCTCAGCATCCTAACCCACTGAGCCACCGCGTCCCTTATAATAGAAAAAAAGGACCTTCAAATTGTTAATTTAACTGAAGATACAATGGCCCACAAGAAAGCAGGAAAGGGCAAGAGACAGAATCTCTTTCAGGCTTTCAAAATACTATTATAATTTATACCAATAAAGAAGAGTTCTAGTGTTTTATGGGGCATCTCTTTCAGGACCTGGTCCACTTGAAAGGGCTGATATTGATTGTTGGGAAGAAAGAGATATCTCGCTTGTTAGGGGGATAAGCTAATGGGCTAATTGGTAAAATTTGTATTTATTGGGAGCCATGTGTACATGGCCTCACGTATAATCCTTCCAGCCCAGCCTTCTTCCTTTTCCAATCACTACTTTTCAGATTTCAAAATTGTTTCTCTCAGTCTTGTGTACACAATGCAACATAAATTATCAGATTTGCTCATGTGGTGGCATCAAGCCCTAGCTAGAAAATGAGATGAAAAACAGTGAAATATGCATTGGGTGGAGAGGACAATTCCTGAAGGTGAGAGAGAGCCCAGGTGGCACAGTGGTTAAAGGATAAATTCTGCCCACAGTGTGGAGTTTGATCCTGATAGGACTCAAGGTTGACTCCACCTTCCAGCCTTCTGAGGTTGAAAAAAGGAGGACCCCGATTCTTGAGAGCAGTAGTCAAATAATGCTTCAACATTGTAAACTGCCCAGAGAAGGCTATAAAGCACTATGGGGTGGCATATAAGCCTAGATGCTATTGCTATTGCTATATTGCATCTTGATAAAAAAAAAAAGTTTTCAATAAAAATAAGAGGTTTTTGGACACAGCTATTTTTACACACTTTAAAACCAACTTACCTTTGGACATTACTCATTCGCTTAAAAAAAGTTATCCTTACAATAATTGCATGCAATTTTTGATTCTGCTGCTTTACTTGACATGTACAAATAAGGAGCTGCAGCTACAAAGGATGCATTTTGTAGTGGAACAGAGCATTGCCAGGTCCATCTCTAACCAAGCCAGTGAGATGCCTAATCAATGGCACCATGTTGTTTCATTCTCACCATCCATAGTGCATTATTAATATGAAACAAGCAATACAAAAACAGCAGCATGTTAATTATTTGTGTAATGAAATTAACTGTATAGAATATATTTTTAATTGGTAAAGCTGTAAATGTACATCATTTCCATGTAAATGTAAATATGTACACCTTTTGGAAAAAGAGGGAGGAGGAAAGGAAAGAAAGAAAGAAAGAAAGAAAGAAAGAAAGAAAGAAAGAAAGAAGAAAGAAAGAAAGACTTTAGCAAACAGAAGACAATCTTTAGTGTTACCTCTAATTCAAGTCTTGCTTCCTTTATCTAAATTCATCATCTAGGAAAGTATAGCTTTTTAACACATCAAGTTCCTTTTCCATATTGGATGACTGAGGACAGTGCCTAGATCAGGGGTCTTCAAACTTGGCCCTTTTTTCATCCAATCCAGGGCTCTTCAAACTTGGCCCTTTTAACGACTTGTGGACTTCAACTCCCAGAATTCCTCAGCCAGTGCCTGGCTGAGCAATTCTGGGAGTTGAATTCCACAAGTCATAAAAGGGTCAAGTTTGAAGACCCCTGGCCTAGATTGTTAATGTAAATCCAACACATTTTGAGAAAAAAATCGGGTGAAAAATGATTAGCAGATTTTAGGGGGGGAAATGCTAACTCTTAAATTGCCAGTGACAGCTAACAAGTCTGGGTGTCCTAATTGAGGAATGGGGGTGGAGTCCGCAATAATATAACACAATATAACCCCATAATATTGACCAAATTTTTCAAGAATGTTCCACGGACCAAGGGAAGGATCGCATGCTATCCTAATTCAGCACCATGGACAGGATTGAAGGCAAAGCCTTCAGAGTCAAAAGCTTAATGCCTTTTGAGTGGATCATGGTGGATCCTCCCACACAATACTTTCTGGAGCTAATTCTCCTTCGTTTTTCAGACCTATTGAGGACTAAAAACAGAATAGAAATTTAAAACAAAAATGCAAACAAGCCTGTTAAGACTTTATTATAAATTGGATCAGAGGTCTTCAAACTTGGCCCTTTTATGACTTGTGGGTTTCAACTCCCAGAATTCCTCAGCCAGCATGCCTGTTCTAGCCAAATTCCAACCCTATTACTTTAAAAAAAAATCTGATAGAGAAAAAGATATAATTTTATAGTGGAAAAAAAAACTTGTTCACACAAATCTGCTTCCTTAGAATGCTATGCCAATTTTTAAAGTGTGACTACATGGACTGAAGTATAATACTCATGTTGTCATCATCATTTCATTATTATTATTTTATATACTTTTTATAACAATAAGTACTAAGTTATTTAAATACAAAGGAGAAAGTGTGAGTAACTAATGTGGCAATACCAGCAGAGAGTAGCAGAGAAGAGGAAGAATTGGAGATCACAAGGTAACAAGATCTGAAAATTGAAACTAAAAGATTTTGGTGGTGATCCCAGTGATTATTGATAAACACATTAGGCATGGTCCCTCTCTTTCTCTCAGTACAACTCAACTTGCAGGGTTATTGTTGCAGGGAAAATAAGAGGAGATGGAATTATGTATCTTTGAGGGTTTTTTTTTTTTTTAAAAAAAAGATAATAAAGGCAGGGTATAAATAAATAAATTGATTTGAAGGTGTATGTCTACAGATTCATATGTATTGAGTCAAATTTAACTACTTGGTCAAATCAGCCCGTAGGATAGAATTAGTCAGCTCTGTTTCCCAACCAGATTGCTGTCAAATCCATAGTCAATGACTGCTCTTGAAAGTCTAAACATAAATTTAAAAATATGTAGTGTCTTGGCAGATTTTTCTTTTTTGTCCAATCTGTTTTAAAAATTCAGGGAATTTAGTGCCTTCTGATGCTACTTTATATAGAAGATAAAAAGTGTATTGCAAGATAGATCCATATATAATTTCCCATCAAAATATTCTCTCTTGTAGTGTGCAAGATGGAAAACAGTATTTCTTTAAAAAAAAAAAACAACTTTGTATAAATGAAAGGTTATGTGACCCCCAAAAAAGTATCTAATTGTCCATGTAATCACCAGGAATCAAGATTGATTCAGAAGACTATAAGAACTCATTATTTACTGTAATCATTGTCAGTCTCCAAAACATTTGACATATGAAAAAAATCCTGAAATATGTAGTATATGTTATATTCACTTTCCTGTCATTTACAAACAGGACAATGGATAAAAACTGATAATGACGAAAAATACCCATGAGATCTTGATAAGAATAAATTAAAGACCTATTTCTTTTTCTCAGCCTACTCCACCAATTAATCGCAAGTAAAGTTTCAGCTATTACACTCCTGTTTTTTCGCACATGATGGAGATAATTAGCAAACTTCCTCTTTTGGATGATTATTCCTGTCCTCTGAGGAACTTGACAGTATAATGGACAAAATGTCAAGAATAATTAGGAGTAATGATGGTGGCAGATATGGAATAAGCCCTGAAAGAAAGTCTTGCCTTGCCTTGGGGCAGTAGGGATCAAGATTTGAGAAATTCAATTTCAGTTCTGTGGTATATTTGGACCTTGGGAGATTGTTAACATTTTTACAATGTTACAGTTTGCAATACAAATTGGAAAGGAGACTGCTTGTAAGTCATCCTAAAATATGTGTGAACGAAATTAGTCAAACAGCTTATGCAACACTCTTTAAACTACTAAAACATTTTTTTTTAAAAAAAGCATACAGTAGTTAACATGATTTTGGCCATCTACTTTTTTTCCATCAATCTAGAATGTCATCGTTAATATACAGCACATACACAGAGATGCAGATTTTTGCACTGAAGGTCATAGCTTCTTTCTTTTCTAGCTCCAAGAAAATGTCATTTTGTTTTAATAGAATTCAGCAGTCTTTCCCAACATTGCTTCCGCTAGAGATATTTGGATTGTAACCTTGATAATTCCCAATGTCTGAAGGGCACCAGATTGTGAAAACTGCAATACAACCTGCTTATTCACTTTTCATTCCAGGTTTTGCATTACATTCTTTGAATATCATATTTATACCAAGTTTCAGTATAAATAATTTTCAGACACTTAAAAGGGTGCCATACGGAAGATTTCAAAAAAGGAGAATACACAAACACACACACACACACACACACACACACACACACATACATATATATACATGCACACATACATACATACATACATACATATATATATACATGTTCTTAAAGACGCGGTGGCTCGGTGGGTTAGGATGCTGAGCTTGTCAATCAGGAGGTCGGCAGTTTGGTGGGTCGAATCCCGAGTGCCTGTAACAGAGTGAGCGCCTGTTACTCGTCCCAGCTTCTGCCAACCTAGCAGTTCGAAAGCATGTAAAAATGGAAGTAGAAAAATAGGGACCACTACAGTGGGAAGGTAACAGCATTCCGTGCACCTTTGGCATCTAGACATGCCGGCCACATGACCATGGAGATGTCCTCGGACAAGCGCTGGCTCTTCGGCTTTGAAACGGAGATGAGCACTCCGTATGTATATACACTCTCTGAGTTTGGTTGTTTTCTTACAGACATTTCATTACCCAAACTAGCACTGATGATGTTTCCTAGTTTGGGTAATGAAACATCTGCAAGAAATCAACCAAGCTCAGAGAGCACCCAGGACCTTCTCATAGGGAAGATTTTTCATTGCCAAAGAAATTAGGAACAAAAATAAGAGCTGCCAGCTACCTAGATTTTTCTTCAAATATAAGGAAAAGAATCCTGACCCCCACAGTGAAAGAATCTGCCTACAACAGTTGTGGTTTATCTACTTTTAAAAATCCAACTCTTGGAGATACTTTGAGTTTCCTGCATATTGCAAAGGAGTGGTGTCTTCCAATTTCCTCCCTCATCCATCCATCCATCCATCCATCCATCCTCATCCAGAAATGTGAAGCAACCATAGGGTTTAGCTTGATCAATAGATGATTTACAAAATAGATTTGTTTCGGACTAATCTGTAAGTTTCATTCCAAATGTGGATTCAAAACCTGAATTTCCTTATAACCATCTGTTTATATTTTATTAGGAAAAAATCAGTTTGTTGCAGCTTAAAGGCCAGATACAATAAAATATCTAATAGTAGAACTATTAACACTTGTCTGTTTATCCGTCTGCCTGCCTGCCTGCCTGCCTGCCTATCTATCTATCTCTCTATATGTCTGTCTGTCTGTCTGTCTGTCTGTCTGTCTGTCTATCTATCTATCTATCTATCTATCTATCTATCTATCTATCTATCTAGACAATCAATAGCTACAACAGGATCTAAAGTAATTAAGAACATATAAAAAAAGGTAAAGGTTCACCCGCACATGCGTGCTAGTCGTTTCTGACTCTAGGGGCCGGTGCTCATCTCCGTTTCAAAGCCGAAGAGGACATCTCCATGGTCATCTGGCCGACATGACTAGAAGCCAAAGGCACATGGAACACTGTTACCGTCCCACCGTAGTGGTCCTTATTTTTCTACTTGCATTTTTACGTGCTTTCGAACTACTAGGTTGGCAGAAGCTGGGATGATTAACACGCACTCACTCTGTTCCGCGGCACTCGGGATTCAACCTGCCAAACTGCCAACCTTCTGATTGACAAGTTCAGCATCCTAACCCACTGAGCCACCATGTTCCTAAGAACATATATAGTAAAATAAAACAGAATTGAAATAGTGTTATAAGAAGGGATAAGTAAATTGAATATCCAGGTTTATTTAATTGCCTGACATATTGTACAGATGGTAGCATAAAACCAGGCAACTTGGGAAGATATTTTTGAGTCCTTTTCCAAAAGAAGTAGCAATAAGTAAGAATCACACTGCCTGCCCAGAAAGTTCTTCAAGATTCAATAAATGAAGGTCTATCATGAGTTCTTATATAGGAAGCGGCATATGGCTCAGAGTTTCTACTGAGCTACCGACAGATGGACATAATCAAAGATACATAGGTGCACCCTCGAAATCTTCCAGAAATAATTGCTGAGGACAATGCATTCAGTCTGGCTCAGGTGGAGGCCTTACAAAATATCAGAATCATAATGGATTATTCTGTAAATGAAAGGCTGGAGAGCAAACTCTTCCAGAAGAATTGGGTAAATATTGGGGTGGGAAATTTTGCTCAAATCTGTTTGGAGATTTAGATCCCCAATGTGTTGTTTGAGGGCAGTTCTAGCATTATCAAACCCTAATGAGCACATTTTCCACAGGGTAAAAGGTAAAGGTAAAGGTTCCCCCGCACATGCATGCTAGTCATTTCCGACTCTAGGGGCCAGTGCTCATCTCCGTTTCAAAGCTGAAGAGCCAGCGCTTGTCTGAGGATGTTTCTGTGGTCATCTGGCTGGCATGACTAGATGCCGAAAGCGCACAGAACACTGTTACCCTCCCACCATAGAGGTTCCTATTTTTCTACTTGCATTTTTTACGTGCTTTCGAACTGCTAAGTTGGCAGAAGCTGGGAGGAGTAACAGGTGCTCAGTCTGTTATGCAGGACTCGGCATTTGACCCGTCAAACTGGTGACCTTCTGATCGACAAGCTCAGCGTCCTAACCCATTGAGCCACCGCGTCCCTTTTCCACAGGGAGGCCCCCCAAAATGTGAGTAAAAAAGTAAAATTTACCTGTCTAATCATGTCTGACTCTAGATATTCTTATCTGTTTCTTGGCTGAGGGAGCCAGCGTTGCCCAAATATATTTTCCATGGTCATATGGCCAGCATGACTATAGGCCACAGAGCACACAGAATGCTGTTACTTTCCCACTGAAGTGGTGCCTATTCATCTACTCGCATTTTCATGCTTTCAAACTGCTAGGTGGACAGGAGCCAGGGCAAGAAAAACGAGCTCACCCAATTGTGCAGTGCTCGGGTTGCAAACCTGGGCTGTCAGCTTTGCAGCTGACAAGCTCAACATCTTTAACTGCTGAGCCATCGTGCCCCCTGAATCCATGATTGTTGTTGTTGTTGTTGTTGATTGCAAAGTCATGTCCGACCCATCGCAACCTCATGGACAACATTCCTCCAGGCCTTCCTGTCCTCTACTATCTTCTGGAGTCCATTTAGGCTCATGCCTTCTGCTTCAGTGACTCCGTCCAGCCACCTCCTTCTCTGTCATCCCCTTCTTCTATTGCCCTCAACCTTTCCCAGCATTAGGCTCTTCTCCAGTGAGTCCTTCCTTCTCATTAGGTGGCCAGAGTATTTGAGTTTTAGCTTCAGGATCTGGCCTTCTAAAGAGCAGTCAGGGTTGATCTCCTCTAGGACTGACTGGTTTGATCGCCTTGCAGTCCAAGGGACTCGCAGGAGTCTTCTCCAGCACCAGAGTTCAAAGGCCTCAATTCTTTGGCACTCGCCAAATAATCCATGATTAGAAACCAATAAAAAAGGTGGCTGAAATTTCTTCAGAGTCATGTGTTGTTTTTTCTTCCCCTCTTCAAACTCCTTGTTCAAGTCCATCCAGATCCAGAACCACAAGTTCAGCTTTGGGAGGGTTCTAATTAAATTCCATTGGAATCATTGTAGGTCAGCTTAAAGAGGTTTCACATTTGGTTTAGCAGAATGTACACATGCACATACATCTAGATTAGAATAAAAGAGAAAATCAGGGTGTTTTTTTTCCCCCCAAATTAAATGGCTGTGCCTATGCTCTGCTTCAAGTCTTAAGTCCAAAAAAACTCATATATATATATATATATATATATATATATATATATATATATGGAATTCAGCATCTTAAAGAGCAGTACCTTCCTGGCATTCAACTTAGGTGATTAAATCCAAGCATGCTTCTGTCTAATTGAGTATGTTTGCCACTTTTGGAAAGGAGAAGAAGAAGAAGAAAAAAAAGAAGGTGTTGGTGGCTGATTTAATGATTTGCAACATGCTGTGTCCAGATGGTAAGGCATCAAGTTGATGGATATCACGTTATTGTGCCTCATGTTCTTAGATTTTCTAATCTCTTTACCAGTCACCTGAACAAATGTAAGCCTCTCTGGGTAAAATGCCCCATAGTTTCAGTATTCACAACACATTATATCACAGCACCCTTGCTCTATTGATTCTAACTTTTTCACCAGTTTTGGGATATTCCATTTCACCAGGTCAACTTCATTACCCAATGCTCTCAGCATACTTACTATTAATCTTGGAGATACTGAGTTTGCTTGCTTGCTCACATTCAGACTGGCCCTGGCATACTTTTTGTGTTGCATTATTTGTATAGAAGGGAAGCAGGGGGTGGGGAGAGAGAGACACAGCGAGAAGAAAGGGTTGCTTTATGATTGATTGAATGAATCAAACCTAGCAAATCAATTTAACAGTGATGTAAGTAAGTGCTCTTTTGAACCTTTTGGATCTGTTCACGGGACTGTGACAGCCTCAAAATTCTGAGCAGTACTCTATAACCATTAATCAAATGAGCTTGACACGATCACCCACTAATAGGGGTGACAGGAGAAAAAGTTATACATAATAAAGGACACAATTTGATGCTTTGTTTCATCCTTTCTTAAGAAAGTTTGTTGCTCCAACTGGAAATTTAGATTTTTGCAAAGCTCCAGAAATTCCAGGTCCTTTGTTGAGTAGTAACAGCCAAATGTGCCTCTACAGGAAATTTTTTCAGATTTTTTTTTTTATGTTAAATTGACAACTTTGTACATCATGGACTCTGTTGTGTGATTTATGAATATGTATTTCACTGACTCGCTTCTTCCCTCCCTCTCCCATTCTCTCTCTCTCTCTCTCTCTCTCTCTCTCTCTCTCTCTCTCACACACACACACACACACACACCATCTTTCCTTCCTTCTTTCTTTGCATTTTGAAGGCTTTTCATCAGTCATAAACAAAAAAAAAACAACAGAATAGGTTACTGTTACTTTAGCCAAATATAAGTTTAAATTCCAATTCACGTTAGCAAAAAAAAAATAATCCTCATTTGAATAGTCTAATTTGTAAAGTCTATACATTTATATAGTAATTGATAACTGCCTCCTTGCCTACAAAGAGGGTCACAATAGCTGTCCAGATGCCACAGTCGCTTTTGCTAATCATTCACACAGTGAATTGTAGATGAGTGCTTCTACTTTGATTTCAGTTAACTGCTTGAAGACCAGAATGCTGCTTGCCAAGGAGGAGGAAGAGGAGGAGGAGGAGGAGGAGGAAGGTTATAAAGCACACTGAATTCTTAAATCCCTGTTTGTATGGGTGATCTAGTACTGCAAAAGTTGTGCAATTGAGTAATATACAAAATACAGAAGTTGTAAGCTTTTAATAAACAGTTAAGAATCAAAGCAGCAATCGTGAATTACCACTTCTGCCACCAGTACCAAAAGCAGCTTTACTATGAAAAAGTACTGGGGATATTTCTTTTTTAAAAAAATAAAAATCTGATGCCAAAATCTCAATTAATTATGAAGATCTGCAGATACATATAGTTGCTATATTTATTATATACAACTAGGTAAAGGTAAAGGTTCCCCCACACATGCGTGCTAGTCGTTTCTGAGTCTAGGGGCCTGTGCTCATCTCTGTTTCAAAGCCGAAGAGCCAGCACTTGTCCGAGGACGTCTCCGTGGTCATGTGGCCGGCATGACTAGACGCCAAAGGCACACAGAACGCTGTTACCTTCCCACCGGAGTGGTCCCTATTTTTCTACTTGCATTTTTTACGTGCTTTCGAACTGCTAGGTTGGCAGAAGCTGGGACGAGTAACAGGCGCTCACTCTGTTACGCGGCACTCGGGATTTGACCCGCCAAACTGCCGACCTTCTGATCGACAAGCTCAGCGTCCTAACCCACTGAGCCACCGCGTCCCTTCTATATACAACTATGACTGTACAAACAAGCAAACTCGCTGTCTCTTTCTCCCCTTCCACGGGAAATTTTCATGAATGGTGACTTGTGGTTGTTGGTTGTTTTTTTTTTTAATGTACATTTCATATAATGTTGCATATTCTATTATGATCTTTCTTCCTTTCACCATGTTTTCTCTTTTTTATCCTCTAATTAAAGGCTGGCAATTGACATGGCAATCATCCATTTCACTGAAGCATTCAAGACCAGATTAGCATTAGTAATTAGTAAACACCATTGCTGTGTTCAGTCAGGCTGTATAAAATACAAAGGGATGCTTTGCAAAGAGATCGGTATGAAGCAGAATAACAGAATTACAGAGTTGTAAGGGACCTTGGAGGTCATCTAGTCCAACCCCTTGCTCTGGCAGGAAATCCTATACCATTTCAGACAAACGGTTGTCCAATCTCTTCTTAAAAGTCTCCAATGTTGGAGTATTCACTGCTTCTGGAGGCAGGTTGTTCCACTGGTTAATTGTTCTCACTGTTAGGAACTTTCTCCTCAGTTCTAGGTTGCTTCTCTCCTTGACTAGTTTCCATCCGTTGCTTCTTGTCCTGCTTTCAGGTGCTTTGGAGAATAGCTTGACCTGCTCTTCTTTCTGACAGCCTCTTCCATATAGAAGCATCTTTGTGAAGCTTTTGTATGTCAGCTCCAAGATTCCAGCAACAATCACATCGGATTTCTCTTCCGCAAACTCAGACCCTTGTGTTGAAGAATTTGCAGCAAAGCTTGAAGGGTTTGTGATGTTTGCGATGTCCAAATACTAAATTAGGGAGGGCACTTCAGTTGCTTCATTAGGCACCCTTTCAAAAGTTTCACATGGACCTAATATTCACCATAGTCATGGAATTAAGCTCTAATGCTGTTTTGTTGTCATTTAGAAGTACCAGTTTCTGCATTTGCTTACACTCAGATGTAGCTTGTGCCATTTCAACACTCTTTAGCCCTTGGAGCTGATTTTTCAAGATATACCTGGTGATGAGAAATCCACATAAGCAACAGGCAGAAAATAGTTTTGTTTTTTTTTCCTGTGATAAATGCATATTGAAACCACCCAAAGGTGACATTTGTACAGCATTACAATATTTTTCCAGCACGGTCTCACATTAAACTTTTATTAGGATGTCAATAGTTCTTACTGCTGGTGGCATTAACAATCACCCTAGTTTTTAATGGGGACTTCTAATTTCTGGAAACTGCCTAGGTAACAAAAGACCTGATTGTGCTCACATTAAAGATATATTAGAACTGCTATGGAGACTAAATAAGGTTCTGTCTGGGCTATTAGACCTGGCTAGAATTCTGTTAATTTTCCAGGAAAAAGAAATAAATTTGGGACCCTTAAATTTAGAAGATGGTGTGAAAAATGCATAAAGTGCTTCCAAGAAATGCTGTATTTTTGTCAATCAAAAGAAGCTATTGCCCCATCACAGTGTTCTGCTCCCCATGAGTTTGGTGAACTGATAACAAACAGGGGATAGCATTAGATGGAGGCTACCTAGAAAGTATTGGCAGTGGATCATCTTCTAGCCACCTAGCTCTTTCAACAGAATAGTAGACATGGCAGACAATAACAAAGAAAAGGATGGCCTGCCCAGAAATAGGATCTATTTCGTAGCCATGCATGTAGGATCTTCTGAGTTGCAATGGTGATGGAGCTCAGCAGCAAATGAGGATTGTGAAGTCAATAAGAGGGGGAAAAAAATCATACTCAATACTGAAGGCATCCTGCTCAATCCTGTTCCACTTTGCAGACTCACAAAAAGGTAAGTGAAGAACAAGAACAGTCAGATTTAAGTCAGTCCTGATAAAGAGGAGAGCAAAGCCAGTGCAATCAGTGATTTGAGCTATGAGGCACCCTACAATTTTAGAAAGGATTGGATCAGGGGTCTTCAAACTTGGCCCTTTTAACGACTTGTGGACTTCAACTCCCAGAATTCCTCAGCCAGGCACGCTGGCTGAGGAATTCTGGGAGTTGAAGTCCAGAAATTGTTAAAAGGGCCAAGTTTGAAGAGCCCTGGATTGGATGAAAAATAGTCATCAGCAAACAAGAGAGTACAAGGTCCTCTGGATGGAGGAGAACAAGGCACTGTTTCCAATGATCCATCTAGAGATTCATGAATGTTTGTATGCACAAGGCAACTTCACATTCCTCCAATACTCTGCTTCCTCTGCCTTCATACAGTAGAGTTGGCATTCCTTTGGAGCTGGAAAGGGATTCTGTGCCAGGATCTGAATTTCTCCAAACCCATTGGATGTACTGCTGTCTAGTAGTCTTTCTCGCTTGTAATGTATTGAACTAAAGATGCCAGGTATTGAACCAAAAAAAAGTTTGTGGTTGGGGAAGTGCGTGCAATTTAGTGGAATAGTACATCCATTCTCACCTACATGCCAATATGTCTATGGAGAATCTCAGTTATCCAGATTATGGTTGACTCAAAGGTGCTTTTTCAAACTGAAACTAGACTTTGTTTTTCCATGAAGATGTTTCTCTCTCATCCAAGAAACTTCTTCAGTTCTGACTGAAGAAGCTTCTTGGATGAGAAGAGAAATGTCTTCAAGGAAAAACAAAGTCCAGTTGCCTTTCAGAAAAGTACATTTGGGACCACATGCCAATAATCCCTAGACTTATTATTCTCTGAGATAAATACTTTAGGACAACATAACTGTCAGAACCCACTTCAGCCCACATCTTAAGAAAGAAGGACTCTTGGAGTAAAGGGTTTCCAAGTAGGAATTTTTTACTAAGACATGGGAGATAGCGGCATAATAGACAGGATCTGAGAAATCCCTTCACAGATTGATATTTTTAAATGTCCCCAAGCAAGCCCCACCCCACATTTCATTCGGTCACTTTGGATCAGCCAAGTTCCAGGTGGTAAGCTGCTCGTGGGAAGAGAAGAAACATCAGTCCATTCATAGCAGGATCATTTTCCACCCCCCTCACATTTCAACCGGAGAACCAACCCAGATTCCGCAGGGTTTCATTCCTCTCCATTCCTCTTGTAAGATAAGAGGAAATGTCTAGTGAGAAAGCAATTGGTTATATTGTGATGGATAGCAGGCAGGCGGGATAAACAAAAGGTTACTTTTAAGGAAAGGAAGTGAAAGCAATAAAACCCCATGGTTGTTCCCTCTCATCCTTGGAAATGGCAGAATCCAGGGGTGGTGGTGGGTGGTGGTGGTGAGATTTGGGTTTTGTACAGAAGAGATAGTTAGAAATGAAATATAAATGGATTCTGACATCAACAGTATGTTCAGGTTATTACCAGGAATTTTTGTTGTTGTTTTAGCAATGAAGGAGAGACCAGTTAACATTACGGCACTGTTTATTCTGTATTTGCATGCTTTGTAAATATTTATTTCATGTCCTGATCGATAGATATTATCATTATTATGGATCAAAGAATTTTGTCCAAAAGAGAAAATATTTAGTGTTTCACTTTCTTACAAATTAATCTGAAAACAAAAGAAAAAAAAGGGGGGGTGAGGAGAGGGAGGGAACCAACCTTGGCTAATTATTACAAAGCTCCTTTAGACTTTCCTCATTCACAGGACAGTGAGAGATTTTAATGAGCTAAGATTAATTAAAGTATTGAGAAAGACTGTTTTTTACCTAGCAGCTGCTAGAATTTAATGTGCATAGGGTTGTCCCTCAGACCTAAGCCAAACGCGATCAAAATGGAGTATTCTCTTTGCAAAAAAACAAATCTACTCAAATAAATTTAAGCTGATGCTAGACTTAAGACGCGGTGGCTCAGTGGGTTAAGACGCTGAGCTTGTCGATCCAAAGGTTGGCAGTTTGGCGGGTTGAATCCCGAGTGCCACGTAGCAGAGTGAGCACCTGTTACTCGTCCCAGCTTCTGCCAACTTAGCAGTTCAAAAGCACGTAAAAATGCAAGTAGGAAAATAGGCACCACTACGGTGGGAAGGTAACAGCATTCTGTGCACCTTTGGCGTTTAGTCATGCCGGCCACATGACCACAGAGACGTCCTCGGACAAGCGCTGGCTCTTCGGCTTTGAAACGGAGATGAGCACCGGCCCCTAGAATCGGAAACGACTAGCACGCGTGTGCGGGGGAACCTTTACCTTTACCTTTAGACTTAAGAAATATCAAAGAGGTTTCAGTGATGTCCACAGTATCTTTCTCTATTTTCAATCATGCACTTTTTCCCCCCAATATGTTTTCAAGACTTTCCAAGACTTTCAAGACTTTAAGTGGCTAAAATAGTAAAATAGCCACCTCAGGTAATATTACGCCGAGAGGTCTTTTTCATAAAATTTAACATTTTGGCCATTGCCTTTTATGTTCAGCTTGTCTCACCTTTGTGGCAGTACTAAGGAAATAGCTTTAGTATGACCAAATTCAGAATGTGATATAATTTAGCTCTTCCAGGTCTGCCCCGCTATTTCCTTTCAGCCTACTTTTGACCACTTATTTTGATATTTTTATCTTTATCTTTATTAGACTTATATACCGCCCTTCTCCCATAGGACTCAGGGCGGTTTACAAGGTTTTTAAAATAACAATACAACAATTACAAAAATTAAGAACAGTTAAAATGATTACATTTAGACCTTGAATAAATATAAAACCCCAATTAAAATCCAATTTAAACCCCAATTAATACTCTCGGTCCAGGCCAGAAAGCTCAAAGAGCCAAGTCTTCAGGTCCAGGCAGAATGAGCGAGGGTCAGGGGCAGTCCTAAGCTCTACGGGCAGCTGGTTCCAGAGGGCAGGCACACCCACAGAGAAGGCCCTCCCCCTGGGTGTTATCTGCCAGCAATCTTTTACCGGCGGTACCCTGATATCTCTCTCTGTTCTGCCAAGACATTGTTTTACTAGCAAATTGTGGAATCAGTCAGCTAGGAAGATAACGTCAGGTCCCACAATGTCTGCCTAGCTTCCCCTAATCTAGGGGTCTTCAAACTTGGCCCTTTTATGACTTGTGGACTTCAACTCCCAGAATTCCTCAGCCAGCATGCCTGGCTGGGGAATTCTGGGAGTTGAAGTCCATAAGTCATAAAAGGGCCAAGTTTGAAGACCCCTATCCTAACCCCATGCAACTAGTCCATATTTAAAAAAATGAAAAAACAAAACAGGATTAAGCCTACTCTATATATACATCTTGTCCTTTCTAATAGAATATAGCATTTCCAACAAATTTTGAGACACAAGCTGAACAAATTATCAATTAAATCATTATAATCTCCCTGGAATACTCCAGTCGCAGTCAAATGGCTTTACTTCATCCAGATTTTTGAAATCAACCCCAAATGATATGGTGATGACAGCAAATTATCTTAGCATCAAAGAATTTGAGAGGGGAGTCTGTCAATTATGCTCATCACTCATAAGTGTTGATCAGCTCCTCATGAAGAAACCAAGAAAGAAGACAGTTTTGGTATTATTCACCTAGACCAGGGGTAGGCAACCTTGGCTCTTTTATGACTCGTGGACTTCAACTCCCAGAATTCCTGAGCCAGCTGGCTCAGGAATTCTGGGAGTTGAAGTCTACGAGTCATAAAAGAGCCAAGGTTGCCTACCCGTGACCTAGACCCACTTGTTCAAGAGTAAACATTCAACTATTTGGACTCGATATAGGAACTCAATTCCACATTCATCCTTCTATTAATATGGCAATGTTAGGTTTTTTTCATAAATATACTTTCCATATTCTCTTTGTGAGATTTTCTATGTTAGTAAGAAAAAATATATATAAATCCAGCTAGGAACATAACATTTTATGTTAGTCAAATGTTTCATTAGTAAGGGTCTTGTTGTGATTCAGGGTCAGCCTGTGGGTTCGGCAGTTGGGTCGGATGATTCAGAGGAGGAGGAGGAGCGGGGTTTTGGGGAGCCTGCAGAGGACAGTTCTGAGGCTTCGCAGAGCCCTCAGCCAGGCCCCTCCCATCTGGTTACGACGCAGACCCAGCTGTGTGAGCCTGACAGCTTGGATGAAGATGACCCACAGCTGGCCCTGTTCAAGGACGCCCGACGCAGGAGGCAGTCAATCAGGAGTAAACAGAGGAAGGCAATGGGATACCTCGGAAGGAGGCAAAGAGAAGCCATGCCTTGAACTGTTTAAAAGGGGAATGTGTGGGAGGGCTGGTTTGCTGAAGGCAACCGTTTGAATAGCTCCTGTTTTGTGGTTCGTGTTTTGTTCAGTTTGCTCTATTTTGTGTCAATAAATTTGGCAGGCTTAGTTCCAGCCTCTTGCCTTTTTGTAAAGGGGTTGTCCCTGCCTTTTCTGCAGGCTGGAACAGAACAGGTCTTTGGAAGCTTTTGAAAAATCTCCAGATAAAGAAATCAAGGGTAGGATCCTGGAACCATTGAGCTGCCTTATTAGCCAAATTAACCAGCTACTCCACAGACAAAATCAATAACCAGTTCTATTAATGGTAAAAGAAAAGAAAAAAAAAACAGTGACATCTACTTTTGTGGCATAAGATCTTCAAAATAACAAGCAGGGCTTGAACCTCAGGGGAAAAAATAGTAGCCTTTTGTAACTCTTCAATAGAAGCAGGCAATTAATTAATTGGAGAGGTTTGGAGAGAAGACTAATTACACAGGCTGGAAACATTACAGAAATCATTGTGCTATTTTAAGTCCAAAATGAAGCTGGCCCTCTTTCAGTTTAGCTTTTGGTCATATAACTTCTCTTTTTGATATAATGACACACCAGGAAAACTTGGTATGTGGATATGTCTAATAAGAGCATTCAATTAGTCAGTTCAGTTTGTCCTTCAGAGCAAGTATATTAAGGAAATGTTTCTTTTCAGTATATCATCATCTAACAAAGTGCAGTCGTTAAAGGGTTTTCAAGAACATTTTGTACTTCTAGCTACAGGAAAGGAAAAAAAAAGATTTTATTCTCAAGAACAAAAGCTCTATTCTCAAGGGCAGGCTACACAGAAAATGGGGTGCAGGGACTTGGTGGTATAAGGGAATTGATTTTTTTTGGTATGAGAAGGGGCGTGTGGTTTTGTGTACATTGTTTTCACCGTGTCCTTCCTCCACAGTTTCCTGTGTAATATCTGGAAATCAGGAAAAGATAGATTTTACATCCTTCCTCCAAGGAATTCTCTCCATGGAGAATTTTTTTGGAGGTGCCCCCCAAAAAATGGAGTAGACCATGACATGAAGTTATCAGACATTTTCCCCCGCCCCCGCCCCCGCCCCCTGCTCTGTGATTAATTCTTCCATCGATGACAAAAGATGACAGGGACTTTCTTGTGGGTCCAATTTTCAGATTGCAAGTGGGATAAAAAGGAAGAGAAAGATTTTTTTTTTTAAAAAAAGGAAAATGGGAAAAAAGAAAGAAAGAAAGTTAGTTTCTGTAAGATAAGGTTACCTCTTCCTGGGAAAAGTCTTTTAGGTGTCATAATTTTTATGTTGAGGGATCATTTCCCATTTTGGTAGACGGAAGCACCTCAGTTTTAATTTAATTATTTACGTCAAGATTTTCATGGATGTTTTTTTTTTCCCCATTGTTAAGCAGATCTATCGGAAAACTGATATTTTCATTGGCCGAAGAAAGACCGAAGAAGACCGAAGAAAGTTTTCTCATTCGTGCTGGATGAATGAGAGAATGACTGGACAAAGACACCCATCCTCTCCCAAGGTTTTGAGAAGGCTTCTTTGTCAGGATCTGGGGAACGCAAATTGCACAAAAATTCCAGCCACAGAAATAGCAACCTTTGGAAAAGATACTCCAGGACCTAAAACTTTTTTTTTTTTAATGGTCATTATTATTTTTTTCCTTATAATAAAAAAAAGGAGTAGACCACCCTCTTATCAGTCTGTTTATGACGAGCCTGAAACCAAATGAGAACATTTTTGAAATAACCTAAAAAGTACGAATTCTGATCTTCATCTTGCTACACATTCTAATGATCAGTGGTCCTTTGGGGCTGATTTTCACTGGTAGGTAAAAGAGAAAGCCTGGCAGATTGAGCTTGAATATAAAGATCGGGCACACATTTAAACCAACTCTAAATATCTAAACCTAAGGGGAAAATAGGGGGACGCGGTGGCTCAGTAGGTTAAGATGCTGAGCTCGTCGATCAGAAGGTCGGCAGTTTGGCAGGTCGAATCCCAAGTGCCACGTAGCAGAGTGAGCGCCTGTTACGCGTCCCAGCTCCTGCCAACCTAGCAGTTCGAAAGCACGTAAAAATGCAAGTAGAAAAATAGGGACCACTCCGGTGGGAAGGTAACAGCGTTCTGTGCGCCTTTGGTGTCTAGTCATGCCGGCCACATGACCACGGAGATGTCCTCGGACAAGCGCTGGCTCTTCGGCTTTGAAACGGTGATGAGCACCGGCCCCTAGAGTCGGAAATGACTAGCACGCATGTGCGGGGGAACCTTTACCTTTACTTAAGGAGAAAATTGTATTATAGTCCCTTTATTCTTTTTTTTATTCATATTCTCCAACCATAGACTTGCAGAAATTATTCAGACTGGATTCCTACTAGTAAGGAAAAGGAAAAGCCACAGTAGAGTACAGTTGAACTGCCTTGGATCTAACTTATGCAATTAAGAAAAATCTTCATCAGGGTCCAGCCCAAGCTGGGAATAAACAAACATGGAGACTGCTTTAGAAAAAAGGTTGTAGTTTATTGAAGAGGAGAGCTAGACAGAAAGATGGCTTTGGAAAAAAAAAACCTGACCACACGTAGTAGGGAGTGGGTTTTTATACCTCCTTGGGCTTTTGTTTGAAGTTGTTCCTGTGGCATGAACTTTGACCTGAGTCTGATTGTGCCTTTCTGGTATTTTGATAGTGGTGCAATGGTGGGATTCAGCCAGTTCGCATCACTTCAGCAGAACCAGTAACTAATGACCTTGTTGTTGTTAACTGCGAAGTCGTGTCCGACCCATCGCGACCCTATGGACAACATTCCTCCAGGCCTTCCTGTCCTCTACCATCTTCTGGAGTCCATCCAAGCTCACGCCTACTGCTTCAGTGACTCCATCCAGCCACCTCATTCTCTGTCGTCCCCTTCTTCTATTGCCCTCGATCTTTCCCACCATTAGGCTCTTCTCCAGTGAGTCCTTCTTTCTCATTAGGTGGCCAAAGTATTTGAGTTTTAGCTTCAGGATCTGGCCTTCTAAAGAGCAGTCAGGATTGATCTCCTCTAGGACTGACCGGTTTGATCGCCTTGCAGTCCAAGGGACTCGCAGGAGTCTTCTCCAGCACCATAGTTCAAAGGCCTCAATTCTTTGGTGCTCAGCCTTTTTTATGGTCCAACTTTCACTGCCATACATTGCAACTGGGAAGACCATAGCCTTGACTATACGTACTTTTGTTGACAGGGTGATGTCTCTGCTTTTTAGTGTGCTGTCTAGATTTGCCATGGCTTTCCTCCCGAGGAGCAAGCGTCTTTTAATTTCTTGGCTACAGTCCCCATCTGCAGTGATCTTGGAGCCCAGGAAAATAAAATCTGTCACTACCTCCATTTCTTCCCCATCTATTTGCCAGGAATTGAGAGGGCCAGATGCCATGATCTTGGTTTTCTTAATGTTAAGTTTCAACCCAAGTTTTGCACTCTCCTTCTTCACCCACAGCAAGAGGCTCTTTAGTTCTTCTTCACTTTCTGCCATTAGAGTGGTATCATCTGCGTATCTAAGGTTGTTGATATTTCTTCCGGCAATCTTAATTCCTGCTTTTGATTCATCTAGCCCAGCCTTTCTCATGATGTGCTCTGCATATAAGTTAAATAGGCAGGGCGACAGTATACCGCCTTGCCGGACTCCTTTCCCAATTTTGAACCAATCAGTGGTTCCGTGTCCAGTTCTCACTGTTGCTTCTTGACCCGCATATAGGTTACTCAAGAGACAAATAAGATGGTCTGGTACTCCCATCTCTTTAAGAACTTGCCACAGTTTGTTATGATCCACACAATCAAAGGCTTTAGCATAGTCAATGAAGCAGAAGTAGATGTTTTTCTGGAACTCCCTAGCTTTCTCCATGATCCAGCGTATGTTGGCAATTTGATCTCTAGTTCCTCTGCCTCTTCGAAATCCTGCCTGTACTTCTGGATGACTTCCCACACAACCCTGTTTGTAAAGGAGGCAAAGAAACCCGCAACAAAGCGAATTTGTTATTCATATCAATTTAACTTTCGTTTTTTTGCTTTTGTTTTTCTCTCTGACTGAGTTTGAGCTGTCATCTAATGAGAACTAGGTGAAAAGAAACAAGGGGACAGTTAAAGAGACATCCAACGGATAAAAAACAGATTTATCCAGGTGATTATTCTTTATTCTTTATTCTTTTTTTTTAAAAAAAGCAAAACAACAACAACAACACATTTAACATTTTACAGAGATCCGGCAGAACAGACCTGCCAAAAAGAGAGAGATAGAGAGAGACACGAGTTTTCTCTCTGAACTTTTGTTTCCTGTGACTCCGACGACTCTGGAGGAAGAAAGCACAGCTTGTTATGAACAAGATGATAAAATAAACAATTCAAAAGGTTCCAGGGCCATCACAATGTTTGTCTTCTCTATTAATTTTCCGGTGAACATGCAAAACCGGCCGCCAGGCACAAACAAATAGAAGCCTTCCATGACATTTATTATGAGCCATGCCAAGGAGGTCAGCATAAGATTCTGCCCACAAAAGCAAAGAAACCTGTCTTTTCTTCTAACGATTAAGAGGACGTTGCTGAGAAAATGCACAGTGGTATTTTTTAAAGAAATAATACATTAAGGGTTTTTTTAGAGTACCTATAAATACTCCTTCCTACTAAACCTTGCCTTGCATCATCATCATCATCATCATCATCATCATCATCATCATCATCATCATCATCATCATATCATAATAATAATAATAATAATAATAATAATAATAATAATAATAATAAT
>JAKJMR010018379.1:1029006-1039503 GCA_024449315.1 Daboia siamensis | reverse complement strand
TCTCTCTCTCTCTCTCTCTCTCTCTCTCTCTCTCTCTCTCTCTCTCTGTCTCTCTCTCTCTCTATATATATATAATAACTCAAGGTGGCGAATATACGTCGTAATTATTTTCCCTCCTGTTTTCCAATGTTTTTTATGTAAACAAACCAAAGCAAATAATAATAACAACAACAACAATAACAATAACCCTAACCCTAACCATCTACTATACATGGAAGACTTAAAACTATATGCGAAAAGCCACACTGAACTTGAATCAATACTCAACGCAGTTCAACTGTTTAGCAGCAACATCAGAATGGACTTTGGACTTGGAAAATGTGCTATATAATCCATGCAGTGAGGAAAAATGGGAAAAATAGAAGGAATAGAATTGGGAAACGGACGTATTATGAAAGCACTAGCAAAGGATGACAGTTACAAATACCTAGGCATATTGGAAGCAGGTAATATCTTGAATGGGAAAGTCAAAGAGTCAACACAAAAGGAATACATCAGGAGAGTCCGCAAAATACTAAAATCAAAGCTGAATCCTGGAAATATAATTAAATCCATTAATACATGGGCAGTCCCAGTGATACGCTACCCAGCAGGAATTATCAACTGGACTTTGGCTGAATTGGAACACCTAGACTGGAAAACGCGTAACCTTTTGAATATGCACCACGCTCTACATCCACGAAGTGACATCGACAGATTGTACCTGCCAAGAAGAATAGGGGGCAGAGGGCTACTGTAAATCACCAAACTGTAGAAGAAGAAAAACAAAGTTTGAATGACTATGTGAATCAAAGTACAGAAAAATTGCTGCAGGCTGTGAAAATAGAGACCATTATCAAAATAACAGAAACAAAGGCAGAATATAAGGAAAAACGGCTGGATGACAGATTAAATAGATGGAAAACCAAAGCTTTGCATGGACAACATTTGAAAAACATTGAAGGAAAATGTAATAACAACTTGACATGGGCATGGCTTAAGATGGGAAACATCAAGAAAAAAACAGAAGGCTTAATACTGGCTGCTCAAGAACAAGCACTACAAACTAATGCCATGAAAGTAAAGATACAAAAATCTACTGACAATCCAAATTGCTGACTTTGCAATTACAAAGATGAAACTGTTTTACATTTAATATGTGAGTGTAGCAAAATCACGCAAACTGATTACAAAGGTAGACATGACCGAGTTGCTAAACTAATCCACTGGACATTGTGTAAAAAATAGGACTTGCCTGTGTCCCAAAAGTTGTGGGAACATAGGGTGGAAAAAGTTGTCGAGAATGAGAGGGTGAGGATCTTGTGGGACTTCCGAATACAGACAGATCACCATTTGGAATACAACATGCCAGATATCGCAATCATAGAGAACCAAAGTGTACAGTTGATTGATATCGCTGTACCAGGAGATGCCAGAGTTGAAGAAAAAGAACTGGAAAAAATTACAAAATACCGTGACCTGGCCATCGAAACTGTGCGATTATGGATGAAACGTGTAATAGTGATACCCATTGTCATCGGGGCACTGGGAACTATGTCCAAAAACTTTGCAAAATACATCAAGAAATTGCAGCTTCCTGCAATAACTCCAGCATAGCTACAAAAAAACTGCGCTACTCGGAACATCTTACATTTTAAGGAGATACCTGGTTGATACCTAGGATGCTGGCAGCAACCCATGTCAACTATTAGTGCCAATCAGTCTGAGTGTTCAGTTGACTGAGTTTCATGTTTTATGAATAAAAGTTTTATAATAATAATAATTTGTCTAGTTAATGAATTTAGGCACCCCATAAAATGACTGTACATTTTATTCCCTGCTCAATAAGCATATATACAGGTAAAACTTGAAAAATTAGAATATCGTGCAAAAGTTCATTTTTTTCAGTAATGCAACTTAAAAGGGGAAACTAATATATGAGATAGACTCATTACATGCAAAGCAAAATAGTTCAATAGTTCAATTATGGCGTATAGCTCATGAAAACCCCAAATCCACAATCTCAGAAAATTAGAATATTGTGAAAAGGTGCAGTATTCTAGGCTCAAAGTGTCCCACTCTAATCAGCTAATTAAGCCATAACACCTGCAAAGGGTTCCTGAGCCTTTAAATGGTCTCTCAGTCTGGTTCAGTAGGAATCACAATCATGGGAAAGACTGCTGACCTGACAGTTGTGCAGAAAACCATCATTGACACCCTCCATAAGGAGGGAAAGCCTCAAAAGGTAATTGCAAAAGAAGGTGGATGTTCCCAAAGCACATTAATAGCAAGTTATGTGGAAGGGAAAAGTGTGGAAGAAAAAGGTGCACAAGCAGCAGGGATGACTGCAGCCTGGAGAGGATTGTCAGGAAAAGGCCATTCAAAAGTGTTTTGGACTTTCACAAGGAGTGGACTGAGGCTGGAGTCAGTGCATCAAGAGCCACCACACACAGACGGATCCTGGACATGGGCTTCAAATGGCGTATTCCTCTTGTCAAGCTGCTCCTGAACAACAAACAATGTCAGAAGCATCTTACCTGGGCTAAAGAAAAACAGACCTGGTCTCTTGCTCAGTGGTCTCATTTGGAAACCAAGGACCCAGAGCCTGGAGGAAGAATGGAGAGGCACACGCTGCAAGATGCTTGAAGTCCAGTGTGAAGTTTCTATCTGCTGATGTTGGTCCACTGTGCTTCATTAAGTCCAGGGTCAATGCAGCCGTCTACCAGGAGATTTTGGAGCACTTCATGCTTCCTTCTGCAGACGAGCTTTATGGGGATGCTGACTTCATTTTCCAGCAGGACTTGGCACCTGTCCACACTGCCAAAAGCACCAAAACCTGGTTCAATGACTGTGGGATTACTGTGCTTGATTGGCCAGCAAACTCGCCTGACCTGAACCCCATAGAGAATCTATGGGGCATTGCCAAGAGAAAGATGAGAGACATGAGACCGAACAATGCAGAAGAGCTGAAGGCCGCTATTGAAGCATCCTGGTCTTCCATAACACCTCAGCAGTGCCACAGGCTGATAGCTTCCATGCCACGCCGCATTGAGGCAGTAATTGCTGCAAAAGGGGCCCAAACCAAGTATTGAGTACATATGCATGCTTATACTTGTCAGAGGTCCAATATTGTTGTATGTACACTCCTTGTTTTATTGATTGCATGTAATATTCTAATTTTCTGAGATTGTGGATTTGGGGTTTTCATGAGCTGTACGCCATAATCATCACAATTATGACAAATCACGACTTGAACTATTTTGCTTTGCATGTAATGAGTCTATCTCATCTATTAGTTTCCCCTTTTAAGTTGCATTACTGAAATAAATGAACTTTTGTACGATATTCTAATTTTCCGAGTTTCACCTGTATAGTTTTTCAATCTCTCCTTGAAGAGCCAGGCATGGAATTAGGATTGCCGTAGCTGGGATGCAAAAATCCAATGAATCAGAAGGTGGATGCCAACGGTTAGAGTCTTGTCTCTTTTTTATCAATGAGGAATGATCTCACCGAAGCTAGTTTTGAATCAGTTTACCCTGGGAAATAGCGTCATCCGGAGCTCTATATTTATGTACTATCTACTTTGCCACGAAGCTGCAGTTGGTATTTAAACTACCAGAATTTTACATAATTTAAGTCAATTTTACATAAATTAAGTCATAATTTAAGTCACTGAAGTCCAATCCTCTCTACATCTACTAAAAGGGCAAAGATGTTTCATACTATCAGTACATTTGTAGCTCAGGGTTGAAATCAGGGGTCCTTGGTGCTCCCTGACCTTGGTTGCTTTCTTGCAGACATTTCATGAGCCACACTAGGTAACATCACTGCCAGTGCTGATGTTGTTACCTATTTAGGTAATGAAAGATCTACCAGAAAACAACCCAGCTCAGAGAGCACCAAGGAACCCTTCCCTTTCCATAGTACTAGTTCCCAGCTCAGCTAGCAACTAGTCATGTTTCCATGGACACATGAATGACAGTATCCAAAGATATCTGAAAGAGAGCTGAGAACTTGCTACGCCATACGATCAGCAACTTTTCAAGAAGCTCAGATTCCAATACAATCTATGGTTGCCTGGCTCTTAAGTCACTTTGTTTCCTTACAGTGGAAATGCTAATTTCTTCTTAGCACCTTCAGTACAAATAAATCAAAGTATTGTTTATACAGGAGAAGCTTGTGAGCATGTTTTTATAGTTCACACTCTTTACTACTAAGAACTAGAAATACAGTCCTACACAGCTCTTCGAACACATACCCCCAAAGACTTCAGCTGGAGTTACTTTCAGAGAAGCAAATGCAAGGATTCCACCTTGAATGTCACAGATTTTGAAGAAGTTTATATTAAAGAAATAGTTTATTGAATGTTGTTACGCCTCTGGAGTTTTCCATGTTGTCATTTCCCCTTCCTTCTCGTTTATTTGATTCTGCTATCCCCACCCCTGAGAACACACTGGGCCTGGATTTACATAAATGAAATAAAATGCCATAAAGATATGCAAGCAGTTGGGACCAGAATGTTCCCTGCATTTTTCAAACAGCGCTGCACTTTCAAGCTTCCTATTGGTGAGCCTCAGTGGCAGAAAAACAACAAAGAAAGATTCTTTATTAATCTACCCTCACTGTTATAATCAAAGTGTTACAGGTATTTCATGAAAAAAAGAAAAAAGAAAAAAGGAAGAAACAGTTGGTATAAAGGACTACCTCCAGCATATTGTTAACATTTCCAAAGGT
Source organism: Daboia siamensis (assembly GCA_024449315.1). Classification (NCBI taxonomy): domain Eukaryota; kingdom Metazoa; phylum Chordata; class Lepidosauria; order Squamata; family Viperidae; genus Daboia; species Daboia siamensis. The sequence continues at coordinate 1,034,790 of JAKJMR010018379.1, read as the reverse complement.
TAATCTGTAGGTTAAATGCTGATTATTTTCCTTTCTGCTGACAGCAGCAATTTGCTTTTAATTGGGTTTTCTCATTTTCTTCCCCACACAGTAATACAAAATCCTATCTTGCTGACCCAAAACAGAATGACTTGCTAAGGATTATATCCAGAAATACACACACACATACACACACACACACACACACACAGAGAGAGAGAGAGAGAGAGAGAGAGAGAGAGAGACAGACAGACAGACAGACAGACAGACAGACAGACAGACAGACTGGCTGACAGAGAGAAAGACAGAGTGTGCCACTAGATAGGCATATTTCATGAAATAGCATCAGTGATAGAACGTAGAATAATAGAGTTGGAAGGGACCTCAGAGGTCTGGTCCAACTCTCTGCTCGAGCAGGAGAGCCTGTACCATTTCAAACAAATGGTTGTCCAGTCTGTGCTGCCACCACGTGGTTGTTTTGGAGAAATTACAATGTGGGCAGTCAGACTCCCCTACCCTATGATGTATTTCCTCTTCCCTCCTCTTTCTGGGATGGACTTCCTCCTCCTTATCCCTAGAGACTTCTCCTTCTCCATTAACCAGCAAGCATGTGATAACAGCAGACATGTACAGACGCTGGGAGTATTACCATTTTCTGACATTGGAAATACTAACAAACATCATCTGAGTGTACCTCACCATGCTGAAAGCTATTCTACATGCAATAAAGGTATTTCTAAATGATAAAGGTGTTCCCATGAGTTCAACTATCTGGAGAGAGAGCTGTTAATGGTAATGGCATCTGCTTATATAGACCATAGAAGTCTTAACAAGAGATTAATTACAGTACAACGGCTTTGATCCAGAATACAGTCTCTTTTTCAACGCCTCCAGTGATGGAGCACCCACAACTTCTGAAGGCAAGCCGTTCCATTGCTCTCACCATTAGGGAATTTCTCCTTAGTTCTAGGTTGCTTCTTACCTTGGCTAGTTTCCATCCTTTTGGTGCTTTGGGAAATAGTTTAACCCTCTCTTCTTTGTGGCAGCCCCTCATATGCTCAAAAACTTCAATATGTTCCAATATTTGAGCACATTGAATGCTTCAAATATTGGAACTATTTGTGTATCCATGTCATATCGATGCTATGCACTGAAACGTGTGTGATCCTTCAGCTTCCTAGTTTTTATGAGTCCTTCAGAAACAGAAGAAATGGATCTGAGCTTCATATAACTGCTGATGTGTCTTTTGGATTGATCTTTAAATGAAGCATAAGTCTTTATGGCTGGGATGAAAGCCTACTCACAGCCCTTTAAACCCTGTCAAATTAGTCCCAGAGAGATTTAGCTCTCATTGAGTTTGTTGTCTTCCCTTGCAGTCATTGAGATCTAAGCTGTTTAATTCTGAGGCAGAATCAAGTAACACACACTTTCCTCACTGACACTTTCAATGTTTACAAGGGTTAGCTTTGGAATTGTTTCCCATCACTGCTTAAATATTTATTATTAGGGAACAAAAAATGCATTACCTGCAAAAATGGTCAGAGATCTGCCCACAGCAAATTACTTTAAATAGATCTGTCATTTTGTTCCATTCTTCCATTTTTTCTAAAGCTACGAATGGGGGCACATCTCAAAAACAATAGCAGGAACAATTCCCATGTATTTATTATTAAATGTATTGCTAACAGTATATTAGGGTTAGCCCCAGCTATGGAGTGATTGCATAGAATTTGGGCCCACAGCAAAGCACCCATTCCAGCAATTTTGCATTCTTGACATCAGATATTTTAACTGCCAACTGCTCATTTTATCAATGTTGTTTTTATTTTTATTTTCCTCCCCTTTTCCCTACAAAGGTCCTATGTATATCCCATTTGGGTATATACTTTCCTTGCTCACACAAAACTGAGCGCCATTCAGTTTTAAGGGAAGTCCATTTTTTCTGTCCAAGTGTTCCAGTTATTTCATATTATAATCACTCATACATAAATTCAGACAAATATCTCATCAATCCACACTATTCCCCTGCATCCAGGCCATCTGCCACCAGCTGTCATATGGAACAGACTTGATTATTTGATACTTCTCATTTGGACTGATTTGAAGAGTTTATTTATTTATTTAAGCAGAGGTGAATTGAGTTTGTACTTTGATGAGAAAATGTCGGGAAATCCCAGGATGCTATGCTAAGACAGAGAAGTTGGGGGGGGGGGAAACACCATCTCAGAGGAAGGACAGTCCAGTCCATGTGGCAGCCTTGAAGAAAACCCCATTCCCAGATCCACCAAGTCACCAGGACGCAAAAAGATGGAAAAGGATGGAAAAGGATTGAGTAATTGAAAGCGAAATATGATTTTTGCATTGTAATTACATCACTGATTCTTAAGCCCATATAGCAGGTCAAAACACGTAGCTCAAAAGCTTCTATCACGTCATAGTAACTGTTGTGTAGTGAGTTCTTCGCACAGGAAAGGAGACGAGGCAAGTGAGTTCAACAAAGCTCATGGTTTATTGCTTGCAGGATCTGAACTGAGAATTGGGCTGCAGCTTGCAGCAATTTAGAGCCTGGCCCCTAGGCGGCAGCCAATAGGTTTAAAGCAACCCATTGCTGCCTAGGGACGGCCAATAGCAGCACTGGAGACCTGGAGTCTGGGTTGCTGGAGAGCCGTTAGCTGCTCCAACTTACCACGTGGTGTTACAACTGAGCCCAATACATAACAGTAACATCCTACCTTAAACAGATAAAGAGTTTCATTTTAGCACTACTGTCTGGTTAATCAGTTTGATTTAGGGGTTAAATCATTAGTCTAGAAAACCAGGAGACCATGAGTTCTGCTCCTGCCTTAGACACAAAGCCAGCTGGCTGAGGAATTCTGGGAGTTGAAGTCCACAAGTCATAAAAGGGCCAAGTTTGAAGGCCCCTGCTTTAGATAGTTCTTTTTTTATATACCTAGGAAGCAGACAAGAGCAAACTACATCTGAAAATTTTGCAAAGAAAACTACAGGAATTTATCCAGGCAAACTCCAGGAGTCAAAAAACTCAACAGTACATGCATATGTACACATGTACATACATACATACACACACATGCACACACATACACTAGACCAGACATGTCAAACACAAGGCCCGGGGGGTCGGATCCGGCCCGCGAAGTGGTTTCATGCAGCCCGCGAAGACATCCTGGAAACAGTGAGGGAATGGCCCCCACTGCCTTGGCCCTGGCCCAGAGACCCTCCTTCTGCCAGAGACCCTCAGATCTTTCCCACTCCTGCCCAGGCCCCCATAGGCACCCTTGATGTGAACAATGTAGAACTAGCCACGCCCACCCAATAGGCCATATGCACTCTAGCCATGCCCACCCAGTAGGCCATACCCACCCAGGCCACACCCACCCGCCCCCCTGAGGGCAACCGCAATGCTGATGGAATTGAGTTTGACACCCCTGCCCTAGACAGATGGATGGACAGATGGACGAAGAGACAGACAGACAGGCAAGCTTGGATACTTTGCAACTTAATTGTTTTTTAAGCCTTGTTTTCTTTTTCTAAGTTTAGTTTCTTATTGTATGTTACTGTTGTTTCTTTAGTTTGTTTCTTTAAAAAAAAAAAGTGGGTATCTTTTTGTAAAGCTTGTTATGAAATAAAATAATAAGAAGAAAAAATGTAACTTATTCCTCTTGTTTCTAATATTTTCTAAACTGAAAGTTTCTGTGCACTTATGCTGAAATTAGATAAAGTAAGAATAATATCCCATGCAAAGGCAAATACCATAAAGTATACAGTATGAAAAACAAGCATGTATGTTTGCTTCTACCGCAGCTGTATTTACATTCATCTTCAGAGGGGAATGAGTATTTATTTTACTCACTGATATTAATACATAAACATATTTGTTTACTGGGACCATGTAGTATATATGGATTTGTTATATAAATAAAAATTGTTTTCCGTGGAGTGCAATTGGACATATGTTGTACATCATGTTGAAACTGTACACCAAATCATATTTACTAATTTAAGCAGTCATTTCCTTTCCATATACAGCTCTTGAAAAGGGATTCCTGGAGCTTTAATTTCATTACTGCACCCTTTTGCTTCTCCTTTCTCCACAAAAAAACATTCCTATTCCTTTTCTCTCCCTCTTTCCTAAAATATTTTTCTCTAATGAAGGCCAAATAATTCTGGTTTCTTTTTTTTTTTATCTGAACTGATTATATATCCAATGGGACTAGTGTTGAAGAAGTGATATAAAACATCTGCCTTACCATTAGAACATTTTGAAGGCACATATAATAGCATGGAACCAGAAAATATCTCTCTAAATATTTATGCTTAAAAGTATGTCTTTGTTTTCTGGCTTCTGTCCCCTTAATGGCCGTCAGCCTGTCACACGTCTGGATATTCACAAAGTAGGCAGGTGGAATACAAAATTATAATCTACACTGGTCAAGTTCTGCTCAAGTTCTATGAGTGGAAAGACACAGTTGTCTTTTTATCTCATTTTATTATCCCCAGAAGCAAGACTCTTTTTGCCATTGATTAATTCTCTGCTGCAATTAGTAGGGTGCTTCTGGTTGATCACCTTTCAGCCTGCTACTTCAGATGCCTTGTTGAATTACTTTAGGACTGGAGAAGAGTCAGAAGTTCAGCATTAGCAATCATTCTACTTCAAAACTCGGGCTAGCATGAACTAGCATGCAGCTGTCTGGGCACCCACTAGATGGAAGCAAAGGGATGGTTAGATTTTTGGCTGGCCTCAAGTGGCCATTCTGATCATTGCAGATTAAAAAGGGCAGCCCCATCCAAGATAATTGTGGAAAAGGAGAAAGGGAAGGGAAACAGGATTTTTATTTCCTGATAAAATTTTATTTCCTGATGTTTAGATGAGTATTGTTTTCAGCTAAGAACTTTGCCATCATTATCTGCCAAAGGCCTCCTTAATATCTCACACCATCTTTCTCTCTCTCTGTCACACGTATACAATCAACAGAGCTTAGAGGACAAAAACATGATCCCAAGTCCCAGCTTGGTTTACATGTCTCAGTTTAGACAATAGACGTAGATAACAATAATAATAATAATGCTGGTTTACATGTATGCATTTACTGTAGACAACAGACGTATTGAACAATAATAAACACATAGCTACAAGGCCAATTAGTAATACAGTGTAACCAAGTTTGCAATGTAGAACAAAAAGTGTGGGGGGAAAAAGAAAGAAAGAAACAGAAGAGGATTGTTAGACTCTGTAGAATTACACTCTTAATTAATGTAATTAATTAACTAATTGTCCATGCTGCTCATTTTGACATGACTGTGGATTCCTTAACATATAAAACTTATAAAGAAGGGTTGTGGGAATTGGGTATGTCTAGTTTAATGGAGAGAAGGACTCGGAGTGATATGAAAGCATTGTTCTAGTATCTCAGGGATTGCCCCAAAGAAGAGGGAGTCAAGCTATTCTCCAAAGCACCTGAAAGCAGGACAAGAAGCAATGGATGGAAACTAGTCAAGGAGAGAAGCAACCTAGAACTAAGGAGAAACTTCCTGACAGTCAGAACAATTAACCAGTGGAACAACCTGCCTCCAGAGGTGGTGAATGCTCCAACACTGGAGGTTTTTAAGAAGAGACAGGACAGCCATTTGCTGAAATAGTATAAGGTTTCCTGCCTGAGCAGGGGGTTGGACTAGATGACCTCCAAAGTCCCTTCCAACTTTATTATTATTATTATTATTATTATTATTATTATTATTATTATTATTATTATTATTATTATTATTATTATTATTATTATTATTATT
>JAKJMR010018379.1:1002878-1015934 GCA_024449315.1 Daboia siamensis | reverse complement strand
TTCCTTCCTTCCTTCCTTCCTTCCTTCCTTCCTTCCTTCCTTCCTTCTTTTCTCTCTCTCTCTCTCTTTCTCCCTCTTTCTTTCTTTCTTTCTTTCTTTCTTTCTTTCTTTCTCTGCCTGTCGGTCTGTCTGTCTGTCATTGAGACTAGTTGTTCCAGTTTGTCAATATTGGTAGTAGCATATGCCCACGTAAATAAATAAATAAAGCTACATCCTTGAGTGAAACCTTTTTAGACGTTTTAGCAAAGAAGCTCAAATTGTTCTGAAATGAATCCTTCACCACCCCCCTTCTTCTTACCTTTGGACTCAATCAAACTGCCCAGGGTATGGAGAAAAAAAAAAATAGATGGACACTACATTTCAACCACATCAAAATGGAACTCAATGAGTTCTTTAAAAATCCTATAACAAGACTGAGTTCTCCGGCAGTGCTGGAACTGAAGAGACAGGATCAGACAAAGAGGATGAATTGATTTCAGACAAGAAGGAATGTCAACAAGACTCCCAATTTGCAGTTGACAATTTGAGGCCAGATCAGAGGGTTTTCTTTGGTGTTTAAAAGTGAGTTATCTATAGCACACAGACTTGACTTTGATCCATCCTTTGCCACACAAAGGAAATCCAAAGATAAGCATATTCAATATTATGGGTTGGTAGCCTCTCAGGCACTGAAACCTTAGGGGGAAGCAGTGTAATTGTTATTGAATGTTCTATACATGTTTAGGATACTCTTTTGTTCTTTCTGGAGAAGAAGAGAGGTAGCTTTAAAGAACTTCTTTAAAGAATAACTTCTTTCAGAATAACACAGTCGTTATTCTGAATTACTCCGAAACTGAACAAAACTATATCGCCCAGTGATTGCTGAAAGAAAGCAATTTGGTTTTTAATCTGGGAGTTTCATGCCCGACAAAAAGTTTCTGGCTCTCCAAATCTCATTACACATATATTGAAAGTATTCTAAACATCTCTGTGTAGGCTAGGTGAATAATTTTTGAACTATCAAACTTCTCTTCTACCAAAACATTGAATTGGTCAGCTTCTACTTCAGACATAAGTCATGGATGCATCTGTCTCTCTATAAAGAAAATAGAACATAAAAACCGCAAAGCTGGAAGGGAACCTCAGAGGTGTTCCAGTCCAAGCCCCTGCTCTAGGCAGAAGACCTTATACCATCCCAGTCAAATGGTTGTCCAGTCTATTTTGGGAAATCTCCAGTGACGGAGTACCTACAACTCTGGGAGACAAACTGTTCCATCGATTAATTGTGCTCACTGTCAGACATTTTCTCCTTACTTCTAGGTTGTGTCTCTCCTTAACGATCTTCTGCCCATTACTTCTTATCCTGTCCTCTGGTGCTTTGTCAAGATTGGTACAGATTTGTTAGGTATATGTCTGTTAGGCCTAACTGGTTGGGTTGGCAATATATATGAACTACGATTGTATCATTGTTATAGAACTGTAATGTATCACTTTAACTATGTAATGCATTGAATCATAACTTCTAATGATTGGCCAGTGTTGTTTTTCTACGGCCATAAGAGGAAGCTAGAGACATAACTTCTCTCTCTCTGTTACGTTCACTCTCGCTTGCTGTTACTTGCTGTTTATCATGGTTTGTGGTTTTGCTACTGTTTTGCTAAACCTGTAGAACTGTGTTTGACTTACAGACTGGTAAGAAGACTCTGTATCGGAGAATCCTTGGACTGTTGTTATCTGCTATCTTTTTCATTACTCGTGTATGCCCTGGACTGTTTTTTCTTTGGACTGTGCTATTGTCTTATCCCACAAGTAAACTTTTTTTTTGTACACAACTCAGTATATCTGTGTGCTGGCTGTGTAAACCTAACTGCTCTCAGTATCCTCTTTTTGTACAAGCTCTCTTTCGCTCAATAGTTACTCTGCTCATCCTTGTCAAAGTTGTACCAAAAAGTCATGGCCCGTAAGCTAATTACAAAATATTTGTGGGCTTATATTTACTCATTTTTCCAAAAAAATAAATAAATAATAATGTTACTTTATTTAAGTATGCTGAAAGGTCATGGATTCAATGAATAAGTGAAAGTGTTTAGAAAAATGATGATTCATTGCATCTTTTAATGCAATTTATGTAATAAATTGTCTCTGTGGTTGGCTTTGGTGATACTTGGCATCTGTCTCTATCTCTAACTCCAGCAGCAGTGAAAATGAATTATCAAGTATAGGAAGGAAGCCCACAATTATAATCTAGTCCAAGGGTCGCCAACCCTCGGGCCTGGACAGGTACCAGGCCGCGGCATGCCAGCAACTGGCTGCCACAAATAGGCAAAGCCCCATCTGTGAGATGCAGGCAGCACACAAAACCACGCACACTCCGGTCAGCGGAAAAATCTCTCTCCACGGAACCGGTCCCTGGTGCTGAAAAGGTTGGGGACCTCTGTTCTACGTGGACAGGACATCTTTGAACGGAGAAAGGAAAGGGGAGAGACCTTGATCATGTCAATGAGAAATGGGCCATTTCTTTCTCAAGAGAAGACCTGAAGATTCAGTCTTCAGCCAGTTATGGCTGTGAACTTTAAAGAAAACTCCAGTGTGTTAAAAATGGAAGAGCCAATAAGAAGCTAAAATCTTGGTTCTCCTACCATGTTACCTTCTCTGATTTAGCCCTCTTTATTTCCTGTCCCTTCTGTCATTCTGTTAGACCAGGGGTCCACAACCCCCAGTTTGTAGACCAGTACCAGGCTGTGGCATGCCAGCAATTGGTCCACACAAACAAGCAAAGCCACATCCATGGGATGCCGGCAGAACACAAAATGCCCCCTTCGGTCCACAGAAAAACCTCTCTCCACGGAACTGGTCCCTGGTGCCCCAAGGGTTGGGGACCTTTGATCTAGTCTATGCATTAACTGTTCCAATTGTTTAATTATTTCTAATATTTTTGCAGCTTTCTAACAGTTCTAAACATTTGAATATCTTTATATAATTTTGTGTCACCTTCTTACAGTTTGCACTTTTTTGTGGTGTTCTACATTTCAGACCTTTGGCTACAATAATAATAATAATAAAACACATTATTATTACATCTATAACTATATTTATCTATACACTTACTCTACATGCAAAGCTTTGTGGAATTCTGTAGAACACTTTTGATCTTTCAAAGGAAAACGGTAATCATACACTGAAGACTGTGTTTTTGGTCAAGCCCTGGGCTTCAAGCCAGCATTTACAAACTCTTCCTGCTTATACAATTCATATTTACCTGCCACCTGCTTATTCTGACAAAAGCCACAGTAGAAGGATGACATTTTGTTCTATCAAGAGAGAGATTCATGCAGTTCTGTTTGGGTACCAGGAAACACAATAGCTTCCTCTATCCAAAAGCACACAGATAAAATACAGTATTTACACAGAATCAGAGAATGGCTGTGGCTACTCAAAGTCACAGTAGTTGCCGACATCTTTGAAAAAATCCCTCAGTTACTTCTTATTTTTTGTTCTCTGTGCCTGGATACAAAATGCAAATCTTATCTTGTATTGCTTTGTGGGGCAGATACATTGAAGTACACATACTTGATGATGAAAACTGTAAACTTGAATGCATTTGGGTCAATATAAAAGGGAGAAAAAAATGACATTGCCATAGGTGTATACTATAGGCCACCCAACCAAACAGAGGAAATAGATGAACTTTTTGCTAGTCAGTTAACCAAAGTATGTAGGAAGCACATCATAATAGTCAGGACTTTTTTTCTCATAGAACGCTCAGAACGGAGTTCCGGCACCTTTTTTGGATGGAACCTTGTAGGGTAGGCAAGGTGGGTAGTATGACATGTGTGAGTTCCGGCACCTTTTTCTTTTAAAAAAAAAGCACTGACAATAATAATGGGGGACTTTAACTACCTTGACATCAACTGGGAGACAAACTCTGCACCAGGTGGAAGATCAAACAGATTCCTGACAAACCTAGCAGACAACTTTGTCACCCAAAAAGTAGAGACGGGAACTAGGGGATTAGCCATTTTGGATCTAATTCTCACTAACAGAGATGAAATGATAGAAGGTGTCGAAGCCACAGGAATCTTGGGAGGAAGTGATCATGCAATATTGGAATTCAACATTATGGAAGCACAAGCAATAGAACACAGTCAAACTAGAGTTTTGGACTTTAAGAGAGCTAATTTCAATAAACTTAGAGAGAGCTTGGGAAGGACTCCATGGATGAGAATCCTAAAGGGGAAAACAAGTCAAGAAACTAGGGAAATTTTGAAAAGTGAGATAATAAAAGCCCAATCTAGCACAATACCAACAAAAAATAACAGCTGTCAAAAGAAACCAGCATGGCTGCATAAAGAACTCTCTGATAAATTGAAAGATAAAAAGGACAAGTATAGAAAGTGGAAAGAGGGGCACATAACTAAGTCAGAACATCAGCAAATAGCCTGAGCCTGCAAAGATGAAGTGAGGAAAGCTAAGGCTCAAAATGAACTAAGGCTTGCAACCAAAGTCAAAAATAACAACAACAAAAAAGCTTCTTTCAACATGTTAAAAAAAAGTAAAGGAAATGATTGGTCCATTAGTGGGGGAAAGTGGCAAGAAGGTGACAAGCAACAGGGAGAAAGCAGAACTATTTAACTCGTTTTTTGCATCTGTCTTTACACAAAGGGAAAAAAAACAGTCCAAACTACCAAAACCAGTGCCACAAAAAACAGAATAGAAACACAAGTTAAGATAGGCAAGAAAATGGTAAGTGAGCACCTGTCCAGCCTAGAAAAAGTTCAAATCACCAGGACCAGATGGATTACACCCCAAAATTCTCAAGGAACTGGCAGACGTGATCTCAGAACCACTGAACTATAACCACTGCCACAAAGAAGAGGGAGTCAAACTATTCTTCAAAGCACTTGAAGGCAGAAGAAGAAGCAACGGATGGAAACTAGTCAAGGAGAGAAACAACCTAGAACTAAGGAGAAACTTCCTGACAGTTAGAACAATTAACCAGTGGAACAACCTGCCTCCAGAAGCTATGAATGCTCCAACACTGGAAGTTTTTAAGAAGAGACTGGACAACTCTTTGTCTGAAATGGTATAGGGTTTCCTATCTGAGCGGGGGGTTGGACTAGATGACCTCCAAGGTCCCTTCCAACTTTGTCATTGTTATTGTTGTTATTCTTACCAGTGCTGGTTGGATAAGCTCCTTTAAGCAATCTAGCCAGTAATATTGAAATCTTCCTTATTGTATATTTTGCAAGTCTGGAAAGAATGAAGGCACTGCTCTTACATTGTCCATTCCCTTATTTAAGAATCCCTTTCAGTGTTGACACAAACACCAGCAAAGGACATTATAGAAAATAATAGCCATAGGCTAATTACAGATTGCAGTGATGATTACAAATGAAAGATTGATTTAAATCCATTTACCCATCTGACCTAAGAAGCCAAAGCTGAGGCTGAATAAATGATGCAGCCTCTGGAGATCGCATCAACCTATTCTCCCGTCAGTAAAGCTGTGCGATTCCATTAGCCCAAAGAAGGCATCGCGTCATGATTTTTTTTTTCCCCTCTTTTTTTCTGGAGAGCAAGGCCAGGCAGTTCATTGCATTTGTGTTTTGAAAAGTCGGCAACTGCAGAGTCAGCTTGCTATTAACACCCCTGCATCTATAAAGGAGATTGCTGACCCATGAATGGGATGCTTTGTCAGTTTGGCACACACACACACACACACACACACACAAAATGGAGATGAAGTGAAGCAGGGAATTCAAAGGGGCTCTTGATCGCCTCCTTTAAAATGCCAAGAACTTAAGCTGTCCTTTGTTATCTTCTTCTCTATGCATGTGATGCTTTAGGAGGTCTGCCTCATTGTACTATAATTCAGGGATTGTTCGGTCCATCCACAGCGCCTCTCCCTCAAAGGGGCAAGCATGGGAGAGCTAATTTGGCCAATGAACAGCGACATAATTTAAGGTTTGTTCAAGGATGGAGGGGGCTCTCCCCAGCTTGTTTTCAGCCAGCAGATGCCAGGAATTCCCAGGCCTAATTTCACTTCTTCTGCTCCCACCATTTAGAAGGGGAGGAATTTCACAGAAAGCAAACGATGTCCTTTTCAGAAGAGGAGAATTGCCTGTTATGCTTCTACTGACAACTGAAAGTCACTGGGGGTTTGTGGACTTGGTGACGAAGTTGCCTTGAATGGGCATCTTTAAAAGAGGTGGGTTTCTCCTTAAGAAGGTACACACATAACAGTAACATAGATGCACACTATTTTTTGGTTTAGCATCCTTTCCCTTATTATTAGGAGAAAAGAAAGCTGTCTCTAGTTATTGCTGTTAATACCACTTCATCTGCTGATTTAATAACAATTAATAAAATATTTTTAATGACAATTAATAAAATGGTGTGGTGGCCTAGAGGTGAAGACTCTCACCTCCCACTTGGAAGGTTGAGAGTTCAATCCTAGGCAGCAACAGATGTCTCTCTATTGGGGCACAAGGAGAAAATGCCTGCTGCTAACTCCATGTAGGTGTCAGGAAGGGCAGCCAGCCAGCAAACGCTCAGCTCCAGTCTGTTGCCCCAAAGCCAACCCCAAAGCAAGGGATTACAGCAGAGGCAGTGGTTGGGAAATTATTCTGTAGATTTTGGGTTACTCTAAAAGGTTTTACAATGGCACATCAGGAACAAAATTACACATGAGATGAAAGATCAGATAACATGATTTCTGAAGGACAAGTTAGTTCATGATAGAGAATTAAATGGCAAATTCATTAGAACACTGCACTGGTAGCTTATTCAAGACTAGGATATTGTTGTATCATTGAAGAAACCTCTCAGTGTACTTGAAGTGTGCTTTTTAAATAGTATTGGACTTCTTTGGGGGTCATTCTGACCAATGACAGAAAAAAAAACCATGCTCAACTTTCTTCCCTTTATCCTGATCCCCACAGTCAGCATCTAATTGGTTCGGTTGCTTAATTTATAAGTTGAGAGGAGTTTCTTTAGCTAAAATGACACATAGCAGCTAAAATGTGGTGGCAGTGGAGAAGAGGCACCAGAAATGAAATTTAAAAAAATAAATTATTCAGGAAGCAGTAAACTCTGAAGCATCCAAAGTGATGCTTGAAAAGAAGGGTGGTTTGCTCTGAAACTGTCACTTTAGCTCTGAGCCAAGGTCGTTTCCAAATGTTGATTCAACAAGTGAACATGATTTGATATGAGCTGTTGGATCAATCTGATGAAAAGCAGACACGGGCGTGCACTAAAGTCCATTGGGTCAGCAAAGACACCAGATTTGGTGCCTAATCCATGTAGAGATTGGTAGAGATGATGAGTAAAACTGACTGGACGAAGTCCTCCCTTCTGAATCTCCCAACAAAAGCTTTGCACAGCCCTGCTCAGTGGCTCAGGTCTGATCTATAGAACAGGTCTAAAATGGCACATGAAAAGCAGTGGTCACAACGTCAGGTGTCCCTAAGAGGAAAGCAAACAAAAGGGAAGAGGATATTGCTAATGAAATTTCAACCTGTTCCTGACAACAAAATGAAGGCATTCAGAACTGATTTGCCAGCAGTTTGTCTTTTAGCCCTCTGGGGTGTAGCCAATCAATCACCATATTTTTCACAAAAATAGCTGCACGAAGGAAGCCATTGTTCCTTTATCAACGGGGGCAATTAATATAAATACATTTATTAGTAATAGATTTTATTTTCCTGGGCTCCAAGATCACTGCAGATGGGGACTGTAGCCAAGAAATTAAAAGATGCTTGCTCCTGGGGAGGAAAGCCATGGCAAATCTAGACAGCACACTAAAAAGCAGAGACGTCACCCTGCCAACAAAAGTCCACCTCCGTGAAGCGTTGCACCGGCACGCCACAGGGCTGTGTGCTTAGCCCCTACCTGTACTCTTTATACACATATGATTGTGTATCATCTGACCCATCCACTGCGATAATCAAGTTTGCAGATTATACAACTGTGATGGGTCTTATTACAGGTGGGGATGTGACAGCATACAGGGCGGAGGTACAAAAACTATGCATATGGTGTAGTAACAACAACTTGCACCTAAACATCGGCAAGACAAAAGAGATGGTGTTAGACTTCTGGAGAAAAAAGGAGGAACCTGCCCCACTTTATATCGGGGAGGACTATGTGGAGAGAGTTCCCTCCATCATCATCATCATCATCATCATCATCATCAGAAGAAGAAGAAGAAGAAGAAGAAGAAGAAGAAGTAGTTGTAAGGGACCTTGGAGGTCATCTAGTCGAACCCCTTGCTAAGGCAGGAATCCCTATACCATTTCAGACAAATGGCTGTCCAGTCTCTTCTTAAAAACTTCCAGTGTTGGAGCATTCACCACTTCTGGAGGCAGGTTGTTCCTATGGTTAATTGTTCTAACTCTCAGGAAGTTTCTCCTTAGTTCTAGGTTGCTTCTCTCCTTGACTGGTTTCCATCCGTTGCTTCTTCTCCTGCCTTCAGGTGCTCTGAAGAATAGTTTGACTCCCTCTTCTTTGTGGCAGCCCCTGAGATTTTGGAGGACTGCTATCATGCCCCCCTCGTCCTTCTATTCATCAAACTAGACATACCCAGTTCCAGCAGCCGTTCCTTGTATGTTTTAGCCTCCAGACCTCTAATCATCTTTGTTGCTCTTCTCTGTACTCTTTCCAGATTCTCAACATCTTTTTTACATTGTGGTGACCAATGCAGTATTCCAAGTGTAGCCTTACCAAGGCATTGTAGAGTGGTATTAGTACTTCACGTGATCTTGATTCTATCCCTCTGTTAATGCAGCCTAGCACTGTGTTGGCTTTTTTGGCAGCTGCAGCACACTGCTGGCTCATATTTAAGTGATTGTCCACTAGGACTCTGACATCTCTCTCACAGTTACTACTATTGAGCAAGGTACCACCTATACTATATCTGTGCATTATTTCCTGCCTAAATGCAGAACCTTACTATTTTTCACAATTGCATTTCATTTTGTTAGATAGTGCCCAGTGTTCAAGTCTGTCCAGATCCTCCTGTATCTTAAGCCTATCTTCTGGAGTACTGGCTATTCCTGCCAGCTTGGTGTCATCTGCAAATTTGATGAGTTCCCCATCTATCCCCTCATCCCAATCGTTGGTGAAGATTTTGAAGAGCACTGGGCCCAGAACAGAGCCCTGGGGCACCTCACTACACACTTCCTTCCATGTAGATGCGGTTCCATTGAGGACCATACGCTGAGTACGACCTGTCAGCCAGCTACGAATCCATCTGGTGGTGATGCTATCTAACCCACATTTTTCTATCTTATCAAGTAGTAGTTTGTGATCTACTTTATCAAATGCCTTACTGAAGTACAAGGAAATTATATCTACAGCATTCCTCTGGTCCACTAGTTTTGTCACTTGGTCAAAGAATGCAAAAATTTCTGGGAGTCTACCTCTGTGAAGATCTGACCTGGAAAGTTAACACAACCCAGGTGGCTAGAAAGGGCCAACAGAGGCTTCACTTTCTTAGGGTCTTGTGGAAGGACAGGGTAGAACAACGGCTAATGACCTTCTTTTACCGGTCTACTATAAAGAGCGTCCTCTCGTATGGTATTGTGGTTTGGTATGCTGGTCTGACAGCTGCGAACAGGAAAGTATTACAGAGGGTAGTGAGCACAGCACAACACATTGTGAGCTGTCCTCTGACACCACTGGATGACATCGTCAGGGCTCGTTGCCTTGGAAGAGTGAGGAAAATTCTCAGGGATGACTCACACCCTGGACGGTATCTCTTTACTCTCCTACCATCGGGGAGGAGATATAGGAGTATAGCCAGCCTTACCAACAGGCTGAAAAACAGCTTTTATCCATGGGCTGTTAGGCTTTTGAATGGGATATAATCTCTGTGAAATGCAGAATTGACTTGGGAGGCTGGTGTATGGTGTAGTTGGTTCACATGGTGTGGTAGGATGGAGGGTTTGTTGTCACTGTGTTTTGGGGGGAGGGAGCACGGGGGGAGGCTCAGCTAATCTCAATGTACACATGTTGTACTTTGACAATAAAGGTTTTATTATTATAAACAAGGCTATGGTCTTCCCAGTTGCAATGTATGGCTGTAAATGTTGAGCGCCAAAGAATTGAGGCCTTTGAACTATGGTGCTGGAAAAGACTCCTGTGAGACCCTTGGACTGCAAGCCTTTCAGTCCTAGAGGAGATCAACCCTGACTGATCTTTAGAAGGCCAGCTCCTGAAGCTGAAACTCAAATACTTTGGCCACCTAATGAGAAGGAAGGACTCACTGGAGAAGAGCCTAATGCTGGGAAAGGTTGAGGGCAAGAGAAGAAGGGGCCGACAGAGAATGAGGTGGCTGGGTGGAGTCACTGAAGCAGTAGGTGTGAGCCTAAATGGACTCCAGAAGATGGTAGAGGCCAGGAAGGCCTGGAGGAACATTGTCCATGGGGTCGCGATGGGTCAGACATGATTTCGCAACTAACAACAACAGCAACATTTATTCACTGAGAGAAGGTATATGTAAAGTAACTCTGGGTCTCTCAAAGTTTGCCTACAAAACTCTCAAAAGACTATCCTCCATGTTCCTTTGGGTTCCGTTCCAATGATAGAGGAAAAATATGCTTTGGCCATCATCCTTAATTTCTCCAGAACTAAATGGACGGAAAAGGCTCTGTATACATGACCATAAAGACTCATTGCTAGTGCTCTCAGGAGCAAAGCTGAAGAGGAAGGTCTTTTACTGATCTACTATAGAGAGTGTCCTCTCGTATGGTATTGTGGTTTGGTATGCTGGTCTGACAGCCGTGGATAGGAAAGTATTACAGAGAGGGGTGAGCACAGCACAAGACATTGTGGGCTGTCCCCTGACACCACTGGATGACATCTCCAGGGCTCGCAGCCTTGGAAGGGTGAGAAAAATTCTCACAGATGACTCACACCCTGGTCGGTACCTCTTTACTCTCCTACCATCGGATAGGAAATACAGGAGTATAGCCAGCTGTACCAACAGGCTGAAGAACAGCTTTTATCCATGGGCTGTTAGGCTTTCGAACAGAAAATAATTTTATAAACGTTATGCATGATTGAATTGCGAGGCCGGTGCATTGTGCAATTAGCTCACATGGTGTAATAAGATGGGAGGTTTTTTGTCACTGTGAGTTGTGGGGGGAGGCACAAAGGGAGGCTCAGCCAATCTCAATTTATACATGGTTGTACTTTGACAATAAAGGTTCATTCATTCATTGCAAAGAAGACCACCCATTAGGCCTCAGCTGATCTTTCCAGGAAGATTTCGGTTTAATTTATTTCTCCACTGTTTTTGTAAATGAATCCCATGGGAAAGCTGAAGATTTCTTTCAAACATATAGGATTGTGTTCCTTGCAGGAGCTGCTGCACTGAAGAAATTAAGTCATGAATGTTATTTGCCACTCAGGTAGCAAATAACAATAATAATAATAAAGTTGGAAGGTACCCTGGAGGTCATCTAGTCCTGGGATTTTCAACCAGTGGTATGGATACCACCTGTAGTACATTGGCACCTGGCAGGTAGTATGCAACCATCCTAGAAAAGTGGTAGCAGCGGAGGGGAACGAGCTGAAAGGATGACAGCACCACACAAGCCTGAGCGAGAGACGGCTGGAACTGCAGGGCTGTCAGGGCTCAGCAGAAGTGCCAGGATCAGCACCAGGCTCCAGCTGGAGCTTCACACTGATCCTGGCACTTCTGATCCCAGAAGAAGTACCAATCAGCTGGAACGTTGCAGCATCTCCAGGTTCTTGTGATTTATATTCAGATGCTTGGCAACTGATTCATATTTATGACGGTCACAGTGTCCCAGGGTCATGTGAAGTGACCAAAACCTGCTGCAACCACCCAGCAGAGGGAGGGGGATAAAAACCAAACACCCCTCACCCCACCCCACCCCCACTGCCAATCCTCAACAGAAATGCTCACAACAATGAAAACCTCGGCCAGGAGGAAGAGCGCAGCTGGGCAGGCAGGCATGTGTCTTGCTCGGCTGTGGCTTGGGGGGCACTTTTTTCAGTGCCATTGTAACTTTCAACAGTCACTAAGCGAAATATTGTAAGTCGAGGACTATCTCTACCTCATCACTTTTTTCCTTTTTTTTTTTTTTGGTCATCAAGTTTTCGACACCTTGCTAGGCGACTGGTGATACTCGGATGTTGCCATATCCTAAAAGTGGTACAATGGGTGAAAAGGTTGAAAAGCCCTGTTCTAGTCCAACCCCCTGCTGAGGCAGGAAACGCTATACCATTTCAGACAAATGGCTGTCCACTCTCTTCTTAAAAACTTACAGTGTTGAAGCATTCACCACTTCTGGAGGCAGGTTGTTCCACTGGTTAATTGTTCTGACTGTCAGGAAACTTCTTTTTAGTTCTAGGTTGCTTCTCTCTTTGGTTAGTTTCCATCCGTTGCTTCTTGTCCTTCCTTCAGGTGCTTTGGAGAACAGGTTGACCCCCCCCCCTTTTCTTTCTGGCAACCCCTGAGATATTGGAACACTGCTACCATGTCACCCCTCGTCCTTCTCTTCATTAGACTGGTCATACCCAATTTAGACTAGACACACCCAACAAGTTATGAGAGGCTTGAGAAAGTGGAAAGGATCAGGAGTCATCTGCAAACTGGCAAGCAATGGGATTTGCTAGTGATCCAAAAGACCTCCCAGCGCTTTTATTCGCTCTTTATTACAATAAGACAAATTGCAATCAATTGTAATCGATTAATACTGAAAGATGGAGTTTTACACCCCTTTGCAGGCCCTCTGAATTCCTTCAAATGCAATTTATATACAAATTGACATGGCTCATGTTCAGATGCTGTGAAAAGCAGCAGCAAAATACTGATTTGTTCCTCAAATAACCCAAGCACTTATGCAGCTCTCGGTGCATGTCTGTGGTCCGTAGAAAAATATAAATAAATGATGATATCATTTTTTTCCCCAGTTGGTATCTAAAGTGGAGGTCAGCTGCTGTAAAAGGAGCCAAACCATCACACAGTGGTTTTTCATTATACATACATACATACATACACACATACATACATACATACATACATACATACATACATACATATATACA
>JAKJMR010018379.1:985377-1001993 GCA_024449315.1 Daboia siamensis | reverse complement strand
CTCTCTCTCTCTCTCTCTCTCTCTCTCTCTATATATATATATATATATATATATATATATATATATATATATATATATATATATATATATATATATAACATATATATATACACACTCTCTCTCTCACACACACACACACACACATACACACATAATCTATTATAAAAATGTATCCATTGCTCAACAGCTAGAAAGACACTAAGTCCTGCTATAATGACTTAGCCTTGTGTGTGTGTGTTTCACCATATCATAGTGAGAATGGCTAGCAGGGCTCCTTTAATTAATAAATAAATAACTAGCAAGCATGGGATCAAAGCAGAAGGAAAAAGTAACTGGCCCGTAGTGGTTTGTTTTCAGCAGCAGACTACCCTGCTAAAATGTAATGACTTCATCAACAGAGGACTCCAGACAGAAAATAGGTGATTGTCCATGGATTATTTACCACCAGTATTTAAAAGACTCTTTTCCAAATCACGATCTGGGTAGATGTTTGGCAACCCAGAAAATCAGGATTAAGTAATCATAACTGCTACTCAATGGCATAATATGTCTCTAGAGGCGATAGCTTCTTCCCCATTTTGTGACGGCCAAGGATATTATGGTCTGAACTAGAGAAGACCAAGTTATTGGATCCAGCTCATGTCCAATTTGTACGCTGAGCTTATTGAAAAGCAACTTAACTTAGCTCCAGAGTCCCTTCTCCCTACACTTGTCAGGGCCAAGTCACCAACTTGTCAAAACAAATTATCCAGGTCTTTACTTTTAACACCACCTTTGGGTTTTTCCTCTGAAAACTCTAGTCAGGGATGTCTGCATTAACGAGATAATACAGTGAAAAAGCACAGAGCGATATCTCGGTTGTAGAGGAGCACCAGAAACAGTGAGAGCACAAAAAAGAGATTCCTGCTTCGATTAGCTCTCCCCATCCCAATTAAAATCTGTAGAAAGAGAAAGAGAGAAAGAGAGAGAGAGAACTATATCACTCTTGCTTCCCAAAGCAAAGATTGAATATTCCTTAGCCAGCATCAAATGTTTGTAAATAGTTTACTGAAAGGTATTTCATTCTGAAAGCATCTGGCTTGCTTGCTGTGTAAAAGGTGATCAATGCTGAGATGCTAAAGGAAATTATGAACAGCTGTGTATTTAGAATAGAATAGAATAGAATAGAATAGAATAGAATAGAATAGAATAGAGCTGGAAGGGACCTTGGAGGTCTTCTAGTCCAGCCTCCTGCTCAAGCAGGAAAACCTATATCATCTGAGACAAGTGACTGTCCAGTCTCTTCTTAAAAATCTCCGGTGATGTAGCGCCCACGATTTCTGGTGGCAAGCTGTTCCACTGGTTAATTGTCCTCACTGTCAGGAAGTTTCTCCTTAGTTCCAGGTTGCTTCTCTCTTTGGTCAGTTTCCAACCATTGTTTCTCCTCCTGCCCTCTGGTGCTTTGGAGAATAGTTTGCCCCCATCTTCTCTGTGGCAGCCCTCAAATACTGGAACACTGCTATCATGTCACCCCTGTTTCTTCTTTTTCTATTGTAGGTGTGTCTGTGTATTAATGTGTATGTATCTGACCCCAATATTTTTTAAAAAATGTATATTATGAGAACATTAAGATGATCCCCTACAAAGACTGCCTACAAACACTCCATAGGTAAAGGTAAACGTTCCCCCGCACATACGTGCTAGTCGTTTCCGACTCTAGGGGCCGGTGCTCATCTCCGTTTCAAAGCTGAAGAGCCAGCGCTTGTCCGAGGACATCTCCGTGGTCATGTGGCCGGCATGACTAGACGGCAAAGGCGCACGGAATGCTGTTACCTTCTCACCGGAGTGCTCCCTATTTTTCTACTTGCATTTTTACGTGCTTTCGGACTGCTAGGTTGGCAGAAGCTGGGACGAGTAACAGACGCTCACTCTGCTACGCGGCACTCGGGATTCGACCTGCCAAACTGCCGATCTTCTAATTGACAAGCTCAGCGTCCTAACCCAGTGAGCCACCACATCCCTTAAACACTCCATAGGTGATCTCATTACACGAAAAAAAATGAACATGACTGAAGGAAACTAAAGGAAAAAACAAATGATTTAGTGGGTGACTTCAATCTCAGTAATCGTTTATTTCTATAACTATTTATCCTATTGAATGACTTCCTGATGTTACTGGGATTCTTGGGAATTAAGCTAATTTTGAATCCGTGGGTTTGAGTTTGTGTGTGTGTGTGTGTGTGTGTGTGTGGTGTGTGTGTGTGTGTATTCCTATTGACCCATAAATCTAACAAATGAAGTTGCCAATTTTTTTTGACAGCAATGCTAACCACTACTAGATATTTTTATTACCAGACATGGCAGAACAAATGGGACAATATGTCCCACAAACTAATAAATTGCCCCATTAAAAAGTCCTCAATTTGACCTAACCTCAAAAGGCTAAAAGCAGCTGCAGGCAATCTTTTTGCAAGGGCTCCAGTGGAGACCTTGAAGAAGGTCTCAAAATAACCAATGGAGCCCAATTTGTCCACCAAATTTCTAGACTGGAGCTTGGCTGTCCAGCAACAATCAGAGGTTGATGATTCCCCAAGGAACTAATTAGGCCAGGCTATTAACTAGACTGCCCATTCTCTTCACTGCATTGATGCTGACCAAAGCAATCCTAAATTGCAGCCTTTTGAGTTTCTTTGTTCATCCTTGCACATTCTTGTCCTAGCAGTAAGGCCATTGTGAACATAGGTGAGCAATACATCAACTGAATCAATTAAATATCTAAAAGTGAGCAGATCCTCGACCCAAACTTAGCAAGGCTGCAAATGCTGAATTGCAATGCAGCATTGGGACATGTCATCTTTCTTGCCTTCAAGAGCCTTCAGATGTTCTTTGTGTTTCAAATGGACGAAGCTAGTTTGCCCTTCAGGTCTCCACTCTAGTTAGAGTTTGGAAATGATTACCTGCAAAGGTGAGACATCCAAACTTTACATGCCTATCTTAAAAGGACCTTTCTTATTAGCCATTTATTCTCATTTTCACACAATGAAAATGAGAAACAGCAAGAGAATAAGGACACCACGATATTTCATTTGGCTGCTTATTCTATGGATATTAGTACTTTGTGTCCGTGATACATATCAATATTGGCTGGAGATTACCATATGTAAGTGGTCAAGTTTTGTAAGCTTCTATAGCATCATTTGGGGTAGAGAAATTAGATAACCAAAATGTATGTGCCAACATTACTGGAAAAGTAATTTCAGGAGCCTGTATTTCCTTTCCTCTCCTTTCCTTTCCTTTCCTTTCCTTTCCTTTCCTTTCCTTTCCTTTCCTTTCCTTTCCTTTCCTTTCCTTTCCTTTCCTTCCCTGTTTCTTTTTTTTAGCATGCTATTTCCCCCCCCCCCAATAAATAATGTGGTTAAAGATAGAATACCACAACAGCTGCTGCTACAGCTTCTCGAGTAATAGTGTTTTCCACAAGGGGAGGATCTTCGAAAAATGGAACTGATTTCTTCTTCCTAATCTAAAAACATGGGTTGTCACAGGTGTACAGAAGCCACAACTCCTGGTGGCATTCTCCATCAATTTGTTTGGATGATTATTATACCTATGCCTTGAGAACAACTTGTATTTTTCCCCTCCTTGTTTTTTTCTAGACAGTTTTACAAAAATTCCTACAATACTCTGACAGGAGCACCTGTGAAGACTAAACACACGACTCACAGAAGTGGCATAAGGTAATTAAAAGATAATGTAGAGTTGTTGTTTTTTTTTAAAAAAAAAATGATATCCAAGGACCAAGTAGTCTACATTGTATATATATTTGCAAACAATGCCATTTTCATAGGGCAACAGCAAAGACTTCACAAATGTTTTTGGGTTAATGATCAAATGCACATTTTGTTGTCGATGAAAAATCTCAGATAAATTTGTCTCCATCTATTTTTTGTTTGTTTGTTTGTTTCTAATATCTTAAGGTGAGTCTTTTGGCTAAAATGATCCTCTGAAACCTCCTCAAGGGCATTAGTACTCATGAGCCTCCCTCAACTGAAGGCTACTCCCAGACCTCACCATTATTATTGCTGTCACTCCAGAAGTGACCTGGCTAGGACTTACAACTGGATTTGAGCCAGTGGAAAAACTCATGTATCAATCTAACTCACAATGCCACTATAGGGGGTGTGATGGCTCAGAGGCTCAATGAAGAAGGAGAAAGTTTGTATTTTGGTGGTTTGAGCCCTAGCATTTCATGATGGAGTGAGCTCCCATCACTCTCCCCAGCTTCAATCCATCTAGCAGTTTGAAAGCCTGGAAATAAATAAATAGGTACCACTTCAGTGGGAAAATAGTGGTGTTCTGTGCAGTAGCCGTGCTGGATATTTTCCAATATAATGCCCAAGCGCAAGGCAGTATTGGTGGGATGAAAAGCCCTGGATGTCATTACAGAATGCCATCAAATCTTTCTGAGTATGGAGCTAGATTTTTTTTTTTAAAGGAAAAATAAAAGACTTTGAGGATGAAGGGAGGAAGACTACTTGATTTACAACAGCCGTAAAACATGTCGAAGCATTAAACGTCTAACCATTTCCATTTTCAGCTAGAAAACTCATCTGCTGTTTCCTGCTAAATTTAACACAACTGGAGTCTGTTATTTTAAGGTAAAGGTGTGTATTTAGGTTGGGCCTTGAAAGTGGTTTTTCTTTTCTTTTTTTTTTTTGGATAAAGAAAAGTGTAATAATTTAATGTATTAGTTCCAAAACCATATTCCCAAGGAATTAGGCTGGCTTTAAAGCTTTCTGTCTTTCCCTGATTTTTGTAGCATGGTTTCCACAGATGGTGAGTCTTGTTATTCAAAGAAATCATCTCAATTCTGAGTTCTGAAGAAATATTGGCTACCACTTGCTACCAAGGCCAGACTGGAGTAATTATCTGCTGAAGATCGTGGAGAGAGTTGTTTCTCATGAGACTTTATGAAGAAATTGTGCATTGCAATGAGTTAAAAAAAAACAACAACCCAAGTCTCTAAACCAGGGGTCTTCAAACTCGGCCTTTTTATGACTTGTGGACTTCAACTCCCAGAATTCCTCAGCCAGGCATGCTGACTGAGGAATTCTGGGAATTGAAGTCCACGAGTCATAAAAGGGCCAAGTTTGAAGACCCCTGTCTTAAATCTAACAAACAAAATGGAGGCTGGCTGAGGAATTCTGGGAGTTGAAGTCCACAAGTCATAAAAGGGCCAAGTTTGAAGACCCCTGCCTTAAATCTAACAAACAAAATGGAGGCAGGCTGAGGAATTCTGGGAGTTGAAGTCCACAAGTCATAAAAGGGCCAAGTTTGAAGACCTCTGCTCTAAACACTTAAACCTTAATGATAATGACAATGTAAGCATAGTGAAATAATAGGAAAGGGACAGGAGGATGGTTGGAAAATCAGGATGTAATTGATGTAGTTTCTCTGGTGCTTACAGGGGACAAAAAAAGAGACATCGGGGAAAAATAAAATAAAAGAAGGATATATAAAGCAGAAAATATGCAAAACCATTTCTAACAGGTTTAGCTGTTTGTAAGCATGAGTTCCTTGTGAAATGTGGAATAAAGAAAATAGTGCTGATTTTCTGTGGAAATATGATTATGTATGGATAGCTATAGTACGTAGGAAGGTACAAAAAAAAAAAAAAACACCCTCAAATGGTTTATAGTAGCTGTGCTGAAATCTCTTGTTCTCTTTGCTTGCTTAAAGGATATTTACTCTATGAGCATCCTTTGAGCAAGTGAGTCTCCCAGTTTAATATCATTTCCCCATCCCTGTCTTATATAATTGAAATGTGCCCTGGAAATATCTCTTTTCTCACTTATTCCCATGAAATTGCCTTTTATCTCATCTCCAATCCTTGAATAAGGCAGAGTTAAGTAATCTTTTTTTTGCTGTACTGGGAATATAACAGTTTTCCTTTTTCACTCTGTCACCACGGAAGGAGAACTTCAAGTTGAGTGAAGTCTGTACCCTACATGGTCACTCATTCCCTTTGAGAAGATCCAATTCAGGCCAGAATAGATATTTGTAGATTTAAACAGGAGTTCCGTGCAGGCTCTATTACTTAGAAAGGCTGGTGGACGTCACCACCAAACTCAGGCACTAAGGACCAGAAACTTCACACTCCTTATTTTTTTTTTAAATGTTGTTTTATACCAGGGCTGTCAAACTGCTGACCTGTGGGCCAGATGCGTCATGGCGAAACCACACCCACCCCATTACCGGCAATGGAAAAAAAAAAGTTGTGATACATCGCAACACGTCACGTGAAATTACAAGTTTGACAACCCTGTTCCATACCATTGCTTTCAAGCACTGGTACTTTTACCATGGGGTTGAAGTCGCCTGCTAACACTGAAGTGATAGACTATATACATTAAACAATAATTATGACCCGGTGTCTAGGTCAAATCAATACAAATGTGCATAACTGCTGTAAAATAGCTTCCCCAACCAGCTACCATTTTAATGTCTGAAAGAACTAACCAATTAAATAGTGGGTAAGGTCAGGTTTTATTGATTGTAGCCACAATGAAATCTCTTGTGCTGCTGTTGTTGTTTTTTTCTTTCCCCACAAGACCTACTTGTAATTGGAGTATGATTTCCTTAAAACACTCTTTTTTACATTATTTTATTTCCAGAGGCTGTAGTTCTACAGCAATAGAGTATGAGTGGTCTTGCAACAGCGTAATGACTCATTGACAAAAAGATCGATTCAACCATAAAACCTTGGAGCCAAAATGGAGGGGGTGGGGGAAGAATAAAATCATGGAAGATTAAATGGCTGCTATATTTTAAAAAGGGGTTTCAAGCTCATAGAACGTATTTACTAACTCTGCTTATGGCAACATAGCAGAGAAAGAGAGGAGGGGAGGAGGGAATGCTAGCTTCCTGCATGACAAGGAGAGACAACAAGTTAATATTTATTTTTACAGATAGCTGGGTACTGCCTATTCGAAAGCACTCAAGTTGCTTCACAATTTAATGATTAAAAATACAAATACACAGACAGATGATAATTTGTGTATATTTGTGTACATGAACCATAGCTTATCATTCCTTTTTTTTTTTTTAGCAAGACCCAAGGGAGAGTTGTGATCCACCATTCTTAATTTGATTTGTTTAGATTCATTCCTAGTCATTGCGCATCAGGGAATGAGGATGCTCACCCCAATTGGAAAAGAGATCCCAGCAGTGTAGAGTTGTCGAAATGATTTTAAAATCCACACTGGCTCTAGCTGAATGGTTTTGTGTTCTTTTACAGTGCTTGAGAGGATGTAAAGTAGGGTTTCAATGGACAACTGCATGGTTTTCTCTTTTCACCTTAACTTAAAGCCTGCTAGTGTTCGTCTCCAATCTCCATTCCATCCTCATTCTTTCCTAGTTGTGAGCTTTGGGAAGGTAAGGCGTCGCTGTGGTGTCAGAAGCGAAAACATTTTGGGACAAGCAGTGAGTTTCATTCTTTAGCTGAAGCGAAGAAATCACAGAACAGCTCCACTTGGAGTCTGTGAGTTTAAGAACTGAAAACAATGTTAGTATGAAAATACCACCAGCTTATAGCATTAATGCCACCAGTGCTTTTTTTGTAAAAGAAAAAGGTGCCGGAACTCACACGTCATACAACCCGCCTTGCCTACCCTACAAGGTTCCATCCAAAAAAGGTGCCGGAACTCCGTTCTATGAGAAAAAAAGCCCTGAATGCCACTGCCTTTAGCAATTGTTATTTGTTGTAAATAGTTGAAGAGTGTTAATGAAGAATATAGGGGGGGGGGGGGACATTGTAAAGGATGACCAAGCTGAACCTAAGGAAGGGTTCAAACTCATCATAAGTCACAAGTCCCTGCCAACTGACAAGAGATCTAAATCCAGCCCATCACAAATTCCTCTCTTATCTCCCACTCATTTCCTTTGACTGTTAGTTGGTCAGATTCTTGTAGAGAGCTTAAGCTTGCAATAAATCTTTATACTCGTTTGAACTGCCTGAATCTCCTGATTTTTCTGGTGCTTGACACATATACCGGTATTTTGCACTTTTTCATGGATTTTTTTTTTTTATCACAAGCGTATGCACAATATTTAGCCACCTCCTGGAGTAGTTCATGCTGAACTAAAAGTATTTGAAGGAATGGGAATGGGATTGTGGCAGAAATAAGCAGTCAAATGATAAATCCTAGCCAGTGAAGCCTTTCTGGAGAAGGAAGAGATGAATGGGGAAGTCATGAATGAATGACTGAACCTTTATTGTCAAAGTACAACCATGTATACATTGAGATTGGCTGAGCCTGCCTTCGTGCCTCCCCCCACAACTCACAGTCACAACAAACCCTCCATCTTACTATACCATGTGAGCTAATTGCACAACACACCGGCCTTGCAAGTCAGTCATACATAAAATTATAAAATTATTTCTTGTTCAAGAGCCTAACAGCCCATGGATAAAAGCTGTTCTTCAGCCTGTTGGTGTGGCTGGCTATACTCCTATATCTCCTACCCAATGGTAGGAGAGTAAAGAGATACCAACCAGGTTGTGAGTCATCCCTGAGAATTTTCCTCTCTCTTCCAAGGCTGTGAGCCCTGGCGATGTCATCCAGTGGTGTCAGGGAACAGCTCACAATGTCTTGTGCTGTGCTCACTACCCTCTGTAATACTTTCCTATCCACGGCTGTCAGACCAGCATACCAAACCACAATACCATACGAGAGGACGCTCTCTATAGTAGACCAGTAAAAGAAGGTCATTAGCCATTGTTCTGCCCTGTTCTTCCTCAAGACCCTGAGGAAGTGGAGTCTCTGTTGGGCCTTTCTGGCCACCTGGGTTGTATTAACTTTCCAGGTAAGATCTTCACAGAGGTAGACTCCCAGAAATTTAAAGGAGGAAACTTTCTCCACACAGCCCCCCCCCCGCCCGATGTAAAGTGGGGCAGGTTCGTCTTTTTTTCCTCCCAAAGTCTAGCACCATCTCTTTCGTCATTTCTTTAAATGTGTAGAGGTGTTTTTTTTTCCTTTTCCATTTTTCCTTTTTCCTTCTTTTTTTCTGCACTTTCCATTTTTTCTTATTTTTTTTTTGTATTAGTTTTTAATCTGTTTAATCGTGATACTTAATAAAATCATTACTAAAAGAAAAAGAAAAAAAAAAGATCAGCCTTCTTCTACTAATGCTGATTTTTTTGGGTCCTTGCTAAACCCTTTCTTTCATTGCTCCAGTACTTCCTTATTTTCTATCACATTTCTGAAAACTAACAATATTAAGTTAATTTCCCATGGAGCCCCTCTTTCTGTAGGTAAATGATCCGACCTCCTTCAATTCTTCTTTTTCTTGTAATTTATCTATCTCTGTCTCCAGAAACGATGTAAGCTTGCAAAAAGGAAATATCACTTTTTTCTTTCTTTTTTTTTTTGGAAAAATGCCACTTGGCACAGTTTTAATAAGGTAGTAGGTAACTCAGTGCTGTGAACAGGAAGGAAAAGAAAAATCTGGCAAAAGCAGGAAAAAAATCTGCTTATTCAAATCCAATAGCACATCTGACTGTCACGTTGGAAGCTGAAGCTAAATATTTATCTTGGTTAATAACTTTAAGGCTGCTTGCCATTTTTTTCTCTCACTCTAGCACAGAATGGCATAAATGTACGGAGCTTGTGTTAAAACCTTTTGCTGCCCACCTGCATCTGCTTTTACTTCTGGAAGAGTTTATATCTTTAAAGAACGATTAAAAATATCTGACAGGACCTACCCCAGTCCACGTCTTAGGCAAATAAAAACCCTTGGAGTCAGTTCTAGTCCAAAAGGAATTTTTACTAGGACATGTTTGGTTGTGGAAATACAAGACAGGACTTGGTATTGTTTTACAGATTGAAACTCTATAAAGAGTTCCGGTTCAACCCCCCCCCTGCCCTCAACCCAATTTGGTCAGCCCCCCATCATTTTACTTGGTGTCATCCCTTTCATGGGAAAAAGGGAACTTCGAATCTTTATGGTTATTGCCTTCTTCCTTTACAGATTCAAATGGAGACACAGGCCAGATGCCTTCTTCCCTAACCCTCCCCTTTGTTCCCCCAGTTCAAAAGGTTTCCCTTGGTCTTTGAAATAACCTAAGGCAGGCTGAATCCACATCCGCTTCTCCTTCCTCGGGAGATGGCAGAATCCATATGGGGGGGGGGGAATAATGTTTTAAACATACATTTATGAATGTGATATAAATGGATTCTGACAATATCTCTCTTTCTACTTATCTGCCCATCTACCTTGGTTGCTAGCTAGTTGGGGGTGCATGGATTTTTTTTCCCCTCTCTTTCAAGGTAATGACTCACTTTTTTCCAAAATATAATTCCCTTATTATTAAGGAAGAAAGACTAGGCAGCATATTGGTATGTGTCGTTATAATTACATTACCATCGTTGCCACTAAAATGAACAGCATGGATGCTATATTTCATCCTCATCTCGATTTTTTTTAATTCCCCTTTATATCCCACCCTTCTCCGAAGACTCAGGGCGGCTTACAATCCAAAGCACAAATCAATGTGCTTAGCAATCAATGTGCTTAGCAATAGCCTTCATTCTATGTATATGCCTGCTTATTAGGGCTTTTGCCCCCAACCAAGAGGCATTATTACAAAGTCAGCTTATTGCCCCCAACAATCTGGGTCCTCATTTTACCTACCTCGGAAGGATGGAAGGCTGAGTCAACCTTGAGCCTGGTGGGACTCGAACCTGCACTAATTGCAGGCAGCTGGTGTTACTTAAGGAGGCATTAGCCCACTGCTCCACCAAGGCTCTGTAGTGTTCAGAAATTCACTTTTTTTTTTTCTAGAAGCAGC
Organism: Daboia siamensis; assembly: GCA_024449315.1. NCBI lineage: Eukaryota > Metazoa > Chordata > Lepidosauria > Squamata > Viperidae > Daboia > Daboia siamensis. Next base: position 991,168 of record JAKJMR010018379.1, on the reverse strand, counting down.
CACAGCCAAAGCAGCAGTGGCACAATCTTGGGAAGAAGCTGAAGGTCAAAACATAAGAGAAACGGTTGCAGAAACTGGGCATGTCTAGTCTAATGAAAAGGAAAACTAGGGGTGACATGATAGCAGTACTCTATTGTTTGAGGGGCTATCAAAAAGAAGAGGGGTGGGGTCTACCTGTTCTCCAAAGCACCTGAAGGCAGGACAAGCAGTAATGGATGGAAACTAAACAAAGAGAGAAGCAAACTAGAACTAAGGAGAAATTTCCTGATAATAAGGACAATTAACCAGTGGAACAACCTGCCTCCAGAAGCTGTGAATGCTCCAACACTGGAAGTTTTTAAAAAGAGACTGGACAGCCATTTGTCTGAAATGGTATAGGGTTTCCTGCCTTATCCAGGGGTTGGACTAGATGACCTCCAAGGCCCCTTCCAACTTTGTTATCCTGTATTATTCTGTAGGGCTTAGTTGATAGGATGTATGTGAGCAGTGGCAAAGCATAGCTGAGCATCCATCGTTACTTTTCCATGAGCTTGAAAGGAAGGTATGAGCTTGGAAGTAAGTCTTGTAATCCATATCTAATATAAAATAGGTAACTTTCCTATTGGCTTCCTTGGCCTGTCGTTTATAGGTTAGTTCATTTATTGGGGTCTTGGGACTGGGGTCTTCTCCATTTGAGAAATGGGTGAAAGTCATTGGTTTGAGATGAGCGACTATACAAATTGAATAAACAAATATAATGACAGTAATGCCAGTCACTTAAAGAGATGGGCGTACCAGACCATCTTATTTGTCTCTTGAGAAACCTATATGCGGGCCAAGAAGCAACAGTGAGAACTGGACATGGAATCACTGATTGGTTCAAAATTGGGAAAGGAGTCCGGCAAGGCTGTATACTGTCGCCCTGCCTATTTAACTTATATGCAGAGCACATCATGAGAAAAACAGGGCTTGATGAATCAAAAGTTGGAATTAAGATTGCCGGAAGAAATATCAACAACCTAAGATATGCAGATGATACCACTCTAATGGCAGAAAGTGAAGAGGAACTAAAGAGCCTCTTGTTGCGAGTGAAGAAGGAGAGTGCAAAACTTGGGTTGAAACTAAACATTAAGAAAACCAAGATCATGGCATCTGGCCCTCTCAATTCCTGGCAAATAGATGGGGAAGAAATGGAGGTAGTGACAGATTTTATTTTCCTGGACTCCAAGATCACTGCAGATGGGGACTGTAGCCAAGAAATTAAAAGACGCTTGCTCCTGGGAAGGAAAGCCATAGCAAATCTAGACAGCACACTAAAAAGCAGAGATATCACCCTGTCAACAAAAGTGCGTATAGTCAAGGCTATGGTCTTCCCAGTTGCAATGTATGGCAGTGAAAGTTGGACCATAAAAAAGGCTGAGCGCCAAAGAATTGAAGCCTTTGAACTATGGTGCTGGAGAAGACTCCTGCGAGTCCCTTGGACTGCAAGGCGATCAAACCGATCAGTCCTAGAGGAGATCAACCCTGACTGCTCTTTAGAAGGCCAGATCCTGAAGCTAAAACTCAAATACTTTGGCCACCTAAGGAGAAGGAAGGAGTCATTGGAGAAGAGCCTAATGCTAGGAAAGATTGAGGGCAATAGAAGAAGGGAACAACAGAGAATGAGGTGGCTGGATGGAGTCACTGAAGTAGTAGGCATGAGCTTAAATGGACTCCAGAAGATGGTAGAGGAGAGGAAGGCCTGGAGGAACATTGTCCATGGGGTCGCGATGAGTTGGACACCACTTCACAGCTAACAACAACAACAACAACAACAACAACAACAACAACAACGCCAGTCAAATCTTGAATTGTTTGTTAACAGTCACTCAAAAGACCCTCTCTCTCTCTCTCTCTCTCTCTCTCTCTCTCTCTCTCTCTCTCTCTTTCTCTCTCTCTCTTGGAGGGATATGCAACATTTCTGCTTCGAAAGGAAAAGATCTTGCAGAACAATTAGAGCTGTAAAGCTTTGAAGTCTGTACCACCTTCAACTTAATGTTTCCTATTGTAGGATTGCACTGCATCTGGGATCCAGGAAAAGGCACAGCTCCAACAGATGCTCGGTACATACCTGTATGCTGCCTGATTCCCATGTTACTGTTTGAAAGTAGCAAAGGTTCCCACTAGGAACTGTTTCCAGTCTTTTCTTTCGTTCTCTCTCTAATAGAGTCTGCAGTTAGAAATACTTGAGTTATCACTATGTGTTTTAGGGATAAGGAATTAAAATCCTTGAAATGCCATTGGTTTCCTGGTTCTTCCTTGCTTCTCAGCAATTCCAATGCCCAGGAGTGATAGAAGCTGGAGTCCATCAGCATCTGGAGAGCCATAACTTCACAACAGGTAAACCGTTGAAATGAATTCCTTTCAGACTATCGCAACAGATGTCCAGATCCGATCGCTATGGCTTTAGAGGTCCTTGGCTTATATTTTCCATCTGCAGTTCCGATATAGAAATTAATTGGGCAACTATTTTTAGTAAAGCAAATCCAAATATGAATGCAAGAAAGGATGGGTCAGGATTTCGTTCACAAGCAGGTCTAGACACAGTTATCCCTCACAGTTCACCCTTCTCTGAATTTTGCAGGGGGGAAAAAAGACAACTAAAACTTGCTAGGTAAAGGTAAAGGTTCCCCAGCACATGCGTGCTAGTCGTTTCCGACTCTAGGGGCCGGTGCTCATCTCTGTTTCAAAGCCGAAGAGCCAGCGCTTATCCGATGACGTCTCCATGGTCATGTGGCTGGCATGACTAGACACCAAAAGCACGGAACGCTGTTACCTTCCCACCGTGGTGGTCCCTATTTTTCTACTTACATTTTTACATGCTTTCGAACTGCTAGGTTGGCAGAAGCTGGGACGAGTAACAGGCGCTCACTCTGTTACGCGGCACTCAGGATTCAACCCCCCAAACTGCCGACCTTCTGATCCACAAGCTCAGCGTCTTAACCCACTGAGCCACCACGTCCCATCCAAAACTTGCTAGTAGGAGCCTAAATTGTGTGTTAGATTAAAAAGCACTTAAAAGATACATAGCAAGAAAGAAATCACATGTGTAAAACTTGGGGAATAACCAAAAGCAGGACATGAATTTGCTGTGCATCCTAAATGGGGTATCTCATTATTATTTGTCATGACACTACATCTTTAGGTTTCACTTACAAATATTGATTGATACTACCCATTTTTTTTCCCTAATCATCAAGCAATAGCAACAGCACTTATATTTATATACCACTTCATGGTGCTTTACAGCCCTTTCTAAGTGGTTTATAGAGTCAGCATATTGCCCCCAATAATCATATTGACCTCATTTTATTGACCTCAGAAGGACAGAAGGCTGAGTCAACCTTTGAGCAGCTTGGAATCGAACTGCTGGCAGTCGGCAGAATTAGCCTGCAATACTCCATTCTAAGCTGTGGGCACCACTAAATCAATATCCTTTGATCTGTAGAATTTGGAAAACCTCCTGGACTTAAAGAGTTGCTGACCAATCGCCTGCAATTCAACCTTAACAACACAGCAGAACAACATTTAATATTTTAATAAGGACACTACCGAAAGTGCTTTATTTGGAAAATCCATTGTTATATGGAAACCTCTACTGTAGCTGATCAATAGAAGAAACTCAATGGAAACAATAGAACAGGGGTGTCAAATTCAATTTCATTGAGGGCCACATCAGCATTGCAGTTGCCCTCAGGGGGCCGGGTGGGTGTGGCCTACTGGGTGGGCATGGCTAGAGTGTGTGTGGCTTACTGGGTGGGCGTGGCCAGCTCTACATCGTTTGCATCAAGGGTGCCTATGGAGGCCTGGGCAGGAATGGGACAGATCTGAGGGTCTCTGGCAGAGGAAGGGTCTCTGGGCCAGGGCCAAGGCAGTGAGGGCCATTCCCTCACTGTTTCCAGGAGGGCTTCGCGGGCCACATGAAACCACTTCACGGGCCAGATCCAGCCCCCGGGCCTTGTGTTTGACATGTCTGCTATAGAAGAAACTCAAAAACTCAATTCCAAAGCATCAGAAGACAAGACAAGAACCAAATGATGGAAACTAATCAAGGAGAGAGCTAAGAACTAAGGAGAAATTTCCTAATGGTGAGAACTATTAACTAGTTTGCCTCCAGAAGTTGTAGGTGCTCCATCACTGGAGGCTTTTAAGAAGAGATGGACAGCCACTTGTCAGGAATGGTATAGAGTAGGGGGATTGGACTAGAAGATCCCTAAGGTCCCTTCCAACACTGTTGTTCTGTTATTTTGGTTCTGAATTTGCTATCCCTCAGTGGAAGTAGAACTCGCCTCTTTTCACCAGTTATATTTTATTGTAATATTTGAGTTGGAGAACTCGACAAGTTCACACATTCTGTGAAGAAGTGGAAGGAAGCCTACTGGTTGCATAACATATGGAAGAAAAATATTTCCCCCATTAATCAGCGGTGCACTGAGAGCAGTACATAATTAACTGTGATTCTAATTAAAATTAAAATGCAACCTAATATAGGCAACATAATTAAACTGCTAACAAATATTAAACCTTTAATTTTAGCATTAAAGAGTGACAATAGAGCATGTTAATTTTCAGCAAACCCCTATATGGGCCTGGGGTAATATTAAGAGCATTTGTGCAGACAAAGTGCTGATTAAAGGAAAACTAGTATTTCAATTAATTGAAGAAAAAAAAAATTATAATCACCGCCCCAATGTTAATTCAGAAAATGCAGCCAGGAAGCAAACGTTTGAATATTACCAATGAGTGTGCCAACGTGCAATTAAACATCTATAAATTGCATTGTTTTTAGCATGTTTCAGGGTTGCCTATTCATATCTCATCTACAAACTTGGATATTTTAAGACAAAACTAAAAGTAACGGAAGCCCAAAACGTGTATTTCAATAAATGTCAGCTCACAGTCAAATCCTGTTCTCGATTAATTGAATTCAACAGTTATTTCTTACTTCACTGATGCAAAGGAGACACAAATTATAACCTGCACATCTACCCCGATGTTTATTCGAGCATTGAAATATGCTTCGTGTAATAATCAGTGTACCCTTTTACAATATTAAATGTAGAAAGAATTGGATGGAGAAATCTGAAAGAACCCAAGTTTGCTTGTTTTGACTATGCAAAAGGAAGACTTTAATCAGTGGAAGATTATCCTTGGCCAGTGTCCATGTAAATTTCTTTGCATTCTTTGCTTAAAAGCTGCCTCAAAAATAGTTCAATTTCATATTAAAACAACAACAACACATCAATGCTTCCCCCCCCCGCCGCTATTTCTCCGGTGCCAGCAAGCCCAAACATTAAATCAAAATTGCACCTTAGAAGTTCTCAAAATGTGCTACAATCAGCATTGCAGAGATAGAAGTTAAACAATGAAAGGATGCAGCCAGAAAAGTATTGGTATCAAGTAATACTGAATTCTTTAAAGTCCCCTTGAATTATGCACATGGGGAAAAAAAAAACATAATTAACTGTTGCATAATTTTTATTACCTCTTAGCCTTTTCCACAATTGATTCTGGGTTGTTTGTAATGGAAAAATTATCAGCAAAACTTCCTTCCTTCCTTCCTTCCTTCCTTCCTTCCTTCCTTCCTTCCTTCCTTCCTTCCTTCCTTCCTTCCTTCCTTCCTTCCTTCCTTCCTTTCCTCCTCCTCCCTCCCTGTCTCCTCCTTACTATCCTTCCTTCCTTCTTCCCTCCCTCCCTTCCTCCTCCCTCCCTCCCTCTCTCCCTCTCTCTCCTCCTTACTATCCTTCCTCCCTCCCTCCCTCCCTCCCTCCCT
>JAKJMR010018379.1:930178-951516 GCA_024449315.1 Daboia siamensis | reverse complement strand
TCTCTCTCTCTCTCTCTCTCTCTCTCTCTCTCTCTCTCTCTCTCTCTTTGATACAGCTGAACAAAATCATTTCAAACAGAACATGGGAAATGTAACAGATTTCTACCTATTTTTATTACTTCTTGAAACAGTCTATCCTAGACAGTAAAAGTTAATCAGATGCAGTTCAATTCGCAAGATTACCAAACAAACACAATGTCATTTTCTGTCCTGGTCTCTCATCCTTACTACTATTCCTCTTATTTGCAATGTAATCCTATAAATATTTCACCCAGGTTTTATTTCTTTTTTCTTTTCTTTTTTTTTTAAAAGAAAAAGAGGATTAGAATTATTTTACACTGCTTGGTTCTGACATGATAAAAGTTTTGTGAGATAATTTTAACCTATAGGTTTCACATGGGGAATGTTTTCAAAGCATCGTGAAATGATGTGTCAGCAATGTGACGAGGCTTGAAAACAAAAATTGCAAAGGCAGAAGGATTGCATCAACCAAACCATTTTTAAAGAATGAAAAACAGCCTTTCCAGTTTATTCTGTGATGGACCCTGCACTTTAAGAAGAATTTGGACAAACTAATGATGAGCAGGGGACTCGAAATTAAATTCTACTAAAAGAGAGAGAGAGAAAAAAGAGAAGTAGAAGGGATTGGAATATTTAGCCTTGAGAAAGTGAAAGAAAGATACCATTGTTCAAAGATGAACAGTTGCAGGAACTGGGTATGTCTAGTCTAATGATGAGAAGGACTCAGATGATGGGATAGTAGCCTTCCAATATTTGGGGGGCTGTCACAGAGAAGAAGAGGTTGACTTATTCTCCAAAGTTCTAAGGGCAGGACAAGAAGTAATGGGTGGAATACTGCATCCAGGTTTGGTCACCACAATGTAAAAACGATGTTGAGACTCTAGAAAGAGTACAGAGAAGAACAACAAAGGTGATCAGAGGACTGGAGCCTAAAACATATAAGGAACGGTTGCTGGAATAGTTATGTCTAGTTTAATGAAGAGAAGGACCAGGGGGTTGACATGATAGCAGTGTTCCAGCATCTCAGGGGCTGCCACAAAGAAGAGGGAATCAAACTATTCTCCAAAGCATCTGAAGGCAAGACAAGAAGCAACGGATGGAAACTAACTGAAGAAAACAGCAGCCTAGAACTAAGGAGAAATTTTCTGATAGTTAGAACAATTAACCAGTGGAACAACCTGCCTCCAGAATCTGTGACTGCTCCAACACTGGAAGTTTTTAAAAAGAGACTGGACAGCCATTTGTCTGAAATGGTATAGGGTTTCCTGCCTGAGCAGGGGGTTGGACTAACATTTCTGGGTTGGTGGCACAGTGGTAGAGGGAGAGGCAGGCACCTTATATGTGCATGTACAAACATGAATGTGGCCACAAGCATGCACACAAACAGGCCATGAGTATGTGCACCACTCTCAGAGATGCCAGCACCTGTGTGTGGCTTGTGGCACCACCACTACCTGGCTTACAGCAATGCTATCATCAGTGTGAGGATCATGCTGCTGCCCAGTGTGAGGCTCGCCCCATGGCCTGCCTGCTGCCTGCCTCTTGTAGCACTGCCGCTGCCCACTCAAGGTTCATGGAAATGCCCCACCTGCATGTGGCACACCACCACCCAGTTGCTGCTTGCTGTGCTCCTACCACTGTGCAAAGCTCGTGGCAACACTGTGGCCTGCACAATACTAGCAGCACTGCCACCACTGGCATAACACTCACGGCAATGGTGGCATGAGGGCAGTGTGCAGGCACACATGCGTGCTTGCACTACCCAGCTGCTCACATTGCTCAGTGGCCAAGAAGCCATGGCCTGGTAGTGGGCTATGGTTCATAGGTTGGGGACCTTTTCAAGAAGAGATTGGATGGCCATTTGTCTGGAATGGTTTAGTATCTTCTACCTGAGCAGGCAGGGTCAGGCTAGAAGATCTCCAAGGTCCCTTCCAATTCTGTTATTCTATATTTTCTTCTGTAATTACAGGAGCAAAATAAAATGAAATCCTCTTCTCTTTCACCCCAGTGTACAGGACAGCATAATGGATTTAAGCCACAAGGAAAGGCAAATGTTTTTTAAAAAAACCTTCTTTCTACCATATTTCACTGAAAGTAAGGCCTAGCCCCAAAATAAGCCCTAGCTGGATTTTTGGGGTGGGCCTAATATAAGCCCTATCCCAAAAATAAACTCTAGTTTTGGGGTGAGGCACATGTGGTGGCTCAGTGGGCTAGGACACTGAGCTTGTCAATCAGAAGGTTAGCAGTTTGGTGGGTCGAATCCTGAGTGCTGCATAACAGAGTGAGCGCCTGTTACTCATCCCAGCTTCTGCCAACCTAGCAGTTCGAAAGCACATAAAAATGCAAGTAGACAAATAGGGACCACTACGGTGGGAAGGTAACAGTGTTATGTGTGCCTTTGGCATCTAGTCATGCCGGCCACATGACCACAGAGACGTCCTCGGACATGCGCTGGCTCTTTGGCTTTGAAACGGAGATGAGCACGGGCCCTTAGAGTTGAAAACAACTAGCACGCATGTGCGGGGGAACCTTTACCTTTACTTTACACACCTAAAAATCAAGCTAGAGCAAGGGTGGAATGGTGTGGATCTGCCCCACCCCCCCAACCACCACTCACCTTGCATCCAGGCCTCTCCTTGCCAGCCCACTTCTTCTTCTGAGGCCTCTTCTGCAGCCAGGCCTGCATTTCTCAGTCACAAGGCTTTCTGGAAGGCCACTGCAGCCAAGAACCAAGCTATGGATTCAATCCATAGCTTGGTTCTGCAAGAGCTCAGCAGCCAAGCAACAAGCTATAGATTGAATCCATAGCTTGGTACTTGGCTACTTGGGCCTTCTGGAAAAGCCTGACTGCAAAATACAGGCCTGAATGCAGCTGCAGAACTTTGTTCCCAGAAGAAGTGGACCAGCTGGGTGGGGCTGTCGATGTCAGAGATGAGGTAAGGCCTACCCTGAAAATAAGACCTGGTGCCTCTTTTGGAGGCAAAAAGAACAAAATAAGACCCAGTCTTATTTTCAGGGAAACACAGTATCAGTAAGAGCCATTGGCAGCAGACACAATTACTGAAGGATATGGTGAGATCCACTTCACTGTCTGTATTCAGGCAGAAATTGGACAAACATTGTCAGGAACACATTAATTTGGCTTCCTGGACTTGACCGGGACTTTGGAGACTCTCTTTGGAGTCTCCTACATGGCCACTTTCAAGTCAAAGAGGAAAAAGTTTAACTAACTTTCACAAAGATATCCTGATAGGGAGCTTGAGCTATACGGTCCACCTTTATTATAAACCTTCCCAGGAACAAAAGATCAGTTTTATTTATACTTCTTCAGCATTTTCTTCTGCCGTGACCTGAAAACTTACCTATTTGAACAAGCCGGCCTGGTCTGATGGGTTTGGGGTATTTTAATTGTAATTTAATTAACTTTTTATTGTAATTGGGCTATTCCATTTAATTCTCATTTTAATTTTTGTATACTGTATTTTTATTGCATTTTATTGCCCTGGACACCGCCCTGAGTCCTTCGGGAGAAGGGCGGTATAGAAATTAAATTAAATAAATAAATAAAATAAATTTAACATAGAATTCTAACTCTGCTTGGATCAGCACCCTAATAATTTCCTTTCAGAGATTCACAATAACTCTACCAAGTTCTAGACTGCTGGGATGATTAATTGGCAGCTCTGGAAGCAGCTGCTGCTGTTGACACTTCTTGTTGTGTTCTTCATCTCCCCTTTCCCCATTCCCCATGGTAGATTTTACTGGTATTTTGATCCCAGGAGGATGATGAATTCACCATTATGTAAATCACCAAATTAAATATAATAGGTGCTTCTCAGCACCCAAAACCTAGGCCTATCATAGCAGGTAAAAAATTATTTAATGTTGTTATTTAATAACATTTAAATTTCAAAATAGTACTCCTGAAGCAAAGCAAAGCTTATTTAAAATAACACTGACAGTAGAAATAACCAAGGGATGAACAAGCGTGCTTAAGAAGGACATAGTATACGGGCAAAAGAATGTATGATATTCCTTCTATTTATCAGTGTTTCTTTATTTCTCCCAAAATTTTATAGCTTCCATTTCTTAACTTTTCTTCTGGGTCAAATTTCATTTTCACACCCTTCAAAAGAGACAATGAAAGTGTGGTAGTGATAACCATATAATTTCCAAGGTCTATATACCAAACAAATGATCCATTGGGATCCCCATATCAAAACAACTTACCTTATGTGCGGCCAGAATCTGAAAATAACGTTTAACACAGCACAGTACTTAAGCAAAATGGTCCAGTTGAAATCTGCATATGTGGGACTGATTAGAATAGATTGCAGGAGTGACACCGAAATATAATTTTATCATACCTTTTATTTATATCATATATTATTGTATTCTGTTCCAATTTCATTTCACACTGTATTTTATCCCAGTTTCATTTTATTTTATTCCAATTTCATTTTAAATTGTATTTGATTTAATTCCATGTGAAATTGCTTTTATCACATTTTAGTAATAATTAGTTTCTGGAACTTTGCACTTTGATATGGACCAAGGGCTAATCCATCCATCCATCCATCCATCCATCCATCCATCCATCCATCCATCCATCCATCCATGATCAAGGATATATTATATATTAAGGAGAGAGAGAGAGAGAGAGAGAGAGAGAGAGAGAGAGAGAGAACACTTCCCTTGCTGGCAGGCAAGAGACCAAACCTCACACTCATTCCAACTATTAATTAATGAAACAATCAACAAACAAGCTCATAGAGCACCAAGGACACCAACTGTTAGGCATATGTTGATAGCCTACAATGTTGGGTTGAAAATATATTAACCATGATGTTATGACTTTAAGATGTTAATTGGCCAATGGGTGTGTAAGTGTTCTCATGGCCATAAGAGGGAGCTAGGAACGTAGCTTCTCTCTCTCTGAATTCACTGCTCTCAACTATTATTGTTTTTGCTCTGTTTTGCTGTACTGTTGGTTTACTACTGTGATAAACCTGTACAATTGTGTATTGACCTCTGGACCGGTAAGAAGACTTTGTATTTTGGATTACTCCTTAGACTGTTGCTATTGTGTATGACCTGGACTGTTTTATTTTTGACTGTGCATTTTTGTTTTTACACCACCTCAAAAGTAAAGTACTTTTCGCTTTCACAACTCAGTGTACCCTTGTGGTTACTGTGTGACTCTTACTGCTCTCAGTACCCTTCCTTGTCTGTGCAACTCCTTGGTAGCACAAGGAGACCTCTGCACAACAATACCTAACACCAACAACTGAAACAGTCTCCCCTTGTTCTTTGCTTTTCAAAGGGAATGTGAGAACATTCTACCAAATGCTGACTAGGTGATAATTTAATTTTATCAGTTCATTATACCGCCTGTCTTTTAGGATACATTTGCCTCTTCACCAAGAATTTTCAAGCTGGTATTTGACTTCCCACTACTAATTTATCTATTGACCAGCCAGGCAAATGCATTGCCCTCCTGCATTCTTTTCTACCAAATTAACTAGCGACTGCCTCTAGTTATCTAAATAAGGGGTTTGATTGATCTTGTGGAAATAATTAAACTGGCTTCATCTGATACAATCTCTGTCCACCTCAGAACATTCTTCTCTCATTACGTGTACTTGGTGGAGAATTTAAATTTGCAGACAATAACAAAAGATTTAGGTCTCTGACTCTGTTTAGGGAGAGCAAGTCAGATTTCATAGTAATAAGCCTGTAAAATGAGACCAATTACACGTTAGTTCAAACAGACTTGTTTCAATATTATTTTGTCCATCCAGCAGACTTTGATAAGAATCAACATCAGTTTTCAGGACGCCAGGGAATAAGATGCCAGATTTAAGGAATTGCAGGAAGCTAAGCCTTCAATGGACCAGCATTTAAATGTGCCTAAAGTCTTAATTGGAGCCGCTGTTGGCCTCTAGTGGACTTATTTCTTCTGTTAGACAATTCAGGAAAAATGACACCTAATATCAGATGGACAACTGACCATCGACGGAGTGTTCCTTTGTGGTGACTGACAGAATCTGTCCATTTGTCTTGTGACATCCCACGTTCCTAAAAAAATCTGCAACAAACAAAAGGGTATGTTGAAATTCGAATACTCTTGACTACCTCCAACATTCTTAATGCGGGAGAAAGGTGAAGAAAGAAAGAAAGAAAGAAAGAAAGAAAGAAAGAAAGAAAGAAAGAAAGAAAGAAAGAAAGAAAGAAAGAAAGAAAGAAAGAAAGAAAGAAAGAAAGAAGGCAACATTGTCATTTAAAAATTCATCAAAGGTCGCTCCCTCGCTCCCACAACACACACACACACACACTAACACTGCATATGTCCAGTGTTATATAACCATGGATGCTTTAATCTCTGGCCTTTCACTTGAAATAACAGGTAGACTGGATTTTCATCAGTTTCCAGTTTTTCCAAGAGCATCATATGGCTGGGCCAGTAATTCAGACCTTGCAGTTTTGTTTTGTTTTTTTCAGCATTACTGTGGCTTGTTTAAGACCTTTCTTCACTTTGTTTGCCATGGAAATTGCACTGTCACGGAGCAAACTATTTAAATTATCAGTCATGGATTTATTTTATTTAAATTATTTGCATTCCATCTTTCATAGATCAAAGCTTCGCAAAAAGGCTTTATATATACTTGGGATTTTCAGGGCAATCAAAGCATTTGTTCAGAAATTGTAACCCATATAATGGGTTGCAGGCAGTGGTGGGATTCAGCCAGTTTGCACCACTTCGGCAGAACCGGTAGCTATTTTTTTGTTGTTGCCCAGGCCCAGAATGGACTTCCGGAAGTGGAATCCACACAGTGAAATGGTTGTTCACATATTTGAATCCCACCACTGGTTGCAGGTTGAAAAGGGTGCCAATACACTGTATGTTGCTTCTCCATTTCAAGGGCTTTGCAGCATTCATATCCAACCTATAAGTAAAGCATTATAAGAATAGAAAGGTGATCCTTGGTGGGATCCTTCAGCATTAGACTATGGGCTGCATAATGAACAATGAACCATGCTGAGAAATAATGAGATTTTAAATTTACTTCTACTCCCAACATAGAGATCATGCAAACCGGGCACATCAAACTCGTGACGGGGGTGGGCGCGGTTTCAGTATGATGCATCCGGCCCATGGGCTGGCAGTTTGACACACCTGATGTAAACCAATCTGTATCAGCTTTTGTTAAATTTGGAGGAATGCACCTTTTTAACAGTCGTGACCATCCCAGCCACTATAATCTTCCTTCTACTGATGGACCAGTGAGGTTAGTAACTTTTTTTTTTAACCCGGGAGTGGGTGAGTGGGTGGGAGAAGATAACATTTGTGGCTAAATGGTACAGCCCTAGGAAGAAGATGTGTAGGTATCTCTGTGTGCATCTCGGTCTGTGTATCCATGTAAGAGAGAGAGAGAGAGAGAGAGAGAGAGAGGTAAATAAGCATATTGCTCTATTTCAAGAAACTTATTGACTCAGCTAGCACTATCTGAGAAAGAACATCTTGTCCAAGGCTACTGATTAAAGTTGCAGCAGAAGCTTGCTCTTCACGCAAGCCTCCTTGCCTTCCTACTCAACCCCAGAGACACGCTGCAGTACTAGCATTTTAACTGTGTTTCTTTATCACTTATCACTCCTCTCAGAAGGGAAATCGCTATAAAGCTTACGTTACAGATCTCCTATTGGAGAAAGCGGCCTCCTTTCTCCCTTTAGCAATGTGAAAAGGAGATTTGGTAGCTACATCGTGAATATAATGGCAGATTTGAATGCAATTATCTAGAGCAGCGGTCCTCAACCGTTCCATCTTGGTGGCCCAGCCTGGTACAGGGGTTATATGAGTGACAGGTGCACATGTGCAGCACCGCTCCATTTGTGTGAGTGGAGGGTGCTTGTACTCGCATGTGAAGTTCCCATCTCTCCCATGGCCCAGTTTCGAACAGGACGTGGCCCAGTAGTGGACAGAGGCCTGTGGGTTGGGGGTCCTGATCTAGTGGCCCCTAAACAATAGCCTCAGAATCTTTCTCAGGGGAATCCCAAAGGTGCTTTTTCAAAAGGCAAGTGGACTTTCTTGTTATTTTTTTTCCTTGAAGACCTTTTGCTTCTTCTCTAAGAAGCTTCTTCAGTTCCGACTGAATGGTGGGGAAGGGAAGGATTTATATTCCTTGAGATCATCTCATCTTAGCACTCTAATGACTCAGATGCACTGAAAATGACTGCAGGGAATGTAGCCTTGGTGGAGCAGAGGGCTAATGCCTCCTTAAGTAACACCAGCTGCCTGCAATTAGTGCAGGTTCGAGTCCCACCAGGCTCAAGGTTGACTCAGCCTTCCATCCTTCCGAGGTAGGTAAAATGAGGACGCAGATTGTTGGGGGCAATTAAGCTGACTTTGTAATAATGCCGCTTGGGGTGTGTGTGAAAGCCCTAACAAGCAGGCATATACATAGAATGAAGGCTACTGCTAAGCTTGTAAGCCGCCCTGAGTCTTCGGAGAAGGGCAGGATATAAATGGAATTAAAATAAAAAAATAAAATAAAATTACAATATTGTCTGTGTGCTGTATGTGCATGTATGTAGTGTGCATACATACACACTAGATGTGTATATCTATATCTATATATCTATGTAACTATATACTCTGGATAGATAGATAGATAGATAGATAGATAGATAGACAGACAGATAGACAGACAGACAGGGATGGATGGATGGATGGATACCGGTAGGTAGATAAATAGATGGATGATATTAAGGTAACTTTTTAATGCCTTTCTTTTAGTATAAATATTTATGCAATCTTTACACACACAGACACACACACCATTTTGCATACAAATAGAACTCCCATTTCTCTTTTATGTTGTTGTAGAGAAAGTATTTAGGAATTAATTAATTCATAATTATATTGGGAAAAAAAGTTAATTGTTTTTTTTAATGAAAACACCATCAGCACAACTGATGGGCAATTGCAGCATGAAAATCAGCCACTAGACAAAAAGCCCTCAGTTTAGCAATATAATGGAAAGACTTACAAGAATAATAAGGACTTATTAATAAGGTCAAAATAGTTCTTTCTATATGTATGCATGCAAATGTGATTCTCCACTATCATGCATGCACTTTAGTTTCCTTATTTAAAATTGCTTTAACACTTTCGCATTCTTAAAGAATAGGATAATAGCATAGGGGAGGGGAAAAAAAAAGTAAAACATGATTTAGAAATAAGGTAAATCAGTTTGTGCTCCAACACTACAATCTTCATCATACATCAAGAATGATTATTTTGTGTTTTTTTAAAAAAAATAGAGTCAACCATTAAAAAACCTAGTCCTTCTTTACTTAACATATCTCCTTCTTAATAATAATGATGATGATGATGATGATGATGATGATGATGATGATGATGATGATAACAATAATAATAATAATAATAATAATAATAATAATAATAATGAGGAGGAGGAGGAGGAGGAGGAGGAGGAGAAGAAGAAGAAGAAGAAGAAGAAGAAGAAGAAGAAGAAGAAGAAGAAGAAGAAGAAGAAGAAGTAGTAGTTGGAAGGGACCTTGGAGGTCATCTAGTCCAACCCCCTGCTAAGGCAGGAAACCCTATACCATTTCAGAAAAATGGCTGGCCAGTCTCTTCTTAAAAACTTCCAGTATTGGAGCATTCACAGCTTCTGGAGGCAGATTATTCCACTGGTTAATTGTTCTAACTGTCAGGAAGTTTCTCCTTAGTTCCAGGTTGCTTCTCTCCTTGACTAGTTTCCATCCGTTGCTTCTTGTCCTGCCTTCGGGTGCTTTGGAGAATAACTTGAGTCCCTCCTCTTTGTGGCAGCCCCTGAGATATTGGAACACTGCTATCATGCTATCATATTGGAACACTGCTATCATCAGAGAACCGTCCAAGTTAAAGTTGTGGTAAATCAATAAAGGAGAATATGTGTAACTCAGCATTGAAATGAGAGGTTCCTCATGCTGTGTTTATCACCCAAACTAGGTAACATCGTCTCTGGTCATCTTGTTTTCTCGTAGATAGTTCATTACCCAAACTACATAACATCATCAATGCTAGTGTTGTTTTCTTGAAGATGTTTCATTACCAAAAGTAGGTGACATTATAAGTGCTAGTGGTAAATCATTGCTGTACTGTTTACACTGGTAAATCACTTCTCTACAAGCACTACCATGGGGTTCACCATACATGATTACTTAAACGACTCAGATCCTAGGAGACTGATAGGTCTTTTGCAATTTTCAACCATGTTTGTCTCTTTCATAAGCACATTTATGAGCAAAAAAATGTGCTTATAAATCTTCCCCACATTCCAGGACTGAAACTGAATGCTGATACATCTTGAACTGAAGCGATAGGCCTGCCAATAAAATTTTAAATTACTGCTAACATTCATTATGGCAATTTAGCCATTTGAGAGTCCAAATCATTTGCAAAATTGCTGATTGACCTGAATTTTTGATTTATTAAGCCTAGCTAATAGATGCAACACAGATGTCACTATTAATAGCATTATAAATTAGGGCCTTAATTCTGAACACAAAGCAACATGAACTCCAGCTGTGGTCATTCCCATCCCACTGCCACATTTTAAACTCAATTTGTAATATCAAAATAATTATTTTAAAATGCTGATATAGTCACATAATTTTGTCCCAGTCTAGCTTTGGACCCCATTATTTAGAAATTGACTTGTGTACCACTTTATAAAAGCTTGGTAAGACCACACTTGGAATACATTGACAGCAGGAAATTTTGGTCCCCATATTGCAAAAAAGATGTTGAGAGTTTGGAAAAAATTCAAAGAAGAGGAATTAAGATGATCAAAAGCCTGGAGACTAAAACATATGAAGAATGGCTACAGGACTTGGGTTTGGCTAGTCTAAAGAAAAGAAGAAACAGGGGTGACATAATATTTGTATTTGAGGGGCTGCCACAAAGAAGAGGGGGTCACCAAAGCACCAGAGGGCAGGACAAGAAACAACAGTTGGAAACTGATCAAAAAGGGAAGCAATCTGGAATTAAGGAGAAACTTCCTGACAGTGAAGACAATTAACCAGTGGAACAGCTTGCCTCCAGAAATTGTGTGCACTCCATCACTGGAGATTTTTAAGAAGAGGCTAGACAGTCACTTTTCTGAGATGGTATAGATTCTCCTGTTTAAATGGGGGGGGGGGGGGGCGCTGGACTAGAAGACCTCCAAGGTCCCTTCCAGCTCTGTTCTGTTCTGTTCTACTCTACTCTACTCTACTCTACTCTACTCTACTCTACTCTACTCTACTCTACTCTACTCTACTCTATTCCTAGCTGGATTACAAATTGTATTCATTAAGAAATGTTATTTCCCAACCTTCCATTGGATGGAGCTATTCATCTAATAGAATTCTTACTCTTTAATACTTTACTGAATGATGGTGTGGTTAGATCCCAATTATTTTGGCAAGCTTTCATATTTTTCTCATTGGAAAATATATCATCCTCTACAGATGGAGGGGTAATTTTTCTCAATATTCATTCAAAAAAAAAAAAAGGGAGGAGGTTTGCAACATTAGCACTGTGGATTTTTTTTTCTCTCTAGAGGAAAGTGATTCAAGCTTTAGAGTAGCACACCATTTGTAGGTAAGAAAAGTAAAATGTCGATAGGTTGGATAATAAGAGTAAGACACTGTAAGCTGATGGGGAAATGGAGGTAGACATGATAGCAAGAGTAAGAAGGAGGTAGAATTTACAAACAAACAAGCAAATAAGGACCATAACAAGAACATATGAAGAATGGTTGTAGGAAATGGGTTTGTCTAGTAGTCTAACGAAAAGAAGGACGAAGAAGTGACATGATGACAGTGTTCCTATATTGGAGGGACTGCCATAAAGAAAAGAGGGTCAACCTATTCTCCAAAGCACCTGAAGGCAGGACAAGAAACAACGGATGGAAACAAATCAAGGAAAGAAGCAACCTAGAACTAAGGAGAAATTTCCTGATGGTGAGAACAATTAACCAGTGGAACAACCTGCCTTCAGAAGCTTTGGGTGCTCCATCACTGGAGGCTTTTAAGAAGAGACTGGACAGCCAGATGTCTGGAATGGTATAGGGCAGGGGTCAGCAACCTGAAACAGTGAAAGAGCCACTCGGAACCGGTTCCCTCACAAAAGGAAAAACTGGGAGCCGCAAAAAATGTGTGTGTGTGCACGTACATGCACGCATGTGCAGAACAGGGTTTGAGTGAACAGTGGAGACAAAGCAGGATATGCACCTACCCTGCATATTTGAATTGATTGGTTGAACTTTTTTAGTCCCTTTTTTGGGGGGGACTGCACATGGCAGAGGACTGGGAGCCGCAGGAGACGGCTGAAAGAGCCGCATGCGGCTCTGGAGCCGCGGGTTGCAGACCTGTGGTACAGGGTCTCCTGCTTGTGGAGTGGATTGGATTGGAAGACCTCCAAGGTCCCTTCCAACTCTGTTATTCTGTTCTGTTATCCGAACCATAAGAAGAATCGGACAATGTCAGGCCTAAAGAAAACAACAACACCCAACAGAAAAGCCAACCCAATCACATACAACCTGATCAGAAACCACATATTAACAAAGATCAGAGCACTGAAGTCAACGATATGTTTGCAAGTAAAAACAAAAAAACAAAAAAAAACCCAATCAAACAAACTCAGAGAATTGCAAGCTAATATTCACAAGCATCATCACCCCAAATGCTCCAAACCCTAGATCTGTTGCAGGAAATGACAAGAGGAAATGAAACTAACCGCTTAAGGATAAGAAAGAAGGAAGCGAGCCTTGGCTACCTTCCTTACCATCTATCAGTCAATTTAAAGGTAAATTCCCAGTGACAAGGTAACAGCGTGACTACTCCAGATGCAACTCTCTGACTGGATTCCCCTGTTCCCAATGATCTTGGCATTCCTGACAAGAGCCTCGTGTTTACCCTGATTAGCTGCTGCAGTTAACTCTACTCTGATGCACCGATGCGCTAAGCAACTCTAATTCTGCAGACAAACTTTCCATCAGTAGGAGATAGCGCTTAGAGCTGCCACAGGAAAGAGATCTATATTTTCTCTATAGGAAGCAGAAATGTCCAGGAGGTTAATATTGCAGTTTGAAAGAGTGCAGCAGATGGTAACAACGTGTGGCAGTGAAGCAGCTGTATTTCCTGCACAGAATTGCCCAGGTGTGACAGAGGTATAGCCTTATCCAGCTGATCTCTCCCCACAGACCATCATTATCAGTTAGCCCAGCTGTTAAGGATCTCTGGTCACTGCTCACATTATCTGATCCGCTCCTGTCTTAGTTTGGCTGTTGAAAAATGTGTCAACATGTGTCAAACAGCTTTGGCTGTTGCAAAAAAAGGGCCAGGAACAATGCCACATAAACTCTTTGGATCTCATTTCCACTCCTCCAAGGTGTGATAATTGAACTGGCAAATACAAATCTTTGCTGTCTGTAAAAAACAGTGGACGGAAACAAATCGGATGCTTTTTTTCTTCTTTTAACAACCCTGTAATCCCGATTCAGGATGGAGTCAGGGGCAACTGAACAGAGCTTGAGCGTTCACTGGCCGGATGCCCTTCCTGACACCTCTGTGGAGTTCACAGCAGACAATAATTAATTGCCTCCAGAGTTCGTATTCTGTTGTTGTTTTTTCCCCCCTTATGGGACAATTTCAATGGGCAGAAAAGCTGAGACAGCAATGCTAATTCTGGTTGCTGTTTAATTCAGTTAAGTACCTTGAGTTACCATGAAGCCAGGAAACATCCTAAATAAAAAAAAAGTAACTAACCAACAGATAAACAAAGAAGATTTCTTGTTTTTACAGGTGGATAAAAGAGATAGTTAAAGGTAAAGATTCCCCCGCACATGCGTGCTAGTCGTTTCCGACTCTAGGGGCCAGTGCTCATCTCCATTTCAAAGCCAAAGAGCCAGCGCTTGTCCGAGGACGTCTCCGTGGTCATGTGGCTGGCATGACTAGACGCCAAAGGCGCACGGAATGCTGTTACCTTCCCACCGTAGTGGTCCCTATTTTTCTACTTGCATTTTTACATGCTTTCGAACTGCTAGGTTGGCAGAAGCTGGGATGAGTAACAGGCGCTCACTCTGTTACACGGCACTCGGGATTTGACCCGCCAAACTGCCGACCTTGTGATCGACAAGCTCAGCATCCTAACCCACTGAGCCACCGCGTCCCTTGGATAAAAGAGATAGAGAAAGACAAATTTTAAATAACAAAAGTGGGACCCAACACTGAGCTAAAAATGGAGATGATGGAGTATGTAAATTACATTTGATACCTCTATAAATTGGCTCTTTCTTTACTGATTTTGTGAAATGTCTTAATTTATGAGATGGATACTTGAAATGTAGAAAGAATAATTCCACTGATATTTTTTTCTGAAAGTAAACATAATTGACAATCAGGTAGAATTTTGATGGGCAGGATATTTTCATTGCATTTCTTTTTTTCCCCCTAAGAAACCCAAAAATCTGTAATTTCAGGCTTGCTAAAAAGAAAAGAAAAGAATATCTTGTGCTCTGAGGCAATGAAATAGGTGACTTGAATGGAAATAACTAATCCAGTTGTAATTCCAGGGGGGAGTTTTATTTTTTCTTCTTCTCCTCATTGAGAAAATAAACAAAAATAGCCAGATCTTATTGACTTTGCGCAGAGTAAAGAGACCTTCCTCAAGAAGATTTTGAGATGACACCTCATTGCAAATTATTTGTTCTGTTACTCCCTGAACTTCCAGATAACAAAATATTGGAAATTTCTGAAACTAAATATATGGATAGAACCAGTGGTGGGATTCAGCCGGTTCGCACCAGTTCACCAGAACCAGTAGCTAATTTTTTGTTGGCCACATGACCACAGAAACATCTTTGGACAATTTCTGGCTCCCTTGGCCAAGAAATGGAGATGAGCACCATGCCTTAGAGTTGAATACGACTGGCCAGGATAACCTTTTTTCCTTTAGCTAGTATCAGATCAGTCTAATTGGTTATTTGCACGGAAATAATATCAGATCCCAGCATGATCCCTAATAAGTTAGAACAAAGCAAGGCAAATAGGCCTCTTCTTCAAGTGAGATGCTTCAATAAATCCAACCCCTGCTCTCTTTCAGTTGTACTAAGGTTCTCGTGTGGGCACCAAACTCCATGGAACAGGACGAAAGCTAACTCTTCAGCTACTTCTCCAGCAGGACTTTGAAAAGGTGTCATCACTTTTTTTTCTTTCTTTCCCCCTGAACGGAATGGAATGAGACTGAATCTAATTTGACAACTGATTGGAGCAGCAGTTAAGATAACATTAGGGAGACAATGTCAGCATGAAAACAGATGCAAAGCAATTAAAGGTGACCAAACGGTGGACTTTTCCACTGGAGCTTCAGAGCAGGACTATTAGCAAGGGTTTGCTCACCCCTTCTTCAAAATCTCCCTTTGCTCTTCGCTTGCCAGAAGGTTCAACATGAAGGGACATTAAGCCGTTATTCAACAATCACAAACTGTGCTGCTGCATCCCAGATTGCTTGTAGAACTTTATAAACAACAACAAAAAGACAGTCCTGTTTAAGTAGTGATCTGACACAAGCAACCCGCCAAAAGCCAACCGCTCCTGTTGTCTTCTGGCAAATGATCCATCTGAAAGAAACATAATCCAAGGTTTTGCCACACATCGCAGCCTAAATCATTTATTTATGAATCTTAAAGCATTCATAAAAAGAAAGGCAAAGCCCCCCCCCCTTCATTTTAATATTCTGAGTTGCAAAATAGTAAACTGTCTGTGATTATTGCCAATTTCTAATACAAAATGGCTTCAGTCTTTTCCAGTCATTCATTGCGCTAGAAATTATTGCAGAACTGACACTGATCTCAGCAAAGGAAAAACAATGTTTAGGAATTCCTGGATTGTTGTCATTTATTAAATCTGTGTTTAACTGAATAAGCTGATTCAGATGGATGCATTCCTCCTCCAATTAATTATAATCTTGCTTTGTACACAACTGCTCTACCATATCCCTAAAAGCAATACATGAACCCACACCAAAACACAACAAAACTCCCCAAACAGGTAACGTTAAATAAAATATATATATATAAGTTTATAAAAGGGAGGAATTATAACATAGCTTTCCACATTTTACGTCTGCTTTCCTAAAGCAATGCAAATACCACCTGGGTGAAGCCCCCCCCAAGAAAAAAAAACTGCTCATTATGAATAAAATAAAATAAAACCTAAAAAAAAAGTGAAATAATAAAAGACCCCATATGACATAATGCTGTAAAAGTATAAGATGACACCACTGTTAAAATCTGGCTCTATTAATCAAGTTTCAGAGGATTTTTTTTCCCCAGAGAGAGCCTTGGTGGAGCAGTGGGCTAATGCCTCCTTAAGGAACACCAGCTGCCTGCAATTAGTGCAGGTTCGCATCCCACCAGGCTCAAGGTTGACTCAGCCTTCCATCCTTCCGAGGTAGGTAAAATGAGGACCCAGATTGTTGGGGGCAATTAAGCTGACTTTGTAATAAATGCCGCTTGGGGTGTGTGTGAAAGCCCTAATAAGCAGGCATATACATAGAATGAAGGCTATTGCTAAGCACATTGGTTTGTGCTTAACTTGTAAGCCGCCCTGAGTCTTCGGAGAAGGGCAGGATATAAATGGGATTAAAATAAAATAAAAAATATTCAAACACATGACCTATTCTAGATTTTCCAGTATTTGAAACTGTTTAACTTCATCACATTTTTCTCCAACAAGATTTCAAGAGGCTATTAACTTGGGTTTGAGTCTTGTCTAGCAACGAGTCGTTTTGGGGCGAGAAGCATCTGATCTCATAAAGTGATGTAAATTTTGTAGACTTGATGTTGTAGGGGAAGGAAATTGCAGGTTTTTTTTTCTTCTTTCCAATACCAGGGAATTATTTCAAATTTCCTTTTTTTCAGTGCCTCACATTGTTGTGGGTTAGATTTCAAGATAGCCTCATCTTGGTTTGAGTTTAGTGTGGGAAGAGTAGCTTGTAGTGAGGCATTCACAAGCCACACAATTATCAAAAATCTTAGTTGTCTTACTGATCAAAAGATCAAACCTGGGCAACAACCAATGGTTGCCACATTCTAAGCAATAGCTACAGAACTCTGTGGGGTGCAGTGGTTAGAATGCAGTATTGTAGGCTAATTCTGCCAACTGCCAGCAGTTCGATCCTGACCAGCTCAAGGTTGACTCAGCCTTCCATCCTTCCGAGGTCAATAAAATGAGGACCCAGATTGTTGGGGTGTGTGTGTGTCCAATAGGTTGACTCTTTAAACCACTTAGAGAGGGCTGTAAAGCACTGTTAAGCAGTATATGAGTCTAAGTGTTATTGGGAAGGAAGTGTGAGATTTAAAAATCCAAAATTTGATACTCACAACTCAAAGACAAGTCTGGTTAACAAAAACAAAGATTTATTGAAAAGAAATTGAAAATAATAAAGAAAATAATAAAGAAAGAAAGCATTTGCAAACGCGGCCTCTTAGACCCTTCCCAAGTTGGATTGGGTTCAAAGAGTGCTGAGCAAGTTTCAAACTAGGCATTTATACTTTCTTTTCTCGATACATGCCCCCCTAAGAAACTTAAGTTAGTCTTTGAAGTCATTTACAATTCTAAAAGATCTTCTTTGAACTTTTACATCCAAAAGACTTATTGTAACAACTTCCTTACTACACTATCTTGTTTTACTCACCACCTTGATTTGTTCCTATCCTTTTTAACATTTCAAAAGA
This sequence comes from Daboia siamensis, assembly GCA_024449315.1. Lineage (NCBI taxonomy): Eukaryota > Metazoa > Chordata > Lepidosauria > Squamata > Viperidae > Daboia > Daboia siamensis. The sequence continues at coordinate 933,709 of JAKJMR010018379.1, read as the reverse complement.
ACTTTGTTGATTACCATGTGTGAATTCTCTAAGCAGGAAATAGATAGCCCCACATCTTAGTGTTACATTTTATACAATTTATAAAAGAATAACCTTCATTTATTTTCCTTTAATTGGAAGGAAGGAGCCATGGTGGCGCAGTGGTAGATTACAGTACTGCAAGATAACTTACTGCTCAGTGCCAGGAGTTCGATCCTGACCAGCTCAAGGTTGACTTAGTCTTCCATCCTTCTGAGGTCGGTAAAATGAAGGCCCAGATTTTTTTGGGGGGGGCAATATGTTGATTATGTAAACCACTTAGAGAGTGCTGTAAAGAATTATGAAGCAGTATATAAGTGTAAGTGTTATTGCTACTGTTGTTCCTTGGCAATACCTGATCTTTGGAAATTTCCTCACTGGTTTTTACCATCTCCTTAGCCAAAGACTCCTTTTCAACGGCACAAAAAATCCTGCTTTACAATATTCTGCATTCTCATATCACTGTCCCACACATTCTAAAAGTTCTGTTTTATTTTTTCTGGTTAGTGATATAATAGCAGGAATGGATTAAAAGAAAAGAAAATCAATTTTGAAGCAGAGTTTTCGGCAATAATATAGTGTGGATGTTAATACAATATAGGCAGTCCTCAACTTCAAACAGTTCATTTAGGGACTGTTCAAAGTTATAACAGTACTTGGGGAAAAAAGTGATTTATGACTGTTTTTCACACTTATGACCCCTGCAGCATCCCCCTGGTCACATGATCAAAATTCGGATGCTTGGCAACTGACTCATATTTACGACGGTTGCAGGGTCCCGGGGTCACGTGATCCCCTTTTGCGACCTTCTGACAAGCAAAGTGACTGGGGAAGGCAAATCCACTTAACAACCACGTTGCTAACTTAACAGCTCCAATGATTCACTTAACAACCATGGCAGGAAAGGTTGTACAACAGGACAAAACTCACTTAGCAAAACTCACTCACTGAAGAACAGAAATTTTGAGCCGAATCGTGGGTTGCAAATTGAGGACTATCGGTAGAATTTTGGCAAGTCGTAGTAATAGCACCTACATTTTTTTTTCCATTCACATGACACACTGCCACCAACCTATAGTCAGAATTTCTAATTATTTGGCGGCATCGGTCTCTAAATCAATCAACCCATTTATCACATCATGAATAAATGGTTCAAATAAATATGATGAAACAGCATAGATTCTTGGCGTGTTTGTTTGTTTAGTGTCATGATAGAACTAATGGTCAGGCAATAAGTCTCAAAATCCAGGAAAACATCTGCATTTTATTCAGGTTCAAAGAAAAGCCGGGGAGATTTTTTTAAATCAATCAGTCAATCAAGCAATCAATCAATCCACATACTGTCTTGCAAGGAAGCTGTTTCTTTCCTTACAGGGGCATGAAATTCTAGTTCTGGGCAACTAAGCCTCATAATGCAGAAGCAGTTTTTTGTGCGTTACATTCTCTTCCCTCAACAGATGGCTGGTTAAACTCTGCACACTCGGGAAATCAGTTTTAGATTTCTATCCAGACCTCAGAAAATAAACTACAACAGCAAAGCCTCAGGAAAAAAAAAAGCAATTTCTCTCTTTCTTTCTCCCATACCACTGATAAACATTTCAGAGCTCTTCTCTCTCTCTCTCTCTCTCTCTCTCTCTCTCTCTCTCTCTCTCTCTCTCTCTCCTCTCCCCTTCCTTGCAACACATACACACACACAAATATCAAACTTTTGAAGATCTATATTCTCAAGTGTGCAAGACCAAACATCCTCATTCAGAATAGAGCTGGAAGGGATCTTGGAGGTCTTCTAGTCCAACCCCCTGCTCAAGCAGGAGACCATGTAACATTTTAAACAAGTGACTGTCCAGTCTCTTCTTAAAAACCTCCAGTGATGAAACCCCCAGAATGTCTGAAGGCAAGCTGTTTCACTGGTTAATTGTCCTCATTGTCAGGAAGTTTCTCCTTAATTCCAGGTTGCTTCTCTCTTTGATCAGGTTCCATCCATTACTTCTTGTCCTGCCCTCTGGTGCTTTGGAAAATAAGTTGAGCCCCTCCTCTTTGTGTCAGCCCCTCAAATAATGGAATACTGCTATCATGTCCCCCCTAGTCCTTCTTTTATCTGAAGTAGCCATACTCAAATCCTGCAACCATTCTTCATGTGTTTTAGTTTCAAGGCCTTTAATCTTCTTAGATGTTCTTCTCTGCACTTTTTCAAAGTCTCAATATCTTTTTTGTAAATGTGGTGACCAAAACTGGATGCAATATTCCAGGTGTGGTCTTACTAAGGTTTGATAAAGTGGTACTAGTACTTCACAGGATTTTGATTCTATGCCTCTGTTTATACAACCAAGGATTTGATATCATCTGTCTGTCTGTCTATCTGTCTAACTAACTAACTAACTAACTAACTAACTAACTAACTAACTAACTAACTAACTAACTAACTACTGTCTGTCTTTCAGTCTATATCTATATCTATATCTACTGTATATCTATATCTATATCTATATCTATATCTATATCTATATCTATATCTATCTATCTATCTATCTATCTATCTATCTATCTATCTATCTATCTATCTATCTATCACGTAAATACTTCATCTAGGAAGCAAGTATCAGGTGGTTTAACATTTGCAATGGGTGTGTTGGGACTAAGGTATAAAATAATAATAATAATAAAAAAACCCTCACAACTAAAGCAATGCAAACCATAGAGGGGAAAAAAAAAACAAATTCTTCCTCTCATAATGCCCACCCTGATTTTCACTCGGTCAGTTCTACCATCTGGAAAAAAAAAACAACCATTTGATTCTTTTGTAACACAGGAAAGAAAAGAATGTCCAAGGACCGACACTTTCAGTTTGTGTTGAGTGCAATTTTCAACTTGCCTTCCTGAGTTTCATTCCCTGGAGTCTGGTTTAAACTAGCAACCGATGGGTCTCAAAAATGTCATATTCCTTTAATGGCTTTTTTGCTGCTTGGGCAATTCCCTATAGTAGTGGGATCTCAGACAAGTGCTGTGCAAGTGATTGGATCTTTCGGCAGGAAAACAGAAGGATGTATTATCTGCACTCCACATATATCTAATCACTTTGCAGAACATTTTTTTTTCCTGGGAGTTTTGCTGCAAACAGAGCAGATAGCAAGTTGACGGCTGAAATTAGCTGGACAAAATGCTCCAGATATTTCCTACTTATTGGAAGGTTGCCTATTGAGTTCCACTTTTCTTCTTCTTTTATATAGTTCATATCAATAATAAATGTATTGAAATCATCATCATCATCATCATCCATAATTTAAATGATATACAAATAATAAGGAATAAGTAAGAATGAAAATTTCACAGCAATAAATCTCCAGGACATTCTCATTCAAAGGGAAATGAGTCTAGGACTGTGCTTCCCTTAGTCTGGAATAGTAAGAGATTAAAAAAAAAAGTGAGTTGTGGAAATTCTTCTATCTTTCAACAATGGCCCTTCCTTCCTTCCTTCCTTCCTTCCTTCCTTCCTTCCTTCCTTCCTTCCTTCCT